>JAVJAQ010005689.1:0-270851 GCA_032362365.1 Zygogramma bicolorata | reverse complement strand
CAAGTAACCATCATCCAACTTCATTATCACTGATCGTTCTCACCTGTGTTGAGGGCATGAAAAGAGCACTTTCAGCTTTTATAAAATGACGAAGGTCTGGTGGTAGCAGGATCTTGCCGTAATATTTTTACCCTCAATCAGATGAAAACTTTCGTAACAGTGAAATCAGCAGAGATATTCCTTGAACAGTCGCTCATAAATTTCTACTGTTTCATCCCCATTTACCTCATATACGTTCTACTCAATCCTACTCACTTTTTGGATAGAAAGTAGGATGTAGATAGAAACAGAATCCCACTGCAGAAGAGGTTTGTCACTACATTAGGAATTGAACATTTATACATAAAATATACCATCTTCTCTAATACTATGTAAATACGGTCTCAGCAATATTGAGATAAGGAAAACTATCACGTACTACAGCCAGATGCGGATATACCTACATACATACTATTCAATAACAAATATTAGAATAGGAACATGATAATTTTCGTGAAGTGAAGTGTTTGAACCAACGATTTTCGACTTTTCCTTCTCAAAGTTGCAAAGAACATCAAAAATTTCTATCAAAGAATGAACAACAAATATTTAGTTATTTACTTTCACTTTTACTACAAGAAAATTTCCACAATGCTAACTGATAGAGGAGTATACTCAAAACAAAATAAAAGTAATGTTTCCATTGATTAGCATTGTTAGAACTTCCACAATGTAAAAGCCAAAGTAAAAGTTCAGTCTATGAACCAAGTATTACTCGTAAAGTGATAAATATTTTCCAGTTTTTATACAAATATGCTTGCTCTTCCAAGACGGTATTCATGGCCTGGAAATGCAAGATCAACAACGCAAATGCAACCTTAGTCAAAGTAGAACATTTGCAGGTATATACGAAGTTTTGAACTCATATAAAATATTCTTCCAATGCTTCCAATTTCAATCCAAATCGCCGTTTATCTCTATATGCGTAAATTGATGAACGTCAGCTGCTCCTTCCACTACCACCTGAATGAAAGTGAATTCGCAAACTGGCCAGGTGACTTTGTATTTACCTTAGTATCGATTTTCCAGTCAACGTTCCAACGGACATGGTACAGTCCATTCTGGAGGAACGGGTGTCTTTCTGATGAATATTCAGAAGGCTGACCTAATGATCGTACAGGATGATAGAATAATTACTTTCGCTTTGGGTGTGATTGATCATCTAAATGCATTCTCAAGAATAGATATAGCGTCCATAAACGCCTAGAATATTTATTCAGGTAAACATTTCAAAAGATATCTCCAGGAGAGAAATGAAATGACCCCGTGTTGTGAGAACGGACTGCGTGAATTCTGGCTATCAAGTATTATTGTTGTTCTGAAATTGTGTTATTAGGATGAATTGTTGCTGGCTCCCCTCCCCATTTTTATATCCATCTTTGGAAAGTCTCATCGAAAGAACATCCCTCTAGAATAAGTGTGAACTGACTTTCCAAGAACATTTCAACATTCATATCAGATTATTCCCAATCGTGCTGGAACTCCCACATCAAAAGGAAAGGCCACGATAATCCTTTGCTCGCACAAGTTTCGAATTCTGAGAGTTGACGTTCGTCAGCTTGTTAAGGGAAAGAACCATTTTAAACCAACAATTTTTTGCCAGTTCGCTCTGAATCTATTGAGGTGTTGATAAGACGTTTTGCTTTCCTTTCCTGGGCTGAGTTGATAATGTGAATATTTCCCTCATATATAAAATGTCCCATAAGAGCAATGCAATTATCGAAAACTTACTACAGCGGTAATTGCATTGTATCAAGTCACCATTAAACACATTTGAAACCGTATCGCTAGACGTCAGTAAACAACACAAATAAATGTCAGATAGACTTCAAAAATAGAAAAACATTTCGCGTTTTGGTGAGTGCTCCATACAATCAGAGGAAAGTATAAATGAACATAAAATAACATTTCATTGAGAATTTCTTTATTCGTGAAATATTCCAATGAATTACTTTCGTGCATAAAAATGACCAGATAATTTCTCATTCTAGCGTGATATCTTAAACAAATTGCATTCGGTTATTTTCATATTTTGTAAAAGAGCCCTCGTCCTTCGGACTCGAGCGCTTTCGCCAAAATATGAAAATAAACTTGCAATTTTTAGATATCACGCTTTCTTGCAAAATTACTGTAATTTTCATGCACTGGTGCAACTATAACCGAAAATGTAATATATAGTAATATGGAAAGCTGTTTGCTTTGAAACTTCAGAGAACCAGGAAGAATTCTTCAGTACACGTGAGCTTTATAGTGAGTAAATATGAATATCAGAATATTCTCTCTGCTCTCGCTGAACTTGAAAAATCTTTTATATCCAATATCCATTCAAAACACGAATATATTATGTTTTCGGTTATAATTGCACGAGTGCATAAAATTTACCGATAGTTTTTCAAGAAAGGGTGATATCTAAAAATTGCAAGTTTATTTTCATATTTTGGCGAAAGTGCCAAAATTCGCCAAAATATGAAAATAACCGAATGCAATTTGTATAAGATATCACGCTTGAATGCCAAATTATCTGGTCATTTTTATGCACGAATGTAATTCATTGGAATATTTCACGAATAAAGAAATTCTTAAGGAAATGTTATTTTTTGTTCATTCATTCTTTCCTCTATAGATTGTATGGAGTAGGTACTCACCTAAACGCGAAAAGTTTTTCTATTTTTGAAGTCTGACATTTATTTGTGTTGTTTACTGACGTCTAGCGATACGGTTTCAAATGTGTTTTTATGGTGACTTGATACAATGCAATTACCGCTGTAAGTTTTCGATACAATGCAATCACCGCTGTGAGTTTTCGATAATTGCATTGCTCTTATGGGACATTTCATATATAAGGGAAATATTCTGCATGAATGAATGAATTGAAAGTAGAAACAAAATTCTTAGAAATAAGATGTCACTTTCGTATCGATTTTTCCATGTGTCTGTCTACCTGTTGACAAAGGTGGTTTTTGGAATGAAACATAATGAAAGGATACCGTTGAAGATTACACATTAATCTATAACTCTCTCAAAGTTCTTTTCTCATTTGGAAAAACGCAAAGTGAACTGGTATTTCAGCTTCTTTGCACCACTTCATTTATTAGAAAAGACAATTCAAAATCATTATGAAAAGAAAAAAAATGAAGGAAATAACATTAAAAAAAATCACAAAATGCTTGTTTCCTGCCTGACGACGGGTGTTGAATCACATTTAAGTCACTTTTTTTTGCTCGATTTGTTTACCAACTTGAGTCAAACACATAACATTCACAGAAAGTAATTATCGGTTATAATTGCAATAGTGCATAAAAATTACCGATAATTTCGCAAGAAAGCGTGATATCTAAAAATTGCAAGTTCATTTTCATATTTTGGCGAAAATGCCCGAGTCCGAAAGACGAGGGCTCTTTTACAAAATATGAAAATAACCGAATGCAATTTGTATAAGATATCACGCTTGAATGCAAAATTATCTGGTCATTTTTATGCACGAATGTAATTCATTGGAATATTTCACGAATAAAGAAATTCTCAAGGAAATGTTATTTTTTGTTCATTTATAATTTCCTCCATAGATTGTATGGAGTACTCACCTGAACGCGAAATGTTTTTCTATTTTTGAATTCTATCTGACATTTATTTGTGTTGTTTACTGACGTCTAGCGATACGGTTTCAAATGTGTTGTTATGGTGACTTGATACAATGCAATTACCGCTGTAAGTGTTCGATAATTGCATTGCTCTTATGGGACATTTTATATATGAGGGAAATATTCAATAAAATTTCACTCATGCACCAGGACTACATTACATTTCCAACACTGTGATATCGTATTACAATCTACTCTCTATTTCCTTTATATTGTCTGGAAGTATGCTATAAATGTTATTTATCTGTTTCGGGTGCTTGAGATACAAATTGAGCTAGGAAAGGCGAATGTTATGTGATTCAGCTTCATATAGGCAAGGTATTTTTTTTATGTTTTGTTGTTAAACCCTTTTTCCCTTCGTTTCAATGCATCAAATGTCTCTGAAAGATATGCTCCTATCAATAGAGATTGTTTGCTAATTCATTTAATGTTACCTTTTTCATAGAAGTTTTGTATAGCGTTCATATCGATTTGAAAAAGAAATATCCAGAAAATTGTTCAATAATTCTGATGGCTCTTTCTTAGATGAATCTATGTAATAGAATTTCTATTGAACATGGTAAATGAGACTGAGTCCAATATCGACCCTTCAGGAACAAGTGAACATTATCTGAATAACAATGCTTCATTTTTTCCTTTTTAACAAACTCTATTTGTAGTGATGAAATGAATCGAATTCTAAAAAGATAATTCTCAAAGAGAAATAACAAATATTTTCAATTTGAGAATGTTTTTTCGAACGCTTATTGAATACGATTTTTTTTTGTGATTGCAAAACACAATTTAGGAAACACTGGAATTGACAAATTGGTTAAGGCATTCGCGGCCGAGGTTTTCAGTATCACTACTTCGGTTCGGGTTTGAAGGCCGTCGTTTTTTGAATTCCAAAAAACGACGGCGTTCAAACCGAAGCAAAGTAGTGATACTGAACCCTGGATTTGCTTTATTCATTTTAACATAACTTTGGTGTTGTGAAGAAATTCTTGAAGAAAGAGCTCTGATGAAAGCTTCCAGAGATGAACATTCATGAAAATCATGAACAATCGGTATAACTTCAAGAGATTTAAAATCTTTATAGAGATTCAATTTCTCACCTTGAAAGCTTTGTATGAAGACACCACGTAGGAAGCGCCATCTTCTAATTCATCGAGTCTATATTTTCTGTCTCCATCCATAGAGAAAATGTATCTAGCACCTCTTGGTAAATCCATACGTAGGGAAAGTTTGTCCAGGAGAGATTCCAGACTTACAATATCTCTTCCTGGCTTGAATCTGAAATTAAAAATAATTTTCATCAAAAACACTTAAGAAGATTTGAATGCTTGAGAGAGATAAGAAGTCAGAAAGATGAATAAAATAACATACTTCTGTGACTATATTGAGGGCGTTAATAACATCAGAAGAAAAAAACGGAGAGCTGCTGATAACCGCTAAATAAATATCTGAGAAAGTCTATGGAGATGGCGTACTTCAAAAGATAGGTGCACTACAGCTTTCTGTTCATTTGAACTCCTTCGCTATAAAATAACTTATGAACGAAGCACGTTTCATGAAATAATCGAGGGATCATGAAACGAGTACGAAAATTACTGTTTGTCTGACCTATCTGAGTAAATCGGGTACTGCGTATAAGAGTGAGTGTCAAAAAATTGTGTTGTTTCAAAGGAAATGCTTGATTCACAAACCATCAAAGGCCATTTGAAACTTCAATTGACTGAGAATGAAGAATAAATGATGCAGACACTTTTTCAGGTACTAACATTGAGGCAAACAACCTCAAATACGTATTTTCAAATCTACCTTAGTTTAGTAATTGAAATTTGACCTCCTTGCCGTTGAGAAATTGATCTGATATTTTGTACTTGAGTTCTGATTACATTACAATTCAATACACACTGTATTATTATGAATCCACGATGGTCGCCACTACAAAATGGCGAATTAAATGTCTTCCCTACAACTGCCCCAATATGGGTATCAAATGAAAGGGCTTGACAAGTAGAACAGTGTACTCTATGCCAAATTTCAGATCTAAGATAGTCGCCCGCTTACTGAAAATGTCAAAAAAAAATTTGTTTCAATATTTCTAATTTCATATCTGTTTGAATATGGGTATTTGATGAAAGAACAAAATTCAGAACTAAACACTTGAAAATGAATAATAGGGAAAAATTCAAGCTAAACGGTTTTATGGAAGATAAAGATAATAACGATGTAGATAATGTACTAAAACTAAACAATAATTCGGTAGGTCCTAGGTACAAGTCATAACACCACTCTCCTCATCAATCTAGTAACCTGAGTGATTGTGTAAATAGCATGTACAATGATATAGCGGTTGACTTGGACTTAGAATGTTTACGCGACCAACGACTTTACTTTTTGTCTGATCAATGTCCTAGATTGATGAGAGGAGTGATGTAACGACTGGTCCTGGACTTACCGAAATTATTTTTTAGCTTACAGCACATTATCCACATCATTATTATCTTCGTTTCGAATGGTTTTTGTTGGTTTGTGGATCGAACACCTTTTTGATTTATTTTGTATCTATCCTGTATGCGCAGTACATGCTGTACTCAGATAGGGTCAGACCCAGAAATTTCCGTACTCCCCTATCCAACTAATAATTCTATCCAATGCGTCAAACACTCCATGGAACGTGCTCTTAGGCTTTAAGGACATCTTTCAACACAAAAATATTTTTCGAATCTTATTTCAATATGTACTCATGTAATTTCAGGCACTAGCCCTACCTGAATTCGACTCCAGGGAAGAACGGGTCCCCGTTCTTGTAGAAGACGACTCTCCTCGCCTTCCAGTACGACAGATTGCTGTACCGGCTGGTGGCCATCTCGACACGGCTCTTGGGCCTGGCGGGAGGCATCATGGAGGAGGCATCGCTGGCGTTGTCCGCCATGGGCGGGGTGATGGGCCTAGAGGCCACTGCGGTTCTCCAGTAGCCACCTGTAAAAAAAATTGTCAGAGGTCATTCGATGGTCCTGTTTGCAAGTCATTATTTTGTGAAGTGATTATTTTTTGGGTTGTTTACCTAACAGAATCTGAAAAAATGAATAACATTGGATGATATTGTTACGAGATGTCCTAGCGCCGGCCCTGTCGTTCATAAACGCAGAAACGAACGAAGATTGTTACCTGCGGGATCGCGACTCACCGAGAAAATTCGATCACCGAGACTTGACTGGAAAATTATCCGTAGTCGTACGCAGGTATATAAGGAGACACTTCAGAGAGAGTTATTCAGAGAGAGAGAGAGAGAGTTTATTCGCAGAGAGAGTTTAGCTAAGTGGAGCGAGTTTAGCAGATAGTAAATCGAAGTTTCTAGCTTAGTGGAGAAAGCTTTGTTATTGCTAGGTGCGAAGGTAGAATTTCTATTAAAGAGAGGTTATCAGAGTGTTTCAGTACAGAGCGTTGGAAAGTTAGCGGAGCAATTTAAGTGATTGTGTTGCATTGTATTGTGATAAAGAGTTGTAATAAAAGTGGTGAAGTGTTGTTTGGAGTTTTGATAAAACGAACCGAAGAAAATATCGTAACAATATTGTTGGAAGAACATTATTTTGAACCAGTGACAGTGTCACCTCTATTTTTGTTATTCTATGGTTAGGCACTATGACATGACAATGACTTTTGATGTGTTGATGATGTCATATATTTTTGCTAGAACGCGGTGCATGTTAGTTATTTCAATACTGTAACTGTTTCTTATTTTTACTATTTAATACAAGTCTGCTGTTTGAGTTCAGTTTGGAGTATTATTGCAGTAATAACCTAACAAATATAAACATTCACCTTATTTTATAACGTGCCCCTTTCGATACTTTTTGACTAGCTGGTAGATATTTTCATGTGTTTTCGTGAAAAAAATTATTATTATTATTATTCTATTAATCAATATGAACTTATCAAATATCTAGAGGAATCAGTAATAATTAATGATTGACAATATGGATTTCGCTATGAAAGATAAACCAGTGACTTATTGGCCTATGCTTCTCATACTTGGCAGCATTCAATCGAAAAATTCAAAGAAACGTTTGCTGTTTCACTCGAAATTTCAAAAGCGTTTGATCGAGTTTGGCATCGGGGTCTCCTTTCTAAACTACCCTCTTATGCCGTTAGAGGTGTGTTTTGTTGAAGATTTTCTTGTCTGATATGTCTCTGTATGTGGTTGTTGATGGATTATCGTCTGATATTGTCCCAATAAATACAGGTGTTCCAAAGGGTTCAATTCTGGCGCTCAACCACAGTTGTTTTCTCATATTTCAATATTTTTCCTGTACCAGAATCATGCCCCGAAAAAGGTCTACAAGTATGCACATTCATCACCAAAAACAAATGCGGGAATTTCTTCTTTGAAGATTTCTGCACTTACATCTGTCAGTAGCTATATTCAGATAGGTGTCAACCCATCAACCTATTGTGAAGGTAGTTAGACCTGTTTGAATGTATCGTTCAAAGTTCGTTTGATTATCGCAAATTTTCAGGTACATTCACCAACATATCGTGATATCTTCATGTTTTTAGTTTCAAATGAAACTTTCACCCGAAGAGAGATTGTAACTCAGTTTTGATATTACAAATGAGTCGGTGTCACAATAACATTGTGAAACTTAGAAATTATTTGTACCAAGAAAGATAACTTACTGACTAATTGTTTGAGTAGTATGTGAAATATAGAATATGTTTTCTATTTCAACGGTACACGTAATGCATTGTCTTGGAGGAGAAAATGTAAAAAATCTATCCTACAAAAAATTCCACCAATGGGAAAATAATAGTATTTTATATACCAAGGGATGAAAGTCATACTTCCTATCCCTAGGTGAAAAGTTTGTAGCCCGACGCAAGGAGATATAAAATTCGTTGAGGAATAGGGAGGGACTTCAATTCAGTGGTATATACATTATATAATGTATTTCAGGAGAAGTAAAAAGTAAATGATTACGTATTAAAAAAAATAATTGAACATCACTTTAATCGTAATGAGAGTTTTGATGTACAAAGTGCGTCTCTATGGAAATCACCAAAATAAATGTTACGCATCGATGTTGCTGAAGGTGTTGTAGAAAATTCCATACATCTAAACAAATCGTTTCTGACCGGATTTTTGTAGGCGTCTCAACTGCAACAACTAGCTGATCTATGCAGCAACAGTTTATTGCGGTGACAGAAAATCATTCGACGCTTGTTCAACATTTTCCAATTGATATCTCCAGGGATCAGAAGTTATTTTTCGATCCCGAGGGATTCAAAATGAATCTTTAATCCTTGGGGATAGAAAGTGATACTTTATACCTTGAAATCAGAGAAGTTTAATTTCAATCCCTAAAGTGCATAAAATGATTCGTGGAAGGTTTCCTGAAGAATATCAAGTTTGACAAATCCATAGTGGCACGTGATAACGAAAGTGGCGCTCATTTACAAGCATAAACCAGCTGCCGAAGTAAAATTTTATTCATACCTATTATAAGGATTTCAAATTGGCCCTAAAGTAACCGAAATCTTACTAATGCGGTCCAGAATTAATAACCACTATCATTTCTAGAGAAGTGCCGATATTCGAACCACAGTTTTCTGAGAAGTAACCAAACTTCAACCAAGTCATCGGAAACTATGTTATATGTTCCAAAAATTACTCGTAATTTTTAGTTTTTCAAGTGACCGTTGTCAAAAAGTTCCGGTAAATAACAGTAGCGGTGGTTGGTACTTGGTTAATTTCAGACCATACCCTATGTTTGCAGCGTCTGTTGATTGAAACTTCGATACATTTTTATAACTTCGACATCCCTTACTTTGTTTGGAAATTCAAAAACCAAGCATGTGATTATTATAGTTTTTAGAGTGGTTTATGCCTTTTTATGTGGATGCCAATTGAGAATTGTGCTTTGTAAACATTTGGGCCAATATATTTTCATTTGAATTCCCAATTGAAGCAAAAACTCAAACATGGCGCCGACTCCAATAACGTCCCTGTATATTGACAATTCCTCCACATCATCAACTTTTTGGCACCAACAGAGCATCTCACCTACAATGTGTCTCTACCTCGAACCAAACCCCTAATCCGCAACTAATTCCCGGAATAACCACCTACCCCTGTATTGAATCTACAACTCTCTCAGACCAAATTTCTCGAACCCTGTCTACCACCTCCCCGAGTATACACCGTTGACGTTACCAACCACCTGCTAATCCCTGCCCCGAAACTGCAACTACTTTTCGGGCTACTACCCTGCCGTGTACTCACCGTTAGAATTGCCGACCTCCTCTTCTTCGTCGTCGTCTTCCTCGCTGTCGGGCGGCTCGTCGCGTCTGTGGTTGCCGCCGCCGCCGCGATTCTGATGCACGCCGTTGCCGCCTCCAGTGTCGCGATTCGAACTGACCGTCGGCAAGCCGTTGTTGCCCGCCGCCGCCGCCTTCTCGCTTTGGCGCGCTTCCTCCTCGTCTTCTTCGTCGTCGCCGTTGGCCGCGCCATCTGTCGGCCGGTTTCTGTCACCGCCACCGCCTCCGATCGCGGCGGCGTTCTCTTCCTCGTTGGGGGCGTCGTCTTCGTCGTTGTACTGCTGCATCCTGCTGCCGGCGCGAGAGGGAGCCACCGACTGGAAGAGAACGGAAAGGGAGGTCGGTATGGTAGGGTTCTGTTTCGCGAGAAATATTGGCGGTATTTGCAGAGGTTTTGTATTCAGACTACATAGTAGCATCGTTTATAGAGATATAGTTAGTCAACCTTATGGAAATATCATTCGAAGGGATGGATACCACGGGTAGTGATTTTGTTTCCAAGTTATGTCTTTCTCTTCGCTTTTCTTACGGATGACGTAGCCTGAATCATACATGGAATTTTTTGTCAATGTTGTAGATCATTCATGTTTTGAAGATTATTTTGATGCCTAAACTTCCATTTCCTTCATGAACTTTTATCGTCTTTTTTCATCATCTTTCTTTTCAACATTTCAATCAAACTGAAAGGCATTGTCAAGTAAACGGATTTATCGACATTATACTGTAGATGGCGTAACAAAAACGCTTCAAATCCTCTTTACACAGGCATTGATTAACTATATCTCTATAAACAATGATAGTAGGATAACGCCTTTGTAAAAAAAACTTGAAGCGTTTCAGGCATTGCACGCAAAGTTTCGTTCTCTGACGGGCAAAATAAGTGCAGACTTCTGTGGGTCAGTTTGACTGAAATATCGAAAGAAAGCTAATGATGCTTCAAAATAGAGTTGACGATGGAAGTTTATATAGGAAATGAAAGTTCGGGCATTGAAATAATCTTGGAAATATGAATGATCCACGATAATGCTCAAAAATTCCACTTCTGGTTCAAAATTGATTGCCATATTTTGGTATTGTGTATAAGTAATCAATCTCATCTCAATAGTTCGTCTCATTCTTAGGCACCACCATACTGGCGCCATCTACTAATGGACCCCATCGGCATCCAATAATAATCCCATAAGTAAGCTCATAAGGTTGACTGACTATACTTCTTAAGGCAATGGTAGAGGTACGGGCATAGTTTATAGATAGGATAGTTTGTCAGTGTCTGTGTAAAAAGGATTTGAAGCGGTTTTGTTGAGCCATCCAATAACGCACGACAAAGTTTCTTTTTCTGATTAGTAAAATAGGTGCAGATTTCTGTGTATCATTTTGACTGAAATGTTGGAAAAAGCTAATGAAGCTCAAAAACAGAGTTGCAATAGAAATTTATACAGAAATTGAAATTTCAGGCATTACACGTTCACTGCTGATTAGAGACGTATATAGGACCCCAGGAGCTGACAAGGTTTTTTGCTAAATAAAAATGCTCTAGGCAAATACTAACATGAACTTTACATGTATTATCAAAAAATCCTAAGAATGACGTCAACAGGGCCATGACGTCTTTAGACGTCGTCAGCCTCCCATGACAAAAAAGTATGCCAAGGGCTGATGACGTCTAAAGACGTCATGTGTGTATTCACTATACAAACATACCATATAATATACATTTTGGAAAATAGTTATTGAAAAAATATTTTTCATAAAATACACATATTATATGTAAACAGAACGACACTCAGATCCTTATTTTAATATTTCCTGAAAATGAATTTTCGATACTAACATCTTACATAGTATACCTTATATACTCAAAAAACAAAAATGCAACTCAAAATATGGTAAAATAAATATATAACAAAAATAATTTAATTATTCATATGAAATATAGAAAAACACGGTTCTGAACAAAGCGCTGGCGTTAAAGGACAAGCTGGGCAGTGGTGAACTGTCTCTTTTCTTATCTTATTTTTGTTACAAATCATCATCTTCTCAGAGCGGCAGAAATCGTGGGACATCGAGGAGGGGACGAAGGAGAAACAACTGGTGGAAAATCTAAGGCACTACTAGTAGTAGGATCATCACCGGTACAAATATCCTCCGGTTCTTCATCGTCACTGTTCTCGAACTCTGAGTCCGACTCTACATAGTCTGGATCCTTAATATCGTCATCCGAATCCATCAAATACTGTAATAACTGTTCTTCAGTCAACGGATATCTATCACGTACCGAATTCAATTTTTTGCTCATTTTTTGTTTTTTCATACCCGAAGGGCCTGGGCGACTTTCGTTCATGGTGAACTCGAACTGCGACAATGTTTCTTATACCGTGTGTCACAGACTCATGGTACATCCCCGTTTTCTCCTTTGTTTCTCTAGCTATATTTTTGAGATTCGGAACATCGAATAAGCTCACTGAACAGCATTTCTCGACATATCTGAAAGAAAAAAACAACTTCCAATTTTTCCGGAAATGACATCAACTTTCGATTCTTGAATGGGACACCCTGTATATTGTTACATGATCGGCTAGGGATGATCATGAGGAATCCAACGATACCAGGTTTGATGATGTTATCTCCAATGACTGCGGAGATATCGCCATTTATATTATCCATAAGCTCAATGAGTGGGAGAGAGAATTGGATTGACCCGCCAGTAAAGTTTCTCTCTCCTACTCGTTGCGCTTATGGATAATATAAATGGCGATATCTCCGCAGTCATTGGAGATAACATCATCAAACCTGGTATCGTTGGATTCCTCATGATCATCCCTAGCCGATCATGTAACAATATACAGGGTGTCCCATTCGAGAATCGAAAGTTGATGTCATTTCCGGAAAAATTGGAAGTTGTTTTTTTCTTTCAGATATGTCGAGGAATGCTGTTCAGTGAGCTTATTCGATATTCCGAATCTCAAAAATATAGCTAGAAAAACAAAGGAGAAAACGGGGGTGTACCATTAGTCTGTGACACACGGTATATCACGCCTATACTACAGGCTGACGACCGCATGACCACTTCTCTCACTGGCTAACAGCGTACTGAAGCAATATATCCGTATGTATCGATGGCGTCGAAAGACGCCATCAGCCTCCCGCGTGAAAAGCGAATGACGTCTTTAGACGCCATTCGCACTCAACGTGTTAAAACGCTTCAGAATATGAATGATCTCTGACTTACACTTCTGAATTGATTCCATCATTTGGCATTATGTATAAGCATTGTTTACAGAGGTATAGTTAGTAAATGCCTGTGGAAGATGGATTTTTAGTATTATCAGTGTTTATATACCAGTGTAAATTGGATTTGAGCGTTTTTGTTACGACATCCACAGCGAAATGTCGATATTTCCATCTACTAGACAATGCACGAAAAAGTTTCCTCTGAAAATAAAAATAGGTGCAGAGTTCTGTCTGTAAGTTTGACTGAAATGTTGAAAGATAGCTGATGAAGCTTCAAAATAGAGTTGACGACAGAAGTATATGGAGCAAATGAAAGTTTAGGCATCAAAATAATCTCAAAAACTTTAATGATTATTGACATCGACCAAAAATGCCATTTCCAGTTATGAATTAATGGCCATCTTCTGGTATTATGTATAAGTAATCAAAAAAATGTGTGATTCGGGCTACGATGTCCGTAAGAGAAACGTAGGAAAATGCATGACCGGGAAACGAAATCACTATTGCCAACTACCCGTAGTATCCATCCCTTCAAATGATATTTTCATTAGGTTGAACAACTACATTTCTATAAATAATGGTAGCATTTCGATCATAGATTAAAGAAAACAGGAGATGGAACATGAATATACAAATCAATGTGCGCTGAGCCTGCCAAATATTCAGAGTTGAAGCCTAGGAGTGGGGAGCGGTACAGAGTAGTATTCAGGAAAAATATCAGTTATTTTGCCCAAAGTCGTATTTGCATTGAAATGAAGAGGGTTTTCCCAAATTTCATATACTTGAATAGTTCGTATAACCATAACCAGGAACATACACTTTCACAATGTATAGTTCTATACCCACGACCAGGGGCGTGCAATTTCATAATGAATAGGATTCCATATTAGTCAAATAAAACTCACCTCAGGTTGCAAATTCATTTTCGAATCTACTGAAGATTCATTGGTACATTACAATTTTCCCAGGCATTGTATAGTTATTACGCTATAAGGTAGACACGATTAAATTTCCATAAAATTTATTGTCTTCGCTGCGAAGACAATAAATTTTATGGAAATTTAATCGTGTCTACCTTATAGCGTAATAACTATGGATTTCCATCAAGTAAAGGCTACCTCAGTCCAAAACATTGTATAGTTATATGTTATAATCCTCCAGTATGCTACTGCCAGCAAATTCAAAAATATTACGAATGAAAGTAAAGAATATACACAAAATGGGATTATATAGTTTATTTCCTAATTCATGGTGACACTTGAAACTCCAAAGCTATTGACCTATGCATAAGACAAGTTTATCAAACACCGATCTAACACTTTTAGATTTATCAAAAGAATGCTTATTGTGCTGGTGTACTCTACTATTTATATATATTGAAGATATATAAGTTTTATCAAATTACTGAAATGGGAAGACGAAAGACGAAAACGTTTGTTCCCTGAAATGTTCACGAAGTGATTTGAATAAATCACGACACAGCAACATATTCAATACTTGTATATTAAGGAATTTCACATTGCATGCAGGATTATTTTCATTCAAATAATTCTGCAAGATCTTTCCTGCAGTTGTGCAAATCACATCGTCAGAGGGATATACCAACGAGGCACATCTATCACAATATTTGAGATGGCTTGTGGAAATCAAAACACAATATTCGAACGATATGGAATTACCATCGCGATTTATCCCGTTGGTCTCATTCATCGGAGTATGGAAGAAAACAAATTATTGTCAACTTCCACTGTGAAACAACTACGGTCCTGGTGTCCTGGCCACTCCCATCAAAACCATACCGCACTCATAACAGACTTACTGGAATAGATGAACAGATTTCATATCCTTCTTATAATTTGAACTGAAGTAGTATCTGCACCGCTTCACAACACACCGTGACATTTTTTTACCGAAAAAGTTTACGAAACACATGACATTGACACTTAATAACAAACTTTGACAAGCGTGCACATCCTTCAAATCGGTACGTTGGTGGGGATATACGATTTGATTGGCGGACCTTAGGAGTGGGAATATCAGGGGAAATTGGCAGAGTGCGCAATTGACCATGTTCTATCTCCCCTTTTCTTTAATCTATGATTTCGATGAACTTTCATTTCCTTCAAAAACTTTTATCGTCAACTCTATTTTGAGGCTTCATAATCTTTCTTTCTACATTTCAGTCGAAATGACAGACAGAAATCTGCACCTATTTTTTCCTTCAGAGTAGGAAACTTTGTCGTGCATTGTCAAGTAAACGAAAATATCGACATTATACTGTAGATGGCGTAAGGTAGATATTCACGTTAGGGTCACTGGATCTAGTCAGCTTCGCTTACTCGGGTACGGACAATGGGCGAGGCCCTGGCGAAAATTGTTGTAAATTGGCCAATCCCAGAAGATACCCAAATATCGGCCAATCGTACTGTAGGATAATTTGTTTATACGAATTCGGAGAATATGAGAAGAAGAAGTGTTTGAGTTCAGGCGAGTTCTGAAATTCAACAAACAGTAAATTCCATCAGTTCTGTCACTGATGTCTCTCTTTCTCTGTTTGTGACGAACGACAAACAGAGAGAGAGGCATCGGTGATAGAACTGACGGAAGTTACTGTTGAATTTCAGAACTCGCCTTTCGTGTATGCTTGTTGAGCAAAAATAATTAACGTGGTCTGTGTTGTTCAGGTAGAGGCACAGGGTAGAGGCTATTTTAAATTCCCGACCTTTAACTCCATTATCCAACGATCCTTGTGATCTCATCCCATTAACCCCATCCCATTTCCTTATCGAAGACGTACTCACTTCCATACCACAGTTGGATATTCAAGATGTAATTTCAAATCGACTATCTCATTTTCAACAAAAAATACAGCATTTTTGGAAGCGTTGGGGCAACGAATATTTGTCAACGCTACAGCAACGATCCAAGTGAAAAACCGATCGGAGTCTTGATCTGAAAGTTGGTGATATGGTCCTACTAAAAGGTGAAAATACTCCTCCAATGAATTGGCATTTAGGACGGATTTTGAAACTTTATCTCGGCGCAGACCAGTTGGTACGTAAAGCATCTATCAAGACTCAAAGTGGTGAAGTGAAACGCGCGATAAATAAACTATGCAAGCTGCCTATCAATGTTGATGCATCATGAACAATTTATTTATTTTCTTCTTGAAACGCTCAGCCTTTCAACGGAGGCGGCAATGTTGAACCCTTTCCGTTTCATACCCGTGTGATTGATCCGCTTATGGTGGGCGAAAACACGTTGTTACAGTCCATTTGTTGAATATATGTTTATGAAAAGTGAATTGAAGTTTAAATTTGAAAACAAGTAAGCCAAATAATCCATTACATTGTGAACTCCATCTCTACATTTCATTGCCAAATATTATTGTTTGACAAAGTACCTAGGTACTTACTTCACTGCTTAAATTTTCAAATCAGGTTTATCATTTTCTTGAAAATTCCAGGAAAATCTTCAGAATTTACTCGAATTTAATGTCTAGCGACCTAAAATATGATTTGTACTAAAGAACTCCTGTTATTGTTTCAACATTCCTCTAGCCACTTTACAAAATATTATACTTGCAGTATTGTCAATATGGCGTGCACATGCAAAATTATTGGAACTCAACTCGAAAAATTAAAAGGAAATTAAAATTAGTCAAATATCCATAGGAAACACCCAAAATTTTATTCGAAAACCCTTGTGATTGTTTACATTTTGCATCGGGCATCAAAATGTCAATGTCACGTCAATTTGAAAAATGACAGTTTGTCTTCTTCTTTTCTAAATTGTTTAAACAAATTAAAGTGCAATGCCATTGGTCAATTTTTGGGTAATCGTTCCGATTAGCTCCACCCAATGTCCGTACCCGTGTAAACGGAGCTTACTAGATCCAGTGACCCTAATTCACGTTAGCTTGACAATACACGGCAGAATTTTATTCTCCATAGAGAAAAGTAGGTGCAGACTTCTGTCGGTCGCTTCAACTGAAATGTTGACAGAAAGCTAATGGAGCATCAAAATATTGTTAACAGCCCATTCAGGAAATGAAAGTTTCAGCTTCGAAATAACCCCTTCAAACCATTCATAATGAATAAGTATCCTTCCAGAAAGTAAAGGCAAAACACGAAAATGAATATTGTCCAGGCTCAACTTGCAACTTGGTTTCAGCCATTTATCGTCTCGAATTTTATAACTTTCCCCTACTTTGTCACTCTATATTCTATATTGATTTCTGTGTCTTACATTCAATTTCTGCTAATTGACATTCATTTCTATGATTATTCCATTTATACATTCCCAATATTTGGATTAACGGTTAATTTAAATTTTCTTCATCAAGTTTAGTACCTTATTAATCTTTTTTACAGATTTTATTCATTTGTTTATTTGATTTTGATATTCAATGAAGTCTTCATTTTGATTCCATTGTCTAGATTTTTCTGCTCTTTTTCAAATTTTTTTTTTGACCAAATAAAATTCGAAAATGAGTATAAATGAAAAAGATAAAATGAACGTTCAGTTTCATATGAAACATGTATTGAAAAGCTCATAAAGGTATTTTATTTGTTTTGAAGAACAGTTAATCTATCAGTTCGTACACCAAATATACAGTCATGGAGTATATCTACAAAACTTGAGTAAGAAAAAAGATCATTCAAATTTCATTCTATTCAAGATTATGGAATATCTCGGATGTCGGGATTCTGGTTTCAAATCAAATATAGCAACCCAATCGTGAGACATCCTTCTCACACCAGACTATATATTGCCACTCAACCAACTCGAATTATGCTCTCATTTTCGAAGAACTTCTCACCACGATAATTCATAATCGATACGATCACTACAATTTAAAATTATCGTTCACGTTGCGTGTTCCGTATTGAAAATATGATGCATTCTGAGGCTTGCAATTTTCAGAAATCCGATACTTCCACTCGAAACATTGTAAAGGCCAACGAAGAAAAACAAAGTAGTGTTATGAACTCGGTGGGTAATTTTCTGTTAGGAAATTGAAGTGATATTTTTAAATTTTGAACTGATATTGATTCGATGCGTCATATGAATAAATTACGATAGTAACCGTCCGCTACCCACAAACATTCTGCCTTTAAAAAAGCTGTACTGAATGTTGACAAATATTTTGTGGTTACTCCATTTTGCTACCTGACATTAATTTCCTTATGACAGAACGATGAATGGAACAAAAAGGAAACTGAAAAAGGATACTTACGTTTAATTGAACGGAAATGAAGAAATTCCTACTTCTTCACTGAGAATAGATTAACGTTGGATGCCTCTTCTGAGAAGAAAAGTGGAACTTTTTGACAGTACCCACTAAAAATACAGTGTCACTAAACAATTCCAAAAAGGCTTGAAAAAGGAGGCCGACTTGCTTTCGAAACGTCGCCGAAAGGAAGTATATCCATTTCTTCATATATTCTCTAATGAAGATATTATGAGAATGTAAAGCTTCTCTTTTCCAGAGGAGAGAAAAACCAAGAGATGTATCTCAGAATATTTACCGAGTTTGATATTTTTTTCATATACTGCCATATAATTTGAAAAGATATTTACGATTCCATATGAAGACACAAAAATGTGTTTTTTTCTATTTGTTCTCTACTGAAAAATAATAATAATGAAATCTATGATGAAGTGATTTCTATATTCACTAATAAGAATTTCTGATTACCCTCTCACATTGAACTGATTGAAAATACCTCCATGACAGATTTCAAAAGAGTGGTATATGTGTTGATGCACTGTTGATTATTCACCGATTACTTTTTCTCTAATATTAGAAAATCTGAAAAACTTTCTCAAAAATTGAATGTGACTCGTAAATCTTCATAGGCATATATTATAAAGGATGTCCACTCTCGAATAATCACAAGAACGTTGATTATTTCTTCATAATAAATTTGATAAACTGTTTTTCAATAGACGCAGCAACTCTTCGGGGTAGATTGAAAATCTGCCGTTCTACACTTGTATAGATTCCAATATTAATTCCTATTTTTTCAGATTGTGGTAGGTTACAAACCCAGAAAACTACGGAACAAAGAAAAATTTATTGTGTTATCTTCACGAGAGAGTTCACAACCTCCCACACTTGTTTCACTAAACAATAGCTTCTTAAGTCGTATTAGAGTATATAATAAGCTTGAAGGAGCTATTGTATAGTGAAACACGTGTAGTGCTTTGTGAACTGTCCAGTGAAAGGAGTGTTTTTTAATCATGTTATCATGGAGTTTCATCAAGTATCGGTTGATATTTCTTTTCATTTCTGAAATAACTCTGTAGGTCACTTGGAATGGAAACAACGGAAATACAAAACTTCTATGAGAGAAACGAAATCAATTTTCGTACGGAAACTCTCTGTTGAAAGCTCGGTTGAAAGGGAATTGTATATCAAAATGATTGAGTTAATGTAATAGGATATCATTGATTATAGGGTTGTGACAACTCTTTGCTAGGGGGTCGAATGCAACTGTTAAAGAATATGTTCAAAATAATAAGTCCCCCTCACAATCAAACTCTCCGATCATTTTTACTTTGAATTACAAAAAAAGGGATGAGCTACTTTCCGTTGGTCCACTCTGTATATGTCTTGGTGCATTGTTGATTATTAACCAAAAATTTTTTCTCTATTATTTGAAAATTTGAAAAACATTGAATTCAATGTGATTCGCTAGTTATTGTAGGGTACATATATTATGAAAAATATCCACTTTTGAATCATCACAAAAAAACATTTTGCAAAAAATGCCAGCGTGCATTGTACAAAATATAAAAATATATAGCTCTGAAATGATAGAGTATAATATGAAAATAAATCGTTTTGCAAAATTTCCAAAATAGACATTCGATTCATTCACAAAAAGAGAATCTAAAACAGCTACCCCTGCCTATATGACGCGACGGGCACACATAGAATTCACTTTTTCTTGCTCAATTTGTATAACAAGCATACGAAATTTGATTTGAATAGATGGCATTTGTAGAAAATTTCTTCAGAATAAGGCAAAAATTGATAGTGGTTTGTAGAATGAATTGTTCTGAAAATTGTTCTAAAATTGTTCGTTTTCGTTAACCAGCTGACGAACGTCAACCCTCAGAAGTCGAAACTTGTGCGAGCAATGGATCAACGAGGCCTTACCTTTTAACGTGCGATTACCCAGCACGGTGGCCCGGCGAGGATCAATCAATGTATGAATGATGTATACGCACTATCAACAGAGTGTGTTTATAAAATTTTTTTATTTCGCTTCTTTTATAGAAGTTTTGTATTTTTTCTTCTATATGGAGAAAAAAAAGTCATCAAGTATTACCTACCACAATCCAATGGCTGGAGAGTGTGAAGTTTTTTTTAATCTAATTGTTATATATATGAGATATTCGTTCCGTAGTTTTCTGGGTTTGTAACCTACCACAATTTGAAAAAATTAAAATAGATATTGGAATCTGTACAAGTGTAGAAGGGTACATTTTTAATCTACTCCGAAAAGATGCTACGTCTATTGAAAAGTTCTTTCTGGATAGAACAAGTCCAATTAGCAACTTCTCGTATAACTCAAATGTTGCCTTAAAAAAATAATAAGAACTAATATAAATATGAAAATACTTATCGTTAATGTTTCGGAAACTAAATCCGCTTCCGTTCTCAAAACTTAGACGCAAATTCCTGTTCAAATGCAAATATCTCTTGTTGACAATCTTTGTAATTGACATTTGTCAAATATTTCAAATCTGACATAACATTTTGTCTTTCAGGAGGGGCAGCCATCCGCGATCCATAGATATGCTTTCTTCACCAGACAGTATGATGAAAGCAGATTCCTTTATTTTTCGTTTCCTGCCATTGTTTTTCAAAAGACGCAGCAACTTTTCGGGGTAGATTTGAAATCTGCCCATTAACACTTGTATAGATTCCAATATTGATTCTTATTTTTCACATTGTGGTAGGTTACAAACCGTGAAATGAATGGATGACAAAAATAAACAGGCTTGCTTATTTTCACATGAATTTTCACACATCCTGACACTCATTTGGGAGAAAAAATGTCCATTGTATACAAACCCTCTGCCTTCAAGTGGTTGAGACATTGATTTTCAGAGCAATGAACTTTGTCGAAATTAATATTGAAATTCTGACAATCACTTGAAAAGTTTTTTCTATGATATCTGGAATACTTGATCGAAAAGAATTTTCCGATGTTTCTATTAATACAATTAACATTTCCTATTATTGTTCTTATTGAAACATATCGACCAATATTTCAATAAAGCAACTCAAATCAAAGCTAGCCATGCCTTAAAATGTGCACTATCAAACACAAAACTCACCATTAATATCAAAAAATCACTGACAATTCCTCGACCACAACAAACTTAACCCTCTGTGCACAAGAAATCCGATAAGAATGCACCGCAAGCGATTTCCATAAAACGGGGTCACTAACCGGACTCAATATGCAAAAAACTAATTAATTCCCAACCACAGTATCGCACTTCGCTCTTTATTCGAAATCAAGCAATCGGATGTGGAAGTGACGCGTGGAAAAATAATTGATGTTGAGCCGGTGGTGACATGTATTTCAAGAGAGCCGTTGAGGAGTATGAAATCACAGCGTAGTCGAAGCTGTAACTGTGTCTGAAACTTGTTGCGTTTTTGTATTGACTCACTTTCGTGAAAGAAACAGTGACGTAGACGTTCAGGAGGAATTCCAAGGAACGTTTCGCCTTGGGGTCGATATCGGAAAGGACGATGAATCAAAGAGCTTTTCCACTAATAAGGGAGAGAGTTGGAAGGCTTTACTTAGAACGTAAGGGTGAACAATGAGTAGAGGAACTGTTTTTTGGCTCTTTTCTTCACCGAATATAAAAAGTACAAATCACAATATCTATGAAAGAAGTATAATCAAATGAAATTTCACAAATACTTTCTGTTGATAGGTACACGAATCAAGTAAATCGTGGGACGATTTATTCACAAAAAGAAAGCCTATATGGCACAACTAGCATTGTTTATAGAGATATAGTTAGTCCATACCTGTGTAGAAACGATTT
Source organism: Zygogramma bicolorata (assembly GCA_032362365.1). Classification (NCBI taxonomy): domain Eukaryota; kingdom Metazoa; phylum Arthropoda; class Insecta; order Coleoptera; family Chrysomelidae; genus Zygogramma; species Zygogramma bicolorata. Next base: position 248,559 of record JAVJAQ010005689.1, on the reverse strand, counting down.
GAAGCTAGGGTCACTGGATCTAGTAAGCTTCGCTTACTCGGGTACGGACAATGGGCGAGGCCCTGGCGAAAATTGTTGTAAATTGGCCAATCCCAGAAGATACCCAAAAATCAGCCAATCGCAATGTAGGATAATTTGTTTATACGAATTCGGAGAATATGAGATGAAGAAGTGTTTGAGTTCAGGCGAGTTCTGAAATTCAACAGTAAATTCCATCAGTTCTGTCACTGATGCCTCTCTCTCTCTGATTTTGACGAACGACAAACAGAGAGAAAGTCATCGGTGATAGAACTGACGGAAGTTACTGTTGAATTTCAGAACTCGCCTTTCTTGTTCGTGTATGCTTGTTGAGTTTAAAGTTTAACAGAGTTCAACTTACACAATATTCTTCATTCTGATTTGAAATACAAAATTTTGAAATGAAAATTTGTTCAGTTAAAAACTGAAAAAACAATGACGAAAGTTATTCATGAAGATGACCATTTCATCTTACTTGAAACTGTTGTATAAATTTGCTGTTAATCCCAGCAACATGATTGAAATAGCGTAGATAGCCCTAAAAGGAAATTAAAATTAGTCAAAAGTCCATAGGAAACACCCAAAATTTTAGTCGAGAACCCTTGTGATTGTTTACATATTGCATCGAGCATCAAAAGTCAATGTCACGTCAATTTGAAAAATGACAGTTTGTCTTCTCCTTTTCTAATTTGTTTGAACAAATTACAGTGCAATGCCATTGGTCAATTTTTGGGTAATCGTTCCGATTAGCTCCACCCAATGTCCGTACCCGAGTAAGCGAAGCTTACTAGATCCAGTGACCCTATTTGAAGCGGTTTTGTTACGCCATCTACCCTATAATGTCGATATTTTCTTTCACTTGACAATGTACGACAAAGTTTTCTTCTCTGAAGGGAAAAATAGGTGCAGGGTTCTGTGTGTCAGTTTGACTGAGAGGCTGAAAGAAAGATAATGAAGGTTCAAAATAAAGTTGACGATAGAAGTTCATGAAGGGAATGAATGTTTAGGTATTAAATCAATCTTCAAAATTCGAATGATCTACGACGTTGACGAAAAATTCCGCTTCTGTTTCTGAATTTCTTCCATCTTTCGGTACTATGTATAAGTAATCAAGAAAATGTGTGATAATAAAAACGTAAAAAAAGATATGACTTGGAAACGAAATCACAGGTGCCATCTTCCTGTAGTATCCATCCCTTCAAATGATATTTCCTGAGGTTGGTTAATTATATCTCTATAAACAATGCTACGGGTATTGAATTACAGCATCACTTTTGCTTGCTCAATTTGTACATCAAGCACACGAAAATTGCAACAGATGGATAGCATACATAGAAAATATCTACACAATAATACAAAAATAGAGAGCTGTTTGTAAAAAATGTCACTAACCAGGGAAAAAACTGTTTTAGATGGACTTTTCAACAAAGAGTGTCAATAAAATTTTCTTTGATTTACGTCTTTTATTGAACTTGTAATTTTCATTTTTCATTTATTCGGAGAAGGAAAAAGCCAAAAGTAGTTTCTCAAATAAAAATACTCAAGCTCCTAAATATTAACGAGGTCTGGTTTGGTTATCATGACAATGAAGGCGACGCGACACAGACAGGAAGAGGAGAAACCAGGGAAAACGAGAGAAAAGAGGGGAAAAGCGGTTCGGGTCCACATCTGCTTACGAAGACGGTGACGGAACCGAGGAAAGTCACCGCAGAGACACCACACCGGCGTGGGAAAAGAAAAACAGAGAACAAACCGGATCCAAAGAGAAAGGTGCGAAAATCTGTTCAAACAAAAAAAAAAAAGCTCAAGTCAACGACGACCACCAAGGCAACACGCAAGAACAAAACCACAAAAGGGGATAAAGAGAAAAAGAACGAGAGAAAACAGGCAAAAAAAGAGGCTGCTATGCGTCGAGTTGTTTCTAATGAACCAACAACCCAGCCAGAACGGATTCCAGAAAAAGCCCAGAACAAAACGAAAACCAAACCAGCAAGCCACATCATCACCAAAAAACCAACAACCTTGTTTGTTCCTTTTAGAAACCGCGTGCCTCCCCCCCACCAAATCCCCCCCCCCCCCACCACCCCCCCCCCCACCCACACGCTCCAACCCACCACCCACTCCCACTCTCCCCTCCCCCCCCCCACACTCACAAATTCCCACCTTTTCTCTCATCTCTCAGAGCAACAAAATCTCCCCCCCCCTCCCCCTCTCCTCTCCCCCACCCCCAACTTCCCCCCAATTCACAAAATCACTCCCCCCACTACTTCTCCACCCCCCCTCTTCTCCCTCCCCGGAATATTCCCATCATCCATTTTCCCTTCCTCTTTTCCCTCCTCCCTTCTCTCTCCTTTTTTCTTTCTTTCCTCATTCTCTCCCCTCCTTTCCATTTTTTTTTTCTTTCTCCCTCCTCTTCTCTCTCCCTCTCTTTTTCCCTCTCTCCTCATCGTTCCTTCTCTTTCCTCCTTTTCCTCTTCTCTTTCCCCCCTTCCCCTTCCTCCCATTCCAGTACCTTTGTCACTACCATTCCTTCCCCAATCATATTTTTTTCGTCAATGTGAATATTTCAGATATATTTGGTGTATCTGGTGGAAGAGTTATATAACTCATCAGTTTGCCCTCTAGAGAGTTCAAAAGATAATTTTTTCCAAATGTTGTCTGGGCTTGAATGAAATATTATCCTGGTGGGTGAGATTTTCCTACAAGCAGTTCTCTATTTTTGAAATATTGTGTATCCTATCTATTTGATTCCATCAACGTATGCTTGGTACACAAATTTAGCCAGAAAAAGTTATTTTTATTTAATTTAGTGCCCGTTATGCCCTACAGGTAGAGATGTAGCTGCTTCAAAAGGACTCGATCTTCTTTTTATGAATGAATCGAACGTGTTTGAATGATATACACGTATCTATCAAGAGCGAGTATTAGAAAAATTTCATTTCTTTCATAGAAGTTGTAATTTCAATGTTTTATTTTTATTCGAAGAGGGAAAATCAATTCAATTTGTTCCTTGCACAAGATACAATATGAATCCATTTTCGTCATCAATAATAGTCTGGATTCGTTATATTCCTTTCATTTTCCACATTTTTTTATTATTTCTATTGTAATTCGAACAAATAGTTACATTCCACTGATGTGTTGTTCATTCATAAAGAAACTCAATATGCACATTGGTCATCAATTACAAGGACAACTTTTGGAAGAGATGCGATAGGATAAAATCGAAAAATTTTGTTAAACTGCACTGAAGGAGGGCGCAAAAACCCCAAAAGGTAAACTCAGACACCATCCTTCTACATCCCGCACTCTAGTGGACTATGAAAGGGAGTACGAAACTCCGTTGTTGCGAGATTACTACATTGGTGAAACTCTCAAACAAAAATCACCTGCATTGTTAATCAGTTTCGTAGTAAGTGGATACTTTTCCACTCGTCACAAAAATCTTTTTTCCATGCTACTGGGATAGTTCAAATCAAAAAATCAGTGCTAGAAATAAGCGACTGAATCAATTGCAATATGTCATAACTCGGATTTGACAGTGCAAAATATTTATCATAGTCACCTAGATACAAGTCAGTGGTATAGATGAGCAGTCACTTTTGAGCATGTAGTTTACAATGTGAAAACGACTTCCATTCTGAAAGTTGACTTTCACGCACTAAAGAAAGTTAGAAAGTATAATTTTCTGCCGAATGATGAATTTTTCCAATTTTATTCTAATCGGAATATTCAACAAATTATAAGGTTTAATCGGCTAATACTTTCTAAATATGCAATTATTATATAACTGACAAATCAAAAGCTGACTTCAGATGAGAGAAATATGTCGAAACAAAATAATCACCTCCATCGGCATTATCGACTTCTTTCCCCATCATCTTAATATCTTCTCTGGATATCTCTGATAGATATAATTTTGAGCGATGCTGAAATATCGTTTCCCAACCTTAGCAATTTTTATTCGAAAATTAGGTATGCCCATTTCTTCGGAATAGTGATGATTGGAATGTCTCCAAAAGTTCACTTCCTCAAATTGACTTGAAGTTCATTTGTCTATTTTTCCTCTCCGTTCTTCCTTAACCTAGGAATAATAGTGATTTTCCACTCAACACCAAACTGAAAAACCCTCCAAAGTTTGTGAAAATGACTCCTACAGCTGTTTATTGGGTTGATCAAAAGATGAAAACCTAATGTGATGCAATTCGATGAATGGTCCTTTTTACTTTTTAGAAACTTGTATCATATGCGGTCTTCACAGTATAGAGTGAGTATGGACAAAAAATAAATAATCATAATGTCGCCAGCTTCCCCCACTGCAATCACTATTTGGGTGCTATGGTTACTTTTAGTTTAAACTTCTGGCGGATGCGCAATGCCTAACCAGCGAATTCACCAATTCTGACTATAATATTTCTACAAGCTTGCCTCGTACTCAGAGAGAGTTTCCATTCACAATCGGAATGGTAAATTCACGATGTAGGTATCTCATTGCGTATAATTGAGTCATTTACATTTATTTATTTCGAATATGGCTCAACTTCTTATAATAACATTCCACTAATTTTTCTTATATCTTTCAACTTTCAATCTCACATCAGAACAAGGATTATTGCATAACATAAATAATATTCATGGGTATGCTTGAAGACTGGCTTTAAATCAGACATTCAAAAAATGAACAATTTGTTCAGGCCAGCCTCAACTCACCTACACTGTAGGTTGACGGACTAACACCTATTAGAAAACAACTACTTCCCTGGCTAATACCACGAGGGGCATTGGTTTACACCCAACAAGTGTTAAGTGCGGGATTCTTCACAGAAGAAATTCCACATATGCTCTTGGCGATACAACTACCAGAATTTATTTTCAATTATTGGGACGGGACACACTTGCAGATCGGTTTCGGGCTATTTGACCTCTCGTCAGTGCAAGGCAGTGCCATCATCAACAGAAGTCGATGACTTCCCATAATTAAAAATCATATTCGGGTAGACTATCTTCCCTAGACCTAGGCTGATACAAACAACTAGCAAAATAGCCGTTGCTGCGCCATCTGCCCGTAGACTAGGTACTAACCAAGAGCATATCCGCATGGCCCCAATTCCTTGTACAAGGAAAATCCGAATAACATAAATATTCATGGGTATGCTTGAAGACTGGCTTTAAATCAAATATTCAAAAAATGAACAATTTGTTCAGGCCAGCCTCAACTCACCTACACTGTAGGTTGACGGACTAACACCTATTAGAAAACAACTACTCCCCTGGCTAATACCACGAAGGGCATTGGATTACATCCATTGTATTATTCATGAACATTTTTAGCGATATGTGTATGCTATCCACATAATATCGATTCACATGTAAAAAAAGGAAAAGAGAGTCTATCTGGTTGAACAAAACTCGAGGTGAGTCTATTGCAACTAAACACTGCACCCTATTTTAATTTCTGTTCGATAGAAATATCCCATGACCGCTATCGGTTCATTTATGTATATTTTGTACGAATGAATTAGAAGCAATGGGACTATATGATTCAACACCAGGCGAACAATATAAGCAGAAAAATAGTTGATTTGAATATAATAAGTTTTTCGTTTATGATTTGATTTGATAGGCACATATCGTCAGTAAGTATTTGTTTATTATTATTTTAAGTGGTAATTGTTATGAAAAAGTTTTATTTTTTCAATATAAAATATGGAAAATGGAAGTTGAACAAAATCTCACAACTCCATATTGTATTTATAAAAGAAATAAATGGAGAAATTTTTTCTCTCAAAGGATTAACAACAAAAATACTAGACATTTTCTATTGGTATGCGTTATGAAAGGTTAATTCATATACAATGCAAAAAATAGAAGTGACTTTTTCTTTCTCGAATTATTTACCGAAAACGTGTTTACTGATTCTAGTTCAAATCATTTATAGTACATCTCTATCAAAATAGAGAACCGGTTTTATTGAACTCTCAAACTGAGTTCGCTCTTCAAATCCAAACAGGAATGTTTTCGGTTAAGAGAAAACTATCACGTGAGCATCATCATCAGGGTAAATACTGTGGTACACATCCGAATCGTATGAAATTTTTTTCGATTTTCGACATATAAAATTGAAATTTTACTTTCGCAGTCAGTTTTGCTCGAAAAAATGGGCATTTGTATTCTTGGTCATATTCTAATTTTCCTGAATGAGTTTATAAAAACATCAGGTTATCACAGAAGTTTTCTCAAGCAGGATGAATTTATCCTGTTAGAGAAAGATTTTGTATAGCGTGTCGCAGTTTTGTGTACCTACCTCTGTTGGTACAGAAAACTGCAATATTTTTATTAAAATAACGGAGTTTGAATCATGTTTTGTCGAAATCGGTAAAGTAACAGTAGAAGGTTCGATTTTGCTTTAGAGCTATAAAATTGAGAACTGAACAACTATCTCTTTTGGAATTCCACGAATTGTTCGATATAAACCCGTTTTTAAGGATTAGTTCCAACAATGTCACATTTGATAGATCCAGATCCAGGGTTTTTCTTGCAATTCACCATATAATACTGATTTTATATATCCCACTGTATGAACAAGATCACCAACCTACAAAATGGTTAAGGCTTTAGCGGCCGAGGTTATTAGTATAACTACTTTTCTTCGGGCTTGAAGGCCGTCGTTCTTTGGAATTTATTCCTAACGTTTCGCTAGCGCTAGCGCCAACTTCTTCAGAGGCTTACTCATTTCCGATGACTAAACGTTTCGATTTCTTAAGGCGAATTTATATTGATGCAGGTAGTCTGGAGTGTTAATTACTTCTGTCGGGTTCGGGGAATAATCATCATTATTAGTTGCCGCACTACCTGCCGTGATTTCATTAGTTATTCTTGATTTCCTCAGAATGGGATTCCAAATTCTGTTTAGACTCAACGCTTCTTCTTTTCTGTTGCATTTGTCACTCAGTGCGTGTTCCGCCACCGCCGATTTGTCGGTTTGTCCCAGCCTGCAGTTCCTTTCATGCTCTTTGAGCCTTGTTCCCATGGATCTTTTCGTGGTACCGATGTAAATCTTCCCACAGGTGCACGGTATGCGATAAACCCCTGCTGCTGACAGTGGGTCTCTTTTGTCTTCAGCCGACCTGAGGCTTTGTTGGATCTTCTTGGTCGGCTTGAAAACCGTTTTTATGTTATACTTCGCCAAGAGTTTCCCAATTCTGTCAGTAACCCTCGGGATATATGGCAGATATGCATTTGCAACTATCTGAGAGTCCTCCCTGTTATGAACCGTGGAACTCTTCAGTTTCATGGCCCTGTTGATCTCAGATACACTATATCCATTTGACCTCAAGGTCACTTAAAGATGTTCAGGTTCCTGCTCTAGACGCTCTGGTTCACGTATTATTCGAGCACGTTCAGTTAGGATAGATATGACTCCTCTCTTTTGACTGGGATGGTGGTTCGATAGTGCGTGCAGGTACCTATCCGTGTGCGTGGGTTTTTGGTATACTTTGTGGGTTAGTCTAGCACCATATCGTTCAATGGTGCTAGACTAACCCACAAAGTATACCGAAAACCCACGCACAAGGATAGGTACCTAAACCTCTCTCATTACACTATAACACACTCTTTCGAATAATTCCAGTTCAAGCTAATATGTTTTGTCTGAAGTGCCCTTTCATTCAAAACATTAAAAATACAATAAAATGCCACAGCGAACAGTATTTATATTCATTAAAATGCAATTTTGCATCGGAGAAAAAAAAATTCCTAAAACCACCAACATCAATATATTAGACTGCCTGAGGAATTATTTTTGTCTTTAATTCGAAGAGAATTGGAAAATGGAAATTACAACATCTATAGAAGAAGTAAAATGAAAAAAAAATACACTCTCCGTTGATAGGTACGTGTATATCATTCGAAGACGTTCGATTCATTCACATAAAATAGGAAAGAGTATATTTAAAACAGCTACTCCCCGGTATATATAGCACGTTAGGCACTGAGTTACATAGAAATAATAATTAAATTCGGAAAAAAAATCCAAAAAATAATTCATCAAACTTCATTCTGTCCACAAAAATACCCAAGTTCCTAATCATTAAACTGTCCGTATGTGTTTCTCATTTACTCGGTTAATTCGAACGCAACAATAAGAACTACTCTCCTGCCTACACTAGCAATTTTGTTATCTCTTCAGATAAATTTGAAGAAGAAAAATCTGAATTTTTTTTTGCAAAATTCGCATGAAAATAATTATTTTTCCAAGTATCCTCTCCCCATACAGAGACGCCAATGCACTTCCAAACCCGACCTCAAGCAACCAACACCATTCCAAACCACCTTAGGCGCACAGAAACCAAACCCTTACGAATATCAACCCCAAAGCCCAAACCGCTTCGACACCGACGAAGCAAATGTCACGTTCTCCCCACGCGGAGCCGCAGACCCCCCATTGGAGTACGATTCCGTGTCATCGACCAATGGCATGGAACGGCGTTGGCCTCTTTTAGCTCGCCGCCAGCCACCCCAACACCCTCAAACTACCCCTATTGGTGTTTCCGGAATGAGTAGCTGCAATGTATTTTAGATCATTATCGCGCATGCGGCGGCTTGAGGTAATTGGGAGGGGGGTCGAGGGGGGTTTGTTGTTATAGATTCAGAGAACTTTCTCCGGAGTTATCGAAAATGATGATGAGTGAAATTGCGGCGGCAAATTGATTCGTTTACAGTTATACAGTTTTATTTCAACAAAATAGATATATTTGACGTTTTTTTTCGTACTCTTTTGGGTTGTTAACTTACCAAAAATATTTTTTGAATGTTTGTTGAGGGGGGGGGGAAATATTTCTGGAATCCCTTTTTGGGTTTTCTCTTTTCCCAAAGAACAGATATAATAAGAACGTTTTCCTTTTCATTTCTAGGGGAGAGAAAGAGAAAAGCAAAAAAATGGAATCCAGAACAATTAACTTAACACAATCTGAAAAATATAAAAAATTGATAATGGAATCTATACGAGGTATAAAGGCATCTATTCTACCCGTTAATAATGAACATCTCCTTCTAAATAGAACATGTCCTGATTGTCAGCAACTTCTTGTATAACGTAAATTCGCCTATCATAAAAAATACACCAAATAATATATGTGAATAAAAATACTTATCTTTGTTAACAAATCCGTTTCCAAAACTTATCACGAATACCTCACTTCTGTAAAAGTTTTCGAAAAATCTTTCAAAGATTTAGAGATTCTGCATATCATTTTGTTACGTCCCAAAATCTATAATGAATCATACACTATAAAAATTATCGATTCCCAGTCTTTTCTCAAGAAAAAAGTTAAATGATGCATTCCTAATCTGCCAAGAATGAAAATACATCAGCTTATCTACCAAAAATATACATATTACCTTCATGATCGATGATTCCCAACTATTATACATGAATATTTCTGTTTTCTGCTTCAAATACTATTTCTATAATAATATTTGGTATGATTGTAAGTTTGAGGTAATATTGATACCATGATGGATCGTAAATGTTTATATGGTAGACGTTTTTACAATCTATTTTATGTGAACTATTTGAATAGGCTACTGACAACGAACAAGTATTGAATTCATGTGACATTGCTAACTCAGTCTTTTTTCAAGAAAAAAGTTGAATAATCCATTTAAAATCTGCCAAGAATGAAAATATATTAGCTCATCGACCAAAAATCTACATATTACCTTCATGATCGATGATTCCCAATTATTATACATGAATATTTCTGCTTTTGCCTTCAAATTTGTCTTTTGTGGGCCATGGAAAGTTTTCTGTTTTTTACTTCGAATACTATTTCTATAAAATATTTGGTATAATTGTATGTTCAACTGACTGTTAACACCATGTAGGTTGGTATCAAAGGTTTATATGGTAGTTGTTCTTACAGTCTATTTTATGTGAAGGTTTTGAATTGGCTACTATTTACGAATAAGTGTTAAACTCATGTATCAAGTGCCATATGAGTTCCAGTTCCAAAAGTATTAGGCTCTTGATTGTAATCTGTAATTACTTTCTTTCCACTTATACGGGCTTGTCTTTCTGTAAAATCCTTTATTCTTTTAAGATAATTTGATGCCCCTCACTTTATACGATATTCGTGATTGAATATATTTTATTATTATTATCATTATTCGAATAATCAACGTATCGTGCTATCGGTAGGCATTGTCTCAAGTAAAGTAAATTTTCAAAATGTATTTCTCCATTTCCCTGGCTTCCACGAAGTGATACAAACTTGCTGTGAAATATTTGAAGAAAAACTAATCTTGAGTTATATATCCCGCTAGTTCAAAACGGTTGTTTACCGCCCATTTATAATCAAAACATGCGATAAAGGCGAACATTTTTTACACGTGACTAGCGGAAAAAATGTTTTCATTCCATTAATTTGCATACTCGTAAAATTTTATAGGGTGCGTAAAGAAAATGTTTTTGCATGTCTACACTTCTCACAGCCAGGCTGAAAATAGCAATTCATGAAAAAATATTAATATCTGCCTGCTGATCTAACCTACTGAAGCGACCTATCATGCAAAATGAAAGAGCCATAAACAGATTAATTCTTCATTGACAAAATCGGTCACTATCAAATATCATTGCATTCTCCTCATCAAAAGTTCTATAGATAAGGATATTTTATTAGCAATAATTCGAAAAAGTGAATAGAATCAATACTTATTGTTAGCAGCACATGTGTTCCTCAAGTCAATTTGTTCCGTACAGATATGGATAAACTTGATGAGGTACTACCAAATAGGTACTACCTGTCGTCAGTAGTTTCAAGTCCGGCCCTGCCTGCCTCTCACGGGTATTTGCATCTTTAACGTGAATGCACTACTAAAAGTGGCATCTTTTTATTATAGTAGGAGAGCCCACGATCCTAAATCGGGATTTACTCGAGCGTCAAAGAGACCTATTGGGTTGCGAAGCTTAGATGATAAAAAGAAAAAAATGTTTTATAATGTATACCTTTTCATCGGTGGGGGGAGTGGCTACAGATTTTCAAAAATGTAAATAAACTATTGCATGGACAAACTCGAGCGCGTCAGATATTGATATCATCTATGTCCTTCATATTTTTAAAAATGCACGTATGTTAATCTGATTGTTTCCATGATGGGGATGGTCGTACGTAAGGGTTGAAAATGAAAAAAAAAAATTTTCTCGAGCGCGTCAGATTTTCTGAGGGGATGTTAAGTGAACCTAAAAAAAAAGCTCTTATATAATAATCTGACGGTTTGGATGTGACGCAGACTCGCGGCCGTTATTAGAATGTGAAAAAAAATCGTCATTTTGAAATACACAAGCGCGTCAGATCAAGATATGTTTGGTTCATCTTTACAGTTTTAATCTAAAGATTATCTGGAGGGAGTCGCCTATTCTGCCAATTTGAATTTTTTTTATTTTTTCTAATCATTGAACTTAATTTATTAAGAAGCTCAGGAAAAAGCATGCAAATAAAAAAGTGTATAATTTTTTTAGTAGAATACTTGTATTTATAAGAAAATAATTATAAGCAATTGAATTAGCAAAATTGTAAAACGTTGGATATTCGTTGTAAACAATATCATGCCACCAACGAGTATGATCAACTGTCATGGCATCATGGCAAAAGGAACCAGAGTGGGGACGGGATGAGAGAGCAATAGATAGACAAAGAGTGAGAGACAAATAGAAACGTGGAGAGGGAAATATAGGCATCACGTAGCTGCACACATTAAACTTTATCGATGGATTTTTATTATTTTGACTTGTGGAAATCGTCAGATTATATATTTTTTGCAATTCTCTAATTATTCCCTTCAGAATAAAATTAAAATTAGCCACGCTCGAAAATGTCGAGATGACGTTTTTTTTACAACTTTGTAGCCCTCCGCCTTTAGGTCACTCTCGAATTGTCAGATTAGTAGAATATAGACGTTTCAGGGTGTAACTATACTCACCCTACCTTAATCTGACGCGCTCGAGAATTTCAGACGATCAATTTTTTTTTACTAATCCTTGAAGGGCGGCCATATATATAGGACTCATATATGGTGGAAGTACTCAACCGGGTACAAGGTATCCCCCTGTATATTAATCTGCCGCGCTTCAGTAAATCCAGAAATCCCCGCTTGGTCTCCCCTATTACTAGCCATTCAGTTTTATTGTCGAAAATACCGTTAATATTTAAGTAAGTAATACAAATGTTGCTATTTGCAACTATCCTCGAGAAACATGAGAAATTTATGAGACAAGATGGGCATGCCGAAGGTATTAATCAAAGCCGAAGGAACTGATTTTCAAGCATTTTCACCTTCACCTAGGCGAATGGCGTCTGCAAAGAATGAGAATATTCAAAATAAAAATAGTATTCAAACCTCGGCAAGAGATGAAATTTCTTTCGAGAGAAATCATTTACTTTCTGCCTTGGTATGTGATATATTATTTCATTTGATGCATTTTTCGAGACCATATTTGAACATATCGAGTCTGATTGGTTTCAACAGAAACGAATCATCCAAAGAATGAGCACATTTACCATCCCGTATAGCATAATTGGCGTTTATCGAACCGCTATAATCGAGTTACAAAGTAAAACCATCAATTTTGTTTGAAACCGAAAAGATTTCTATAATCAACATCAATTAAAATAACCTGCGCGGCAAGTTAAGAATCGATATAAACCCATTATAAAAACTAGAGTGCCCTTTTGAATGCGTGTGTTGTATTTACTTGGAACGTAGTAACCGTAATATGCATAACAATAGAGGTAGCATGAAGTGCATTTTGCTGTTTTATTAATTCACCTCAAGCGGTTTTTTGAATTGTATTTCAAAACGACCCGAAGTCCTGAATGGTATGTTCAACAAGATTATAGGTGGAAATAGAGTAAGAGCTGTGACCGTCACATACAAAGATATGATTTTCATGTGAGTGAGGCATAACTCAAAATACAAAAACAAACCCTGCGGATCATTAATAATATGGATTTCCGACAATGATGTAGCATAATTCTTCGCTAGGATGAAGTAAGACAACATGCTTTGTACATGGTGGGTAACGTGATATCTACGACAACCTATGTTTCCAGATTTTAATTTTATAACAATTGACTATCACCTCCATGGAAAATTTCAACATTCATCCATAAGTTTAGTTATTTTCAGGACTATTTATTTTATTTTTAGTTACCGGTGCAAAGAAAAGGAAATCACTCACGTGGTTATCATCCATAAAGTTTTCAGGGTAATTTAAATTCTTGATTCTTCCAGCAATACTTACACCAACATTCGAGAAACTATTATTGAAAAAATCAACCTGAATTGTAATGTCCACTACCGTTTATTTGTCTTCGTTTTGTATAATAATAATTAATAATAATAATATAATTTTATATTCCAAACGGTCTTTAATTTTTTTTTAGATTATTCGATTTTTCAAGGATTACCTTTCACTTTTTCTATTTTTTTTAATACGTTTACCCTGTTCCGATATTCTTTGTATTTTGTTCTTCATTGTTGGAAATAATTTGATCCTAGAGTTTTTCAGAGGTTATCCATGTGTTTTCAGTAAATTTATGAGCCCCATTGTAATCCATGGTTTGAGTCTACATATTTTTGTATGTTGAAAGTTTTTCTGTTGATTCTGTAATACATTGTGGCGATATGTTGATGAAATTATTATAAAATAAATATGTATTATTGAATGAATGCACATCATTGCATGTTTCAGATTGCATAATTGATCTCATTTTTGTATAATCTAACTTTCCATGATTGTTTGAAAGTGTGTGTTCAGTTCTCAAGATACTGCGTAGCGATTTGATATATTACATTCAACAATATTTCAGTGGATTACTGTATCATTTTGAAGTTGATGTTTTAGGATAGCTACTTCAAGACCTGATCCACAGTCCGTTGAAATAATCGGTGCTGAGAATAGACACCACATACTCCTAATTGTTAGAGTGAAGGCACAGCCTAAGCACCGATTAATTTAACCGATTGTTAATCAGGTCGTAAAGTACCCGCCCTTAGTCTAATGAATATATGGTTTGAGTAGGAAGCAGAATTATCAACTACACTTGTAGATTCGGAAATATAGGGTAAAAAAACATTATCATTCAGAACGTTTATATACATATTATAATCATAAGTTTTGTACCTAGTAAATTTATGTTTATACATACAACGTTCGAAAAAATGAGAGTGTTTTAAACTGAACGTTATAGAATATTGTGAATGAAAATCTTATTTTCATTGAACTTATGACTTTCAAAGGCAGCTTTGTTTCTGTATCTAAAACCCGACAAACAATATTCGAGCATGTGTACAGGCCTTCTATCACTTCTAGAGAAAGAATATTGTAATGACTTCATGATTATCAGGAATTGCACGCTTAAAGCAAGGATCTTGTTAATCCTCCGCTCAATTCTTATGCTTGCCTTTCACACGGAGGCTTGTGAATGAAATACAAAATTTCAACATGCATACAATTTTGATCTTCATTCACTATTGTTTATGGTCTGATTTTCAATTTCGAAACAAAAAGAAGTATTGAAGACTCCATGAAAAATAAAGATACTTAATGTACACCTCCTGATACAACGCTTGAGAATGTAACAGAAACAATATAAAAAAATTTAAAACGTCAGATGAACTCAATTGATGTCTATTTAAAGTCAACTTTTCTGAAGAAATGTTCCTTGAAATATATATGAAATCCGAGTTGTAGATATAGACATAAAGATCGGTTCCATTAGTGAAGATGACATGTCACGTTTTTCTGATTTGTTCTGTGAACATATATATACGTCTCATTTGCTAGCTTCAGTTTCTGCTGAAATTCATTCTAAATTTTCTAACACAGAGCTTTACCTACAGCACAAATAAAAGTTCACTGTTCTCAAGTGGAACTCCCTTATACAGATACACAAAATGATATTTTCAGTGTTTATAACATAACCAAATCCTATATAAGTGAATTTTCAATATTTTTCGTTTTGCTTATAGACAGTGAAACATTTACGAAATATTTTGAGGTGCTGGTTATAGTTTGTACTTTCTGGCATTCACTGTATAGCACCATACGGAAAAATTTGCTGCTCTTCCTTAAAAAAACGAACCAACTTCCTATCCATTATTTCATTCAGTTCTACTGAGCTATGCCAATATCTATTACTATCAATAAAACTCAAGTTTGTTTCATGTTCTGATGACAGTATTGTTCTGACAAGTACTAATGACGTAGGTACATGTGATCCCTATTCACTTGATGATCGGTAGAAAACATGTACAACTGGAGAAAGTATCAGCAAATATAAAAACCTTCGCCGTCATCAACCTAGTTCTTTACAAATTAATCAACTTCCCTAGAAATCGGGGTCACTCCATCGTTTCAAAAACATTTAGTTAACTTTGGAAAACATTGTCCTAGAAAAATGATTCACGCACGTTCTTGCTCACGAAATGCAAATAACGACTCCAATTTTTAGCAGCACGTTAATAAAAATTATTATCACTCATCATGAAAATAAAATAGAGTCCTAATCTCAATAACCCCACCAATTTCCATGGCCATTGTTGATTATCTAAATCACAATCTTACAGGGAGTAGCATAACAGTTTCTCACACGTATGAGCAGTGAATCACTATCTCACCGAATGTTATTTTCTCAGTTTTCTCTGAAATCGACACGTCCAGGAAATGAAAAGTTTCATAGGTATTATTACTTGGCCTGCATCGTAACAACAGCGTAGAGTAACTACCACTTCCATTTTTATTTTCGCTTTGCATGCTGCAATAATATGTGTGTCAGTCGAAACATATGGAGAATGTTGCGGAATTGGTATTATCGGAAAATGTTGTGATAATGCAGAAACCGAAACTACACCACGATCTATTTTTTTATGCTAGTGAAAGAAGTATTCACCAAAGGTTCAATGATCCATGAACACTAATGAATATTAAAAATTTAATGATATAAGGGTTGAGATTGAAACCTTTGGTCTGGATGTTAAGAAATTGGTACTTCAGTATCAAATATTTGTAGAGATCAATCAACGTTTATATTTCCTACTGAGTCAAGTTTTTTGTATCATAAAACTCATAACTACAATTCGAATATATACTACGAAATTGTTAAGCGCTACTAAAATCCAAAACTTCTAATGGTGCACTGTTTTCACTTCGGGCGTGATTAGCAACTTTGAAAAGTGGTGGATCCGTGGGATGTGAATGAAATTCACTCTTTCGACAGTTTGTAACGAACTGTAAACCATGGGTTGGGGTTAATGTAAAGAAGCCAGTTTATTTATATTTTGGCGAGCATACTGATAAGAAAAATAAGTCTGAAGATCCACGCTTGAAAGAAATGCTGCTTGCGAAGGTTTGTATGAATCCACCTTATTGTTATTAAATTATGTTGATCTTGGTAATCAAATATTTTTTCCTCGTTCATTGTCATACAAGAATCCGATGTTCCTTTCTGCTTTGGTACAATCATATGAGTTATGATCAACTCATCCATCACTAGTTTTCCTGCTAGTATGCCGCATGTCTCAATATTTTTGAAAGTATGGCTGTGTGCCATGGCTTGGAACATCATCATTACTTTCACTGGTATGACCACAGGCCTTTGTATATTATTTGGGGAATTATTTTTCATCAGACTGCTCTTTGAAATCGCCTTGATAGTCCATACCATATTGTGCCGGCAAAAGTTAGAAATCTCTTTCTTCTCTTTCACGAATGCTGTCTTTTCAGCAGGTTTAGGAGATCTAGGAGGAAAATGCGATCCAACGTGTCCACATACTGGGCATGAATGACTTGCAGGCGACAGTATATCAATACCTTTGATATTTACATGAAGTTCCAAGTCTGAGATCAATCACCCCCACACCAAACTGATATTACGAGCGCAAATTATCATTATGTCCATCACAATATCACTTCAATGTGCATATCCTTTTTTTTTCTCTAATGTATTCCGCATCATGTTATCTGAAAAACTGTCATAAAGAGCAGTTAATTGTGATGTCTATAATTTATACGAAATAGTTACCTGCAAATTATGAGCTGATTTTTTTTAATAGATGAAGACCATTTTTCTTGAAAAATGCTCGGAAAAGTCACCGTTCCACTCCTGGAGATGCTAACCTTGTTAGCGAAATGCGAATCGAGTACAACTGATATCAGATTGGTGTTAAGGTAAACGATGTGTAGAAAAAAAATCAATGAAATGATTTTATTCTCTTGGAAAATTTTAGAATGCAATGCTCATAAGTAACATTCTTTTGTGAACTTTCAATCAAATTTGAGGATTTTTGTGACATAAATTTCAGAATACTTTGTAAGCAAGAAGTTCTGGAGTCTTATGAAGTTCCACAAACGTCATCTCCTGCAGAGAGAAAAAATCACTGCGCTTTAGTTGAATTCTGTAGAGGAAAAACTGTCGTGAAGAACTGTCAGTGAAACTGCCTTTGGTTTCATGAAGCCGAAACCGGAAATCAATAGTTTTTACTTATATCTCACAAAGCCAAGGGCCTCTGTTCCAGAGTTTGTAAGTGGTCCAAGGGCATACCTACCTCTGGTGCACCCAAATTTCGATGTAAATTCAGTTCAATATTGCACCTACACTGCAGACGATCGAAAAACTCGATTTTTTACCATCCTCAAGCGTGAAATAATCTCTGAGAGTTGTACTTGAACGTTATATTTCTTCCATTTGATCCCATTTCCGTTTACTTTGTGAATTTCCCAATCGAACTAATGTAAAATATTGAAAATTATCATAGCGGTTGATAATATAGGATGCCAATTACTCGATCAGACCACTCAAATATATTTTCAGGCAAAACTAAACACATTTTATTCCTCGACATTTTTTTAAAAAATACACACCTGAAATTTATCATTTTGAAAAGAATCTTCATTTATAGAAAATATTATTCATCATTCCTACGTGAAAAATAATACGAGTATTTTAAGTCATTTTCAAATGATTAACGATATCTGGTTGAAGTGAAGATATGATTTTTTTAAATTATGATTTTTAGGCATTTTTCGATTTCAATTACTTATGAATGGAAAGGGTTGCCTTTTTTGGAAAAAAGTAGGAAAATAACAAGTGTTTATTTTTGCCTAAAAATACTGTTTGAATGCCATTATTTTATGGTGAATGGATTCTTTCTTATAGTTTTTTTGGGTTTTAAACCTGCCACAATCTGAATAAATAGGAATTGATATTGGAATCAATATCAGTGTAGAAGGGTTGATTTTCTCTACCCCAATAAGTTGCTGCGATCATTCAATAATAGTTCCTTCTGAATGCGGAACACGTTCAATTATTCAGCAACTCTTCGTATATATCAAATTTGACTATAAAAAAATACAAGAACTAATATTTATCAAAGTACATATTGTTGCCGTTTCGGAAACCATATTTGCTTTCTTTTCAAAACTTTCACAAATATTCTCATCTAGTTCAGTTCTTATGTTCGCTTTTCGATAAATATTAGTTCTTGTATTGTTTTTTGATAGGCAAATATAAGATATACGAAAAGTTGCTGACTAATTGAGCTAGTTCCATTATCCCAGCTACTTATCGGGGTAGATTGAAAATCTGCCCTTCTTCATTTGTATAGATTTCAACATTGATTCTTATTTTTTCAGAATGTAGTAGGTTGAGAACCCAAGAGAACTAGAAGAAAATATACCTATTCACGTAATTTTCAGATCCATCATTTGTTATCCTGAATTACCGACCCCTGTGGGAATTTGCAATATTTTATAAAAACTCAATTACGAAATACACAAGGTAAATGAAAATATGACGTTCAAATACAACTCTCAGATTTTTTTGCGCGTAAGGATTGTGAAAAAAATCGGTAAAATAGGACATATGCTTTTTTGAAAATAGGCATTTTTCGACTTTTAATCACTTATATCTCGGATATCTCAAATAATCGTTATGAACTAACAGGTGTTTTGGTTTGCAGACTCCACCTCATCAATCATCAATCATTGCTGTTATGTCATTCGACTTTGATTTAATTTCACAATTTTGTTGTTGATAACAATTCAACGACCATTTGGATGAAAACATGTTATTTGGGTTCTTTGTAGGCAATGGTAGAATGATGAAGAATCGATTCGAATAAGCCGCTCTTTTTGGTCTGTATTTTCTTTTTAGTGGTGGACCACTCGCACAGAACGGTACTAATTGAGAAAAATTGTAGAAGTGTGAATCTAATTCCACACACCTACAAGTTTTTATCAAGTTAGTCTAACTTCAATTCAGAAAATTATACAACAACTCATTATATTTGATATATTATAACATTTTGGATATATTCTCGATTGATCAAATGGAACTTGTCGCCAAGCAGAAATGAAATCTACTCACATTATTTCACCAGTAGACAAAGAAATCTTCGACAATATCTGAGGCCATAACTACTTTCAATTACAAATTAATTGGTGCCAAGTGTTTCTCAATAAGTATTCGAGATTATGTGTTAATAGTTTTGTGTTCATAACAAATAAGTATAAAATAAATGCACCCAAATATTCACTAAACATTTGGATAAGTTGATTGTATATTTGGAATAACATGAGTATCAAAAACAAGCTTCGTGCTATGTCAGCTTCCCTTTTGCATTCGAAATGAACAATCAGTTGTTGAACGCTTTGACTTGCAAATAAGATCGCTAAATCTTAACTGCATATCGGGGGCAACTTCAGTGTCGGTTATTCGATAAAAGTCAACTTTAAAAATCTCACGCGACTTATCAAAGGGTCCAATGTTGTATAAAACACTTTTCGGAATGTCAAAGGTTAATTCTTTGTCATTACTGTCGAAGAATACTGACGGACTGGATTGGTGGATATTTGGCAGTGAATTCTACCAAGTTGATGTAACCCCATTCAATTATTTTTGCCAAGTCATCGTTTATATTATCGGCGAATATTTCCAGCGTATGTTAAAAATCCCATATGAAGCGGGACATTTTCGATCAATTACAGCGATTATTTCCCTCAATGCGAATAAACGATGAAACAGTTGAAGGCTAGACTGCTTTTACAGAGTTTTACAGCGATTAAATGCACTAGACCTTTTAACCGATAAAAATGTTGGAATTAAACCGGGCGTTTATCATCACTTTTCAGGTACTATCTCTGGTACTATATTGTTCCTGTGTTCGATTTTGATGTTTCCTGAGTTTACATGTTTTCTGGAAATAATCTAAACATATATCCCTCCTTCACCAAGTTCAATCGACCAAAATGCGTGCATTTCCATGATTTTCAAAATTTTGCTTTCAAGCAAATGCTTTCGTGAATAATAATTTAAATAAAATCCCTCGACCTGCGGTCTCGGGATTTTATCAAATTATCATACATTCAAGTCATTTGCTAAGCAAAATTTCGAGAATCATGGAATTGCAGCACACATTTTAACCGACTAAACTTGGTGCACTCGGGATATAACCCCCGATTATTTTTTTCATTCGTCAAAATGTGACGTTTTTGGCATTTCAACCAATAGTAGCGGGTTATTCTATGGTTATTCTAGCCAATCATTGGGTATTATACCGATAAAACTGCCTGGTCCTTTCGGTTGTTTCGATAAAACGTTGTTTACCTTTGAACTATCAAAACTATAAGGTTTACCGCGTCGATTCTATTGAACTGGCTCATATTTATATAAATTATCATGAATGAAGAGTTACCTTATAATTAATAGTCATTCACTTTTCACTTTTCCAGCATAATAATAACATAACACATTTCAATGAACACTCAAACACGTAAATAGCTCATAACCCCAACTTTATGACAGAAATAGCGAACGACCGATTCAAATATTCAAGGTTTCCTGAACTCAAATGAAGATGGCGTACAATTAGTTTTTATTAAATACAATTCATTTTTTGTTGTATGAGAAGGAACCGTTGTATGAAGATTTTGATACAACGACATAACGAATGATTTTGTTCCTTCTGGCGCGATTTTAATTTCATAAGAAGTTTTCAATTATCAACCTTGCTCGTCGGCAAGCATTATCATATTCAATGCGTAAGTATCATATCTCTTCTGGATCATAGAGGGCATACATCGTTGTTTGACATTTCAAATTTTTAAAATTTTCACCTATTCTCCGTTCCTTCTTATGTAAATGAAATACTGATCAAATAAATTGTTCTTCCTTCTATTTGTTCAAAAAATAATCTCTCCAAATACAACTCGTTCTTCAAATTTAATAAGATAAATTTTCATTTTCTAAACACTCAAACTTTTTTATTTTGAGGCAAAAGCATTCAAACAAACCGAATTAGATAAAATCACTCGTCCTACGGACTCGTGATTTTATCAATCGGTTTGTTTTCATACTTTTGCCAAATAAAAAAGTTTTTGTGGAAAATGAAAATTTATCGATTAAATTTGAAGGACTCGTGGTATTACCTTTGATAAATTCCCGGCGGGACATTTTCGGGCTGGTAAATACCCGGTAGGTATCGAAAAATACCCGCTCGGTCCGTGTATCTATAGTAACGATTGTCAAATTGTACATTTGTCATCTTGACAGGCATAAATACTGGATTTTGTACGTCGTTTTTTTAACTCCGGAAATATTCTACCGAATTACACTCGTGCATCAAAATAAACCTGATAATTTTTCATTCAAGCATGTTATCAGTAAAAAAACTGCAACTTCGGAGTCGGGCTCTTTCGACAAAATATGAAAATAAACTCATGCAGTTTTTAGACTTGTGTAATTACTCCCGAGAATTTCTATCTGAATTTTTGTTTCTCGTGCTGATATGGTGGAAGAAAAGTTATAATGAATAGCACTGTCGTCCGCAAAACTATTCACTGAACAAGATTTTTTTCCAGAAGCTGAAGGCACTGATGATAGTTTCATTCAGTCTGTGAGTGAAGCGACTCATCCCTAACACACATACCATAAAGCCAATGAAGCATAGCGTTTAAATGACTCAGTATATGAATTTAAAAAAAAAGATTTCGAAAAACTTTTTCCAGACACACGCTGATTCTTTGTTTACCGACTTATCATCGAGAAAAGGCAGTCTTTCAGAATATTATGTTTACTTACAAATTTAATGTTTTATTTTCATAATTCATGTGACTCAGGGCCAATTTTTTGGGTTCTTAACCTACCACAATCTGAAAACATAAGAACTAATATTGGAATCTATACAAAAACTTTCACGAATTTTCTCTTCTAGTTTCGTTTTTATGTTCGCTTTTTTTTAATGTCAGATATTTGAGATTTGACATATGTCTTTCAAGAGTGGCAGCCAGATTTTTCCTAATGAATTGCACACTATTTCTTTTTTACCGAATATTTCCCTCATATATAAAATGTGCCATAAGAGCAATGCAATTATCGAAAACTTACAGCGGTAATTGCATTGTATCAAGTCACCATAACAACACATTTGAAACCGTATCGCTAGACGTCAGTAAACAACACAAATGTTAGATAGACTTCAAAAATAGAAAAAATTTCGCGTTTAGGTGAGTACTCCATACAATCTATAGAGGAAAGTATAAATGAACAAAAAATAACATTTCCTTGAGAATTTCTTTATTCGTGAAATATTCCAATGAATTACATTAGTGCATAAAAATGACCAGATAATTTTGCATTCAAGCGTGAAATCTTATACAAATTGCATTCGGTTATTTTCATATTTTGTAAAAGAGCCCTCGTCCTTCGGACTCGGGCACTTTCGCCAAAATATGAAAATAAACTTGCAATTTTTAGATATCACGCTTTCTTGCAAAATTATCGGTAATTTTTATGCACTCGTGCAATTATAACCGAAAAGTCATTTTACTATACCTTTTTCGACATTTTTGTATGGTCATTTGAATTCTAGTGAAAATATATATTGGTATGTGTTTTCTTTGGATATACACTTGTGTATGTAAAAAGTGTTGATTTTTTTACCATTACATCTATGAAACGAAGTTCATCGTTCCTTTCTATTTCCATTGTGAACTTCATTGTTGGTTCTTGTTTTTGATGTGTTTCAAAAAAATGTCAAGTTCATTTCGACCAAAGCAAAAACATGATGAATATATCTCCACCATACTTTGGTCCATTTGGATAACTTTCCACTGAAGATACCCCATATAAATATTACTCAGGACTGGAGAAAGAGGTGAACACATAGCTATCCCAAATCTTGTGGAAAAAAGTCATTTTTGAACTGAAAATATGCTATCCCAAATCTTGTGGAAAAAAGTCATTTTTGCACTGAAAATATGTTTTTTCTGTAGGTACATAGTTTCGGGATATCCATTATGGCATCTACATTCAACTCCGTTCTTTGGATCAGATTTCTGTAATTCTCTAACTTATCGGAGTAGATTGAAAATCTGCCCTTCTACACTTGTATAGATTCTAATATTGATTCTTATTTTTCCATATTGTAGTAGGTTTAGAACCCAAAAAACTAGGAATAAAGAATCCTCAAAATTACCTCAATCAATCATTCATAGATACAAGCTAACCAAAACGAACGAACAAATAAAAATCAACTCGAAACAATCGAGCAGTCCCGAAACGAATCGCAGAAATTGAGTCGTGTAAACTCACTTTCCGACACTAATCAAGCGTGCCTTGACCTTTGCACAGCACTATACCGAAAGCTTGACCGGCACATACGTGAAATCGAAAGCTCGCACAGATTCTAATCGAATCGAAGGAGAGGGACCTTGACTGGGTCTGGTGCGAGTGAAATATGGTTCACATGCAATGCGGTTTGGTTTCGATGTTACGCCTTCTAGATTTCGATGGTACGATAAAATTTGGCAATCGGACCGCTTTCCTTGAATAATGGTGATTAATTTCTTGTTAATAGCTCTAGAAAGATTAAAATCTCATTTTTTATCCAAGGTGGTAATGTTTAATATTTTCTGGATGTATTTCTTCCATCCATAGGAACTAGAGTATGTTTCGAAAGGATCAATGGTAAAACCACAGTATCAATCTGGTCGACTCAGCGGTTAAATTGAAAATAGCTTCGGCATCTTCCCTCAAGGAAAAGATTCTTGATCTACTCTAGAGAGAATTATCTGTCAGCTAAGGGGTGATTTAGAATTACAACACATCTCCTGTGCGAGAAGTTTTCTTCGGAATACATTGCGTCACATACCCTAGGACAACTTAAATTATATAACGCAATTTATTACTTTATTTTCACATTATTTTGCTGTAACTCAACTGGAATTTTGAGGGAAATGAGAGCATTACGTGAGTCTTGTTTCTATGGTTAATTCCGAAGATCACTGTAGTTTGAACACAAAACATGGGTAGTAAATCAAAGAACGTAAACTTTCACGGCCGGAGGTGATTGATTCTTGGGTGTTTTCCGGGTTTGATGGCCGTGGTCCACAGGTTTTTATTCCTGACGTTTCGCCTACGACTATGGTAGGCATTATCAAAGTCTGTGAGGTAACGGACGCAATGATCTCGTTCTCACAGTAGATACTACTTTATTGACGTTATGATCGGCTTTATACCTGTTCTCCTGTTCGACGTCCGATACTATCGTGTTGGAAGTGGGCGTGGCTTGTTTCCTCTTGACTGGTTTGGGTCGTGTGTGCTTTAGAGCTGGTAACCAGACTTTGTTGATGTGTATGCCTTCTTCTTTTCGGTTGAAATTGTCTTTATGTTTGTGAATCTCTATCGCTTCTCTGTGTAACCTGGGATAGTAGCTCTGCGTTCTGTCAATCACTTCCGTTTCGTCAAATGCAATCGCGTGATTGCCTTCTCCGAGTGCATGCTCGGCTACTGCCGACTTGTCTGACTGTCCCAGGCGACAATTTCTCTTGTGTTCGGAGAGCCGTGTCTTGATGCTTCTTTTAGTGGTTCCAATGTAGACTGATCCACAGCTACACGGGATCCGGTACACACCTGGTGTTGCCCACGGCTCTCTTGGATCTTTGGCTGACCTTAGACTATTTCTAACGGTTCGTGTTGGCATCAGTATTGCTTTCACATCGTGTTTTTCCAGCGTTCGTCCTATGCGATCTGTCACACCTCTTATATATGGCATAAAGGCTTTCCCTACAACAGGTTTATTAACAGTTTCCTTCGTGTCCTCTCTCTTGGGTCGTATTGCCCGTTCGAATTCGGCTTCACTATACCCATTCCCTTTTAACGCTTGTTTAAGGTGGTCCAGTTCCTCAGGGAGGTTTTGTGGTTCACAAATGCGGCGGGCCCTCTCCACTAATGTTTTAATTACACCTCTCTTCTGGCGTGGTTGGTGGTTAGAGTTCTTGTTCAGGTATCTGTCTGTGTGAGTGGGTTTCAATAGAGTTAAAAACATAGACAATGGAAGTCCAACCCATTACCATTCACCAAGGAACATTGTCAACCACTTTCGAGCAGAAAAAGAAAAAAAACTATGATAATAAATGTTTCTTAAACCATTTTTGAAACGGAATTTTCCATATTTCTCAATGAATTCGGTATGGTTTCATTCCATTGTGATAAACAGATTGCTGTCCTATATTTGTTTTGATTTTAATCAATGCCAAATTTTCTGAAAACCTTGTTGAGTGATTGTATTGATCACTATCTATTTTTAACATCCAATTCGAATAGTTCCAGGCTTTTTTCTCTCGTCTTTTCATTTGTATAATTCGTTTTTTATTGGATTTATAGTTTGGTGAGGATCAACTTATTTCTTATTTCCATTCGAAATTTGAGAAAAAAGCTCGTAACAACGAATTGAAATCAATTTTATTCACTGCGCGTTTTGTTAACCAAGATGGTATCTATGGAAGAAATATCAGATTTATAGAATTTAGTATCATCCACTACTCTCCTACGTAGATAGCTTGTCTAGTATTAAATTATATGAAAAATATTTTTCATACTCTCGACATCTGATAATATGAAAAAGTGTTTATATTGAAGCTATATTACCAAATTATCTAGTTCTTGTCATGATTCCTTGCATTTTTTACCATGCTAGAGATTCATTTGAAAACTTTATTAGTTAAAAGGGAAAAAACTGTATGTACAACACAAGACATTTACGAATAAAATCATTCATTGAAAATTTTAAACAGCTGAAATTCAGTCACATGACTTCATCCTAACTTAAAAAGTTCCTCAAAACTTCATAGTCTCTATTGAAGATTATTTCTTGGTTTCAAGAGTTCAAAATTGAACGACGTTACGTGATTTGTGAATTGTGATAATGGTTCAAACTTCCATTGCTTATATTATTGACCCCGTTGAAACCCTTCAAAAGCCTATTACTGAGTCGAAAAAATAAAAGAAAGTGATAAGTGAAAACATTGAAATGCATAGTTGATCAAAAACGAACTATCGAAATGAGTTTATGAAAAAATGAAATAATTTGGCGAGTTATTGAAATATAAAATGTTTGAAAGAAATAATGGAAGAATAATGATATGAATGAGTGAAATGAGTGGTTCGCCAAACTCAGAAGAGCCCTAAAGAAGACTCATCAAAGTAACCTGTTTCTTTTCATTTCCTACGTAAAAGGTTTGGCAGAGGAATCAAAAATATCGAAAACAAATACATCATAACCTGCTTTCCTTCACACATTTCACAAAAACTCTACCACCGAACAAATACAGCGACTCAAAAATACAGGAATCAAAATACTAACCGAATCCAGAATTGGTGAATGAAAGAAAATAACATCGACAAACGAGCACATCAAATGATCTGAAGATTGGGTCATTCAAATGGAGGATAAAAAAGTTACACACATTTCAAACAATGACGAATTCAGTCAACATAGAAAGATGAAATTCGGAATGTGTGGAAATTATACATTCGACAAAAATACCAACTCTGGCTCACCGAACGAGAATATCACGGTTATTTATTCATTTCCTACTAAAATGAATTATCACCACCAGCTATCATCTATTGCCACCCATGAATAGATGGCAGGGTAGAAGTAATATGTGTTACTAATCGGTTTACTATCGGTTATAATTGCACGAGTGCATAAAAATTACCGATAATTTTGCAAGAAAGCATGATATCTAAAAATTGCAAGAGTTTATTTTCATATTTTGGCGAAAGTGCCCGAGTCCGAAGGACGACGGCTCTTTTACAAAATATAAAAATAACCGAATGCAATTTGTATAAGATATCACGCTTGAATGCAAAATTATCTGGTCATTTTTATGCACGAATGTAATTCATTGGAATATTTCACGAATTAAGAAATTCTCAAGGAAATCTTATTTTTTGTTCATTTATAATTTCCTCTATAGATTGTATGGAGCACAAAACGCGAAATGTTTTTCTATTTTTGAAGTCCATCTGACATTTATTTGTGTTGTTTACTGACGTCTAGCAATACCGGTTTCAAATGTGTTGTTATGGTGACTTGATACAATGCAATTACCGCTGCAAGTTTTCGATAATTGCATTGCTCTTATGGGACATTTTATATATGAAGGAAATATTCGTAGTCAATTTTCTACTTTGGACAGTAGTTTTCATTTAGCGACTTGTTACTTCTCAACCTAAACACTATACTCTTTAAATTAATACTTTTAATCTCAAACTTTTATTCTATCTATATTTATATGTTTTTATTTACACTATGTATAAGCATATTAGTTATGTAAACATTCAATCTATATTTATATGTAAGTTGATATCTGTCCACTATGTATAAGCATATTTGTTATATAAACTTGTTTCGTTATACTCTCAATGTGCTGTTTCTCCTTTTGGTTCATTACTTCACTCAAGTAATTACCGACCGTACGTACTACCATTAGGTTGTATCCATGACTCTTTCTTATACAACTGTATGTTGTCTAAAAGAAATAAAATGATTTGATTTTGATTTGACTTACTAAGATTCTTATAAGAAAAATGTTACAATGAAACTTCATTTGTTTCATGCACGCTCACTATATGTAAAGCGCTACCAACCATAAAATTGATATGAAATAATTTTTCAATCATGTTGAATGAGAATGATTAAAATTTCATGTAAATTTACTTTCCACGTAATAGAAATCCAGTTGTATTACCGTGTACTGGGAGTTTGTAATTATTTAAATCAACAAATGATGAATTAGGGGTTTATATGGTCTGTAACAAAAAAATTTCGTTTTGTTTCTTGTCGTTCAAGAATAGTAAAATTTGTTTTGTGAACCACAACTCAAAAACTCTGGACACATGAGAATTTCAAAATTGAAGCTTCATTTTGATTTTTCGGGGTAAAATACCTATAAACATAAACATATCAACACATGAATGAATGTAAATAGATATCGTATAAATCAATGAAAAATATCTCCCAGGAAGCTAATTCCGAATAATTAATAGTGAAAAGTGCAAATGTGTATGTCCAAAATTACAAGAAGTACACTCATATCGATATATTTAGCACATGAATGGAAGCTCCCAAGGAAGTGAAATCTCAACAGCGATTGGAAAGCAAATTTATTCGACACATTTCACGTTTGGTATATTCTGTCAACTCTGTGTTCAAATAACTTTTGAAGAGTAATGTGTCTGAGAATATGTGTAAGTGGAAAGTTTTGTCTTGAGATTCGTATTAGCTTATCAAAATGTTCCAGAACAGCAAACTCAATGAGCTTCTGATAAACAGAGGGAAATCACATTACTGTTATCCACTAGTCATTCTGAATTGAATACACACTGACTGAAATAATTTTGTAAAACAATTGTACTGAAACCACATCTACTTGTGTTTGTATTTGTTATATAATTTGTTTTTCATAAAAAGATTACCACTCTGAATTTCAAATGATTTCCGATTTGCATACGAGGATAAATAATCCAGTACACCACTGAACTTTTGGGAAAGATAACTACCAAAATTGCGGCAACTGAAATACGTTGTAGAAAGTACGGTTGGTTGCATATGTTTGCTTGCTATATTTGAATATCATGCCGAATTGGGAATGCTGATGCGAAGAGCACTTTTTATTTGTTTTTTTATGGTTGTTGAAATTCTTTCCAGTTTTTCTATCGATGATTTGCTTCTTTCTTTAGGAGTTCAAAATTCTTGAATGAGTCTTTCTGATTAATCTCGAACGATTATACCTGTATTTCTTCATTAGAGTATTGAAAGTGTGAACTCAGAAATTAGCAATTTATACATCTGTTTGTAAAACATGTGTATGGTGGTGTTTGGTCACTCTTTTAGGTGAGTCCTCAAAGAAAATATAATTTATTCGAAATGTATTTAAATTAAAAACTCTTTTAGATGCTTTATTAGAAGTATATTTGTACCAACGACGCATTCTAAATCCAGGAATAATTAAAAATTATCAGAGTGGAAAAACCAGGAGTATTTTTATTTGCTTCCAAAGGTCCTTAGCTCAGTTAAGCCACGACCCATACTTGTTTCACCACACAATTATTACGACTACTAGAAACAGTAGGTAGTTACTGGGACCGACTTTTTCGATTTCAGATTCTCAATCCACAGATTGAAAGAGAAAATTTATAAATTAATGAAATGATATCGGCATTCAGACAAATTATACATCTATCGACAAAATTTATGTTTGATATTTCTAGGAAAACAGAGAAAGTAAAATAGGAAACTGAAAGATCTCTGGTTTTCCTATGAAATCGATTTGGTTATCAATCCTCACAAATGTACTCACTTATCTCTATAGCATATTGAATGAATGGCCAGTGAAACATCGAGGAAATCATCGTCAGAAATCATACTTAATACACTTTCAGTCACTCATACACTTTTGAGTACTACTGAAACTTCAAAAACATACTTTCTCTTGATATATCGAAGCTGTAAACAAACAGAAACGCTTTTGACTTGTTTTCATCCATTTCTAAAAACAAGTTACAGAATTACCATGGCCAACCATTTACTTTTCTTCCAAATTGGAATATTTCGAAGAAGATCACGTTCAATACAATAAACAATGATTGAAAGAATATCATTCAAATATTCATAGCTATATTATATTAATATCGCCATCAAGAACTGAAAGGGTTTTGGTAGTGAAAAGATATTTGGGGGCCACTTAATTCTTGTCAACGGCTTTCTGAGGAATATTATACCATTTTTTCTGCTATTTTCATGTAATAGATAGATATTTATTTTCCATTAAAGTGCTGCAAGGAACACAAGGTTTTGTCACTAAAACTATAAGTGTGAAGCTATAAAACAAGAAAAGTGTATGTTTGTATGTATAAAATATTCATTTGTTAGTAATATCAAGCATTTTCATGTCCAGTAGACATACAGATTGATAGAGAACAGCTTTCTTACTATACTTCCAGACGAGACTATATGTTGCTCATGTTGTTATTAAAACTTTTCCCAACTAACAACGTTTGCATTTTTTTCTGAAAATATTCATAGTTGTAGCAGACCTGATTTCTAACGGAAGTTTGTTGTATATTAAGCTTCCGGTGATTTTATAAATATGGGTACCTAATTTACTTATTGCAGTATAATGTGCTCAATAATGTGCATAGGAATAAGAACACTTAGTTCAAGTAGATAATTTTGCTGCATTGAAAACATATGCTGCGTAGATAATTAGAACAAAATAAGTATAGGTAAGTTTTCAGCTCGTTATTATAGAAAAATGGAATATATTGTGCTGACATATCAAGGGTTGCGTGATTCGTTAGCGGGCATTTAAATCCGAACCCAGGACCGTATTTGAGTTTAGGCTTGGCGACTATATTCTGTAATATAGATATAATACGAAAATGGTCTTCGAAGAGAATGAGGAAGTTGATTTTTTCAACTTGTTCGTTTGAATATAGACTGTAATTAATCTGATCCCGAGTAAGGATCAAATTTTCTAAAAAATTGGTACTAACAACGACAATGACAAAAATAATTTTGTGTTTGGGCAGAACTTGTGCAAAAGTTAAGTATAGGGCGTCCCAAAAATAATTGTTCACTCTAACTTGTCCAAATGATACATCGTCTAGATAGATTTTTATATGGGTTTACACATATCATATTCTCATGATATCCCAAAGTGGATACCCATAAGATATCAAACATCTGGATAATCCTTAGAAGACCTTGTCTGGACCTCCATCAGATATCAAAAACAGGATGTCCTTGAGATATCCAGAAATCAATTTCCATAAGATATCCATCTATCGGATATCCACCTCTGGGCTTATTCTGGACATCCAAGAGATATCCAATACTGAATATCCTAAAGATAACCTGAACTCAATATCCATAATATATCTTGGAGTAAATATTCTCATGATATCCCAAAGTGGACATCCATAAGATATCCAATAACTGGATAATCTTCAGAGGACCTATTCTGGATATCCATAAGATATCCAAAACTGTATGTCCATGCGGATATTTCATTACTAGATATTCCACCGGATACCAACTGGATATCCTCTGGATATCTTTGATAACCAAAATGAATATTCACTGGATATCCATAGAATGTCCGTGTGTTGACTGGGCACCAAATTCACTGACAGAGATAATTGTGATACGATGATACCAAGTTCCACTAATTATTGAGCGTGAAAATTATTTTTGTGAACTGAATCAATATATTTCATGAAAATGGACTATGGAGAGAATTCTCGAATTCAGCTGGGGAGCGGACATGATAATTTCGTCATCAACAAAAAATATCACAGTTTCTTGTACGATTCTTACTGACAGTTGGTTTGCAAAAACCACGAAACGTGTTTCGCTATAAAATAGCATTCTCAATCCAAATAAACAAATCACTATCCTCTAATGAAATATTTGAATCATAGAAGGTCCGACTACTTCTGTAGAAAAGGATTTTCAAGAATCAGGCAGTTCAATTAAAATTTCGTCGTATTTTTGTGATAAAATTATATTATGTAGTTCTTAATAATAATAATAATCTTCATTCAGTCCTCTCAGATCACAAACATACGTCAAAAATTAAAATTGATAAAAATTTTGACATGATAGACACATTGAAAATCAACAGAAAATGAAAAGTATCACAAGTTTGTATACATTTAAACATTAATTTCAATTCCATACACATGGACAGAACATTTCATTTTCATTTTGCATCAAGAAATTCTTTGATACTATAAAAACACATTTCTTGCAAATATCCTTTCAATTTCGATTTTCAGGTTTGCGGGGAGATGATTGAAAAACTTTACACCTCTATATGAGGGGCTTTTTTCATAAAATGTTGGATTATGTGTAGGAAGTCTGATGAGGTCTCCATTTCTAGTGGGGTATTCATGATAGTGAGAAACTGTTTGGTACATGTCAATATATGTTGCATAAATAACACTCTACACTTGCTATATGCTACGTGGGATTAGATCAGAGCATAATATACATTTATCTGATGGCATGTCATAATGACAACGTTATGTCACTCAATTTTGATGACATAAGGAAGCTCATTATGGGACTAAGTACCATAATGAAATTCTATAAGGAAAACATGTAATGGTTTGATCAAAAAAGTTTATTCAAATGTATTGATATAAATGCAATCAGATAAAATTTTGTATGTAATACGAATCATAAACAAACACGGCACACGCCGTGTTATAACATTCACGACTTGTACCATAATGATCGTCTTTATGATCCTTATTACATAAATAACTATTATCTACACCCGTACTCTAATAATACACTTATATGCCCACAACCCGTTTTATAATGAAATCCATTACGATACAGATTTTCATTACGATACAGATTTTTAACCAACAGAAACCCATTATTTTTCAATCAAGCATGATGTGCATGCTCTGCATTTGACGTTTGTCAAGTCAAAATCGGTAAAGTTATTGAATTTTTGAAGAATACAGACAAACTTCGATAATCATAACAAAATGTCTGATACCAGCGATATGGCAGAATCACCTTCGACACCTTCACCGACAGAAATACAGTTAAAATGATTACATTTTTCATTTGACAAAGGCATGATTTATCACTTATTTTTTTATCTAAATTTGTGAGCTCTCCTTAGCCGAGCCGTCTGTGGCGCTGACATTGATTATTCTAGATGGAGGAGACGTTGGTTCGAATCCGGTCTCAAGAAAGCTTTTTTTCTTCGATTTTTGATCTTCTTTTCATAACTCATCGTTTTATTTCTCGAAGTAATACTATTAATTACAATTCTGTAGAATTTTTCAAAGAAATTCGTTAAATTAGTATTATTGTGTGCAATACAATTATAAATATAATATTTGTAGTTCTTCACTATTTATCGGGTGTAGATAAAATAGCGTATGCAACTCTCATGTAATGGTTATTAATACACTCGCATAAACCATACGAAACTCACCTTCGGCTCGTTTCGTATCCCGGTTTATGCTCATATATTAATAACCATCATTACACGATCGTTGCATAATATACTATTATGAGCTAACTGGTATTAAACATATTCTCCAGCTGGAATATAGCATAGTAGCCTGTACTCACTCTTTTGCTCATGGCATCAATACTCCTTTCCCAGCCCATTTCACTATCTATAAAAGTTCCAAGGAATTTCGTAGTTTCCGAAAGATGAATAGAACTATTCCTGACAACCACTTGCATACCAGCCACAGCTCCCCAACTAGAACGAAAATGCATGCAAACTCTTTTCTCTGTATTCACTATCAATAAGTTTCTTTCACACCAATTCGTGAATTTTTCTGCCAAATCATTCAGTTTCTTTTGTAAATCTCCAGAACTATCTGAATCGGTTGCAACTGTAGTATCATCCGCATAGAGAACTACGGAATCTGAACTGATATGGTCAGGTAGATCGTTTATAAACAGCAAAAAAATAAGCGGGTCCAGAATCGATCTCTGAGGAACCCCCTGATCGATCTCATAGTATTCAGAGTGAGTACTGAGTTTTATCAGAGCGGTCGAAAGAAGTCGAATATATTATATATTATAAACCCCTTTTTCTACCCCGTTAAATAAATGAGTTTCAATAATATACGGAATATGTCTTCCATCAATTCTGTTGAAGAATATTGCAAAATTTGAACTAGTTTAAAGTACGTTGTCCCATACAAACTTTGACCCCATTTTTCACCCCTGAGGGGTGGAATTTTGGAAAACCCTTTTCTTATTGGATACCTACGTCATACAAAGAACAGGCCCTCTAAATTTCAGATCTCTACGATCAGTGATTTAGGCTGTGCGTTGATACACTTCCAATAAAAAAACTTTCCACCCATTTCAACCCCGTTAGGCGATGAATTTGTATGCAAAATTTGAAGTAGATTGGGACAAGGCATCACGTTGTCACATACAAATTTGGCGTCCATTTTTCACCCCCTTAGGCTTCTAATTCCCGAAAACACGATGAAACAAGATAAAAACTATCGTATGTCTGTCTCCTGGTTCTAAACTACCTCCCCACCAGTATTCATTCTAATCGGTTCAGCCGTTCTAGACATACAAATAATGTTAATAACATGACTTTCTTTCAAATATATAGATAAACGCGTAAAAATCGCTCATCAAAAAACAGATATTTCCAAACATTTTCACATCAGAATATTTGGAAAAGTTATCATCTCCTGGCGACTCTACCCCTCAAGACCACCCTTTCAGAGTTATTAAATTATTGAAAATATTATCGCTTTTCCAAAAACACACCCCGAATTTCAATAATTTTCTACTCTCAAAAAGGTTATCATGAGGAGTAAAAACATATATTTCAACCTCAATATGGTGCAGACTTTATAAGGTGTGTGACTGTATCCAAAGCTAATCAGAGCAATTCAATTGAAGTAATTAGGAACTGACAAAATGATCTGCAGTTTCCAACGGTCAAAGAGAAAGAAAACAGTAATAAATCATAGTTAAAAAATTATATTATGTAGAGTGTAAGTAAATGAATATATCGAAGAAAAAAGTCAAATGTCTGGATTTCAGTGTTATTGCCACCTCATCAAACCTCTTTTTCATTCAGTATGATGATACAATCACCCAATATATCAAAATTATCACCATTCCGCCCCTGCAAACAAAGCCAAAAGGCGTTCACCACCCTTCACCGTTCTAGACGCAGAGGTTTGTTTGACCTCAATAACCACTTTGAAAATTCGTTCATGATTGCAATTCATTTTTTGTTCGCTATACACTCCCATTAGACGCGACATATTCTAAAGTATGAGAATTAATATTCGGTCACGGAATGTCGAAATCAGGACTGAAATAAGTGGGACAAACAGCGAAATTATACGGTACATTGTTGCAGAGTTAAATTCATACTGACTCACATGTTTCCAAATATGACACAGAGTTTCCTTAGGGGTGTACGTGATTATAACCTTGAGTCATAGCAAAACAGGCTTATGCAAAGTTTGGTCCTTCGAGACGGATGTGAATATTTGGTGAAACTAGCGACCTTTGATTCGATTCGAAAAGAACTGAGACAAGGTCCAATTTGCTCTAGAATTAACGAGCATAGGTACATGATTTTCTGAAAATGTACCACTTGAAGTTAAGGTGAATAAAGAATATAATCCGGGATCTCATATTTATATATGTAGTGTAGTTTTATCAATATATTGTACACAAAAATGGAAGCCGAGATTCGAACACTCCTTTTTAACGCCTAATAATTGAGCATTTCTTGTAGTGATGACACAATGGACACATATTATAGGTGTTTTTTATCTTACTATACTTCACAGAGATTGCTCGACCTATACGTCATCAGTTCTTTGCCAAGATGGACTGGATAAGCTGTACATTATAGTGTCCCGAAGATTTCGACAAAATCTACAATATGGTATTTTTTCTAATCTCTTATTTGAAGTTCATATTCTTGAATCGTATAGAACAGTCATCCTTGAGTATAAAAGAAAAACTACTCACGTAAAAAATGTATTTACAATAATGTACAATACACATTTATCTTGATATTTATACTTTACGTGGAAACATGCTTATGTTTCTTCTTCTTTTTGGGAACCACATCAGTTGAATCTTCTATAATTTCCCGACTAGCCTCTTCATCTCTCCTTTTTACTTTATTCTTTTTAGATTTGGTTTTTCGTTGGGAAATTTCGCTTTTATCTTTGTTTTCCACATCTAATTCAGAACTTTTATTTGTGTCTTGTATTGCATCTTCAGTAACTTCAGATTCCATAAATCCAACAGCAGGCTCTTCGTCCATTCGTTTTTTCTTCTTCTTTTTGGATTTGGCTGTTTGTGGACATGTTTCAGTAGCATTTCCACTTAGTTCCACTTTCATTTCAGAACTTTCGCCTACTTCTTGTTTATTATCAAAAATTTCGGGTTCTCTGATTTTATCACCAGTCTTTTCATCCCTGTTTTTTTTCTTTTTTTGTTTGGATTTGATTTGTTGGGATGACGCTTTATCAGTATTTATTACTTTTTCCGCTATGAGCAAGTCAGGATTTTCCTCTATTTCTTGCCCATTATTTTCACTAACATCAGTGTTCTCATATGCTCTGCTTTTTTTCTTATGTTTTTTCTTTATCTTCATCTTTGGTTCTGAATCTTCAGTATCTTCATTCAAAAATCTCTCTGGTTGCTTTTCTTCTTCATTTCCATTAATAAATGGTGGTTGTTTGTCTTCTTCCATTTTACTAGAATAATCTGTACAATGTATGACATCGTTTGTTCCTTCCTCCTGGTTCCTGTTCTTTTTCCTTTTCTTTTTTTTCTGGGGCACTTCATTATCAACATTATCTACATTATCGACACTGGGAACTTTGTATCCATGACGATCTCTTTCATCAACGTCTTCTTTATAGGGTTGATTACTTTCAAGATTATGGGCCTCTTCCTCATCTAGTCTTCTTTTTTTATCCCGTCTTTTTTCTCTTTCCTGTATATGCTTTTTGAAATTGAATATCCTAGTATTGAAAAACTGGTTCTCCTCGCCTTCTTTCAACCTCTCGAATACAGCAACGAAAAATCCGTTTGTAAAATCTTCGTTCGGTTTGGCATATAAACAAAACTTTCCTATATCGCCATACTCAGGAGATCCAAAATTATGCCAAGTCTCACCAACGAACTGGTTGGCTGGGACCAGTTTGAAATTATAATTAGTTTCTAGCACTTGCCTAACGACATCTTCATTTTCATCTGGATAAACGGAACAAGTTGAATACACAACTCTCTTGGCATCTGGAAATCTCGTGAGGGCACTTCTTAGTATCTTTATCTGAAAGCCTGTCAGCTTCCCTAGTCGATTTTGGCTTTCCTTGACTTGAGAATCTAAGCGATCCGTCATCCCTAGAAAAAATCAATATAGTCCAAATCTAGACGAATTGCAGGCCGCATCCTCTACCTGAACCTGAGCAACTAGGGTCTACCAGAATATACTCGACTCCTGCAAAATCTTCGGCCGTACAAGTCAAAACGTCTTTGTTGAAAGACTGTATGCATTTAGCGCCGGAGGTTTCAATAATTCTATCGAGCGTTTCGAACCGCCTAGGATCTCTTTCAACTGCAAAAACGGTGCCTTCGTCGTTCAGAACCGCTGCCAAGTGGGTGGTTTTCATTCCGGGGGCGGCACACATGTCCAGGACCTTACTTCCTGGTGGTGGACCCAAAATATGAACCGGAAGACAGCTGGCCTGAAAAATACAAATACATGATTTCACCGCACTCCATATGTTTCAATACACTTACCTTGTCTTGTAAAATGATGGAGCCATTCTTGTAAGCGGGGTGATTGTAAAATTCTGTTTTCGGTGGAAATATGAGCAAGTTCGGGATGTGAATATCCACCATGAACTCGTACTCGTTCAACGAAGTTATTTTATTCAAGAATCCCTGGTAATCGGTTTTGTCCAGGAACTTGGACAATATCCATCCTTCATCTCTGAATCCTTCTACCGCTTCGTTCAGAGTTAGTGCAAGAGTATTCACTCTCACGTATCTCGGTTTCAACTTGACTGAAAAATACAAATCGTTTTATGATAATAGCTAACTGGATCTAATAATAATAATGTTTATTAAACAATATCGAAAATAAATCAAACTCATTAATAAACTAAATGCATAATCCCACGAAGTAAAACTTGTTGTGGGATATTCGTATTTACTCATGTAAGAAATGCGAAAAAAATATTAGGATCGAAACATAGGTATAATTAGTTTGTTTTCAATATATCATGAAATAGTTTTCTATTAGAAAGAAGTATCCATTCCTTCAGATTTTTTTTGGAGGATATGTGTTTTTGATTTCCTGTGGTACAATGTCATATAGATATGAACAAGTGAATGCATAATTTTTTTGGCCAATTGTTTTATGTACTTTTGTTTTCAGAGTTATTTTATCATTATGTCTGGTTTCTAATTGTATGAAAGTATACACTGACAATCAGTAAGTATATGTATTTTTCGTAAGAAGATAAAAAATATTTTTTTCAGACATGCAAAGTGACTTGGACCATTGGAAAGGTAGAATTTTTTTTTTCGACTTTTCAGGCATGCAAAGGTGACTTATAATACATCAATGGAAAGGTAGAAAATGGAAATCGAGAACAGCTGGTGTCCAATATAGCTTTGATGACGAATTTTTTGTACTGTTTCAAAATACAAGTGACAACTATATAGGGTTTATATCTGTTTGGAAACTTGCGTATTCGCCAAAATTCAAGATTGGCGCATCCACCAAATATTGAAGCATTCACCTAAAAATTTAATACTCCAAAATTTTAAAGGTACTTCTGATATTCAGTCACTTCGGTGTTAAATACGTAATGATTGCTAGTACATTATGACACCGAAGGTACTCAAATATCAACCTAATCAGATACCAGCAAGGACTTGAAAAGTGTACGGCAAATTCTGTACCGGAATTAAAGACATACGAATAAAGAAGCAAGTTGAGTTAAAAATCATAAGTAGGTACATCATGAAAACTCACGTCCATGGTGAATTTTGGTCGTATAAAGAAAAGTTTACTTGTACGGCAGTTCCTATCACCATATACATGAATTACCTCCTTAACTGTTGATCCATGAATAGCCTGGTAGTCTCTGGTGATTTTCGATGCAAACGCTCGAAAATTTCATAGGAAAAACTGTACGAACCCAGTGTCGTGACTTTTTTACCGATAGTTACAAAATTTAAAAAAATCAGAAAAATCAGTAGATCAAAATGGCAAAAGATATTCCCAAATCTGCAGAGCTTGAAAAACCACAAAAAAGGATTTTTGTACTCGTGATTTGAATTGAAAATAAATAGTGTAAGAGCCAGCTTAAATCTGACAACACATTCTTTACGGTATCTGAAATTTCGTCCAGTGAGACTTCTATACCCAGTAAACAAGCAATGGGTACTAGCTAAGACCGGCCGCGGTAGGTTTGGGGTTCCTCAGGTGAGTCAGGTATGAAAATTAAGTAAATTTTTAAAGTATTTTACGGCGTCTGCCGTTTTAATATGTTATAACGTACCTCTAGAGAAATTGAAAAATAACTATGGCTGCTGATTTTTAAGGTTGCAACAGCCACTTTTCAAAATTCAAAAAAAAAAAATTTGAAGTATTTTACGGCGTCTGCTATTTTGGTATATTATTTATTAAACTATTTTGAGCTAATATTGTGATGTGGGCTCTTTCGATGGGCATTTTTCCAAATGCTGGAAATATAATGCGTCCTTAAAACTTGTTGGTACAGTTCAAATTCACAAGGAGGACTTTTTTATTGGAATTTTCGTTCATATCTACAGCCTTGTAAGAATCAACAAACAGCTGAAATCTCCCGTCATCAACATCGATGGATTTTTTAGCATTGTACATACTGCAAGTGTATTTTTTGATAACATTTAAGGTCGATTCTCATTAGACGTGCTAGGAACAGAATCGACAACGGCAAGGCATATGCTCGCTGCGAGCAGGATTTCTTGAGGCAATTCACACTGCAATAGGCTTGCCGTGGGTTAAATAGTGTTAAGCTTTGTGAAAAGTGAAATGTTCCCGACTTCTACGATAATAAAACTCCTCTGTTGTTAGATGAAGAAGATGAGCTTGAGATGAATAATTCCAGAAAGAGAAAAACACGGTATTGGGTACATAAAATATGATAAAAAACGAATTCAAGGAGAATTTGCAAAGTTGCACCCAGAACTTTTAGATGATCAGACAAAACTTTTCCAATATTCTCGAATGTCTATGGCTGAGTTTGACAATTTATTGTACCAAATTAAGGAACCTCTTCAAAAACAGAACACAACCTTTCGTGAATCCATTTCACCTGTTCAAAAATTGGCGGT
The DNA here is from genome assembly GCA_032362365.1 of Zygogramma bicolorata. Taxonomy (NCBI): domain Eukaryota; kingdom Metazoa; phylum Arthropoda; class Insecta; order Coleoptera; family Chrysomelidae; genus Zygogramma; species Zygogramma bicolorata. The sequence continues at coordinate 208,257 of JAVJAQ010005689.1, read as the reverse complement.
CTGCCTAAGGTAATATTTTTATCAAATACATTTTATAAATTTTTTTATTCGCCATGAACAGAATTTTTATAAATACATCAGAACCCAAACACTAGCACACTACTTTCAAATACTTCATTTACTACTGTATTTTCACCATATAAAATGTTGAACGTAAATATTGCAACTCTGGTTAAACCTACAATATATTATATAATACCAAACAGAATATACTTAACATAATGTAATATAACTTTACTCATAATTATTGTCTGTGGGAGAAAAATTCTTGTAATATGACGAGGCGGATGATGATTGAGGTACCGAGACACGTGATGGTGGACGAGATGCCATTGGGATTACTGAAGCAGACATTAGTAGATATTACTATACTTTCAAGAAAAAATTGTGTTTCGTTTAATGTGTATTCATAGAATAATATATACCTATTTAATAAATACACTTTACCTTTTTGTAATTTATTGCCAATTGTGGTCCATAATGTGTTTTTATACATACTGTCAGCGTATCTTCTATTAGAGAAATTATAAAAAGCTCAATTTTCTCTAACATATTCGATAAGGATTTCATCTTCTCCCAATAAAAAACTGTCCTTCTCCTGACGAGACTACCTGGTCACCACTGAACTCCTAAAATCCTAGGACCGCAAATGCTACCAAGCCGGTAACGTATTCACACTTGTCTGAACCTGCACGGAACCTGCTCGGCAAATATTGTTTGAGAAGAACCCCGCGGGCAGAGGCCGTCGCTTGCCGTGACTTTGCCGACAATTATGTGAATTTAACCACACAAAAACCATATGATCAATGAAAAAGATATTTTGCCGATTCGGTGCCTTGCCTGTGCCGAGCACGTGGCTTGCACGAAAGTGAGAATTGGCCTTAAACAGTTCATGTAAGGTATCCTCAGTCAGGCCAATGTCACCGAAAGCAGTGAATATTTTTTGGAATTCAACGTTATTTTTTAGTAACGTCAAAGTTTTTTTTGCCCCGATTATATCTGTTTGAAAACTTGAATTGCTATGAAATGAAAATTGTGTTCGAGTCTGATATAATCTATGAATCTGAAAATATTTTCTTTGTGTTTCAGAAAAAATAGTTTTGATTTTCTTAAGGGAATGAACCCTCGACTTCCAATCATTTCCTCAGATGATTCATAAGTTATGGATGCTTATCAAACCTTTGGCTGACAGTGTTTCTCTGATCTTTCGATTCTAGATTTGCCATCAGCTGGAAATAGAAGTTTTGAGGCAGCACGCTAGCTTTGGCCATAAAACTGGGTTTTGATAAAAGGAACATGAAATCTCGGAATCCGCCACTTTAAAAATGTATCACTTATTGGTTATTTTATGTGTAATGGTCAGAAAGCCACTCTTTTCTGCTGAAGAAGTGGCAATATCTAAAATCCGCAGAAAATCCGAGAAAACTTCAAAGCGCAAAAAATCCGCGAAGATTTTCAAAATGCGCAGATTTCGCGCTTTTTGCACCTTATTGGCAACACTGCTGAAATATATTTGTCTATAAATGGTTGGGCCAGGTGTGCCTTTGTGTTAAAAGGAACTAAAACCTCACCATTCAGCCCTAACATAAGAAGGAAATATTTGACTAAAGAGATAGAGAGAGAGAGAGCATCATCTACTACTCTTACTGTACCATGTGTTTTCTAAGCATAGACTGCAGGTAATGTTTCGCTATATAGTTACAACCAGAAAAAATGTCAGCCATTTTCAATATTAGCTTAAAAAGTTCAATAAATAATATATCAAAATAGCAGACGCCGTAAAATACTTTAAAAATTTTTTTTTCGAATTTTGAAAAGTGGCTGTTGCAACCTTTGAAATCAGCAGCCATAGTTATTTTTCAATCTTTCCAGAGGTACGTTATAACATATTAAAACGGCAGACGCCGTAAAATACTTTGAAAATTTACTTAATTTTCATACCTGACTCACCTGAGGGACCCCAAACCTACCGCGGCCGGTCTTAGCTAGTACCCATTGCTTGTTTACTGGGTATAGAAGTCTCACTGGACGAAATTTCAGATACCGTAAAGAATGTGTTGTCAGATTTAAGCTGGCTCTTAGGCTAAAATTATTCGAAGTAATTGAAGTTTCACAAAGCGAACTTTGACATTCGCTTTTTCTGTTACTACATAATGGCATATATTTGACAGATTTTTTAAACGAACCTGGAAGTGAAAGATTTCTGAAAAGTTTCGAATTTGCTTTCCGAAACGTTAACAAACAATACAATGGGTGCGTATTGGCATTCTCTCCTACTCCTATGGCAGGACGGTACCTTGAAAAAAACTGTCGAATCACCGAAGACTTCGTCCAAACAATTCACAACAATATGCTCGATCCACACCAAACCAACAAAAGTGAAACAAAACAGCTACTCAATGTTTCCAAACAATTTTCAAACGAAATCAAAACATTCAGGCAACTATTTTGTTTTATTGGTGTTTTCAAATATTTTCCCATTGGCTGTCGGAAAGATCAAAGTGTTGATGTTTTGTTTGCGTTCCTTGTGTCTAGTGTGTACGCGCTCGATGAAAAAAACAATTACATTGGTTCATTGTGTATCGTATCCTTTTTGAGGTTATGCTTGAAGATAATTATTATTTTCGCATGTCGACAGCACTTGACAATTTGTTTCTGTTCTCAAGAACTTGCAATTTTGTTGTCGGTTTTGTTCTGTTGGTGTGGTGTGGACCCTGCATTACAAATAATCTAAGATTCCAAGAAATCAAACTGCCACGACACATATAAAATCGACTAAAACGCTTACAGAATTTTCTGCATTAGGACGCTTTAATATTCAGCCCGTGCTGTCCTAATGCGCGAGATAATGTAGTATTGTTGCGAAATGTTGATAGCAACACACAAAAGCAAGACAACAAAATAGGGGAAAATATTCACCCAAAAGCAGAGTTGAATCGGGTTTATATGCCCGAAAGATATGTCAACTGCGTTAATGCAAAAAACAAAGCTTTATCCATCTAATTTTAGCAGGAAAACAAGCTCTATATAATCAAAATTTCAATGAATCAGTGCAATTTTTATCGAAGTGTTCAATGAAGAATTGGATTTTCCACGAACGTAGAAAAATAGTATTGAACGCATCGAGCAAAAAGTATTCATTGCACACATTGCAATCGTTACCTGAGACTGTTAGGCGTGTATAATGAACACTTTTTGCATTTGTTGCATGAATTGAAAAAATTACTGAATTCTTTCTAGAAAATGTTCCACTCTCAGGAGTTCAGTTTATTTATGTTTCCTGAATTAATTTTTTTGGTTTTTCTCTCCTTTGGATATAAAAAAGGAAAAACTGTAAATTCTTATAATATTTGTTTTCAGGGCAAATTGTTATATGTGCCCCGATACTTGTGCATACAAGTGTTGATCTTGAAACAAACCTACTTCGAATTCAATCTTCTCGGTTATAATTGCACGAGTGCATAAAAATCACCGATAATTTTGCAAGAAAACGTGATATCTAAAAATTGCAAGAGTTTATTTTCATATTTTTGCGAAAGTGCCCGAGTCCGAAGGACGAGGGCGCTTTTACAAAATATGAAAATAACCGAATGCAATTTGTATAAGATATCAGGCTTAGATGCAAAATTATCTGGTCATTTTTATGCACGAATGTAATTCATTGGAATATTTCACGAATAAATAAATTCTATTTTTTGTTCATTTATACCTTTCCCTATAGATTGTAAGCACTCACCAAAACGCGAAATGTTTTTCTATTTTTGAAGTCTATCTGACATTTATTTGTGTTGTTTACTGACGTCTAGCGATACGGTTTCAAATGTGTTGTTATCGTGACTTGATACAATGCAATTACCGCTGTAAGTTTTCGATAATTGCATTGCTCTTATGGGACATTTTATATATGAGGGAAATATTCAGTTTAACTTCCCTTTTCAGAAGAGACTGATATCTATACTCAATGAAAAAGTAGCAATCTCTTCATTTTCGTTTAACTAATGAAAAGGGAAATTGAACTGGAAAGATTGAATTATATCGTGTCAAGATCAACACTTGGTATGGCTATGGATGAATTTATCATGTTAGTGTCACATTTTTGGCACTACCCACCAAAGATACAAATTTTCAAAAAAGCTCGAAAAAGGAGGCAGACTAGCTTTCAAAACGACGCCAATGGGAAGGTATCCATTTTTCAATATTTTTTAATTTAATGTCCAAATTTATAAAAAATACGTATTTACGTGTACGCACGTTACTGACAAAATAGTCAGTTACGTATGTACTTACATATGTAAGTGACAAAATAGTCAATTTCGATTTTTAATAATACTGCAGTTACGTTTTGGGGCAAATATAACAATTTTCGCTAACAAAAATAAAACATTCTAACAATAATTATGTATGTATTCAATGGTATTTTTTCGCACTGGGTTTGTTTCTATAGCACCGAAACAGAGGTAGCTGTCAGGCTGCAGCCCATCGAAATTCAAAAATCTATTCATGAATGAAAAATAAATCAGTCATATGCTATAGGAGTAAGCCAAGATATTAACTAAAGTATCGGATGCCAAAAGATCATGTAAATGCACCGTACGACCATTCTTACAAACTTCAAAGTTAATTACCCGTTCTTACAAACTTAACAAGAGTCGGGCCTGCTTCGCTCTCAACCTCAGCGATCATTCAAATTATTTTCTTCCGACTAGCCCACACATAGGTGGGGTAATATAATTTTCTCTTCGCGACTAACTCTACCGAGGAGTTGGATCCGCACCAAAGGCTGAGACATCACTGACAGCCCACCAAGCATTAAACCTTCTTTTTTCAATTAGTCTACAGATATACCTACATCTACCACCACATCATCACCTTTGATTAGATACCGACTGTCAAGTGATTACTTTAACTCTGAATGGGTAACCAGATTATTCCTTTTTAGTGATGTTAGCTACCAGAGTGCCTAAGCAAATATGGGTTTTTTTGATTTTCCTATCATTTTCAACTTCAACATGGTTTTCCCCCGTGGAAAATTTCGGTTTCATTATCTCTGATAAGATTTTACACAACTCATTTTCACCTACATATAAATAAGTTTTATGTCGCCTTTTAGAATCACCCTGTGAGGTGAGTATTTTTGTTAGTTTTTTTACATGTTTTTTCCTAATACACTATCAGAATAGTCTCGAGTTCATTTTTTTTGAGTTCAGACCCCCGAAAAAAAATCTAAAGTACGCTACTGCTGTGTATGAAAAAATTCGTATCTTTCTGTAGTCTTTTCCAAACGTTGCTCGGTGATATGAAATATCTAGGATGGATTTATAAATCTTCAAGTCATAATCATTCACCATAGAACATTGAAAAAACAAATAGAATTAGTATAAGATAATAAAACAATGGAAGATGGAGCCTTATCAATGTTTATTAAAGAAAATACTGAATACAGTTATTGAGTTGATTTTATAGTAAATAAAATGATAACAAGCAGAATCATCACCTGATTTCATACTTTGAAAAACAAACAATGGAATGAATGAAAACAGAATGAATATAAACTTAAATACAAATAATCAGTAAATAATACAGTCAATACTTTTTACTGTTGTTTCTTTCCAGACTCTTTCTTATCTTCTAAAATTGGATTTCCATGTTCATCCAACTCTGGCTCATTGTATGCAATATAAGAATATGCAGCTAATATCAAATTAACAGTTATCACAGCTAGAGAAACAGACCAAATGGTATTGGCGAACCCAGTTACGAGAAAATAGTCTCTTAATACATATTTTGTTCCGAAAAATGCAGCGAAAGGTAGCGTGAACATGAGAAAACTGAATACCAACAGCTTTCCCAATGCTTTTGCAGCTTGTTTGGTATGTGCAGGCAAGAGTGGCGCATTTTCAATCACATCATTATCCTGGACCATATTTCAGTCTGTAAATAAAAAAATATATATAATTACCTTGAGCATCTACAGTTTCCGATTTATTAGTGTTATCATCACTGATATGCGCCTTGAAGATCTGTTCATAGGCTCTGACAGTAGACTCCGGTTTACTCTGTCCAGGGAGTCTTTTTCTACCCCATAACAGTTCCACGATGAGAATCTTAGCTAACCAAACGTCTAAACGGGACTCCTTTGTCAAGAACTGTGATCTCTTCAATATTGTATCTATTTCTTCGGATTTTTGAAAAAGTGTTGCTACTAATGCGTATAGAGCTTTGATATTCTAAAATGAATTCGAAAACCTGATATGAAAGAGTCAATAGCCTAACCTCAAAGTACTCACGGGGTGTTTCTTTTGTTTTTCGTACACAAGCTGTTTGACGCTCCCAAGACCTTCACTTACTTCTTTAGCTATGGTAGCTGCTACTTTATATAATCTAGGGACTTTCACTGAGTGTTTGAACATAATTACCTTTATTTCGAAAATCTTTTCCAAAATTTCAATTTCACAACTCTGCACCTTCAACGTCACAAGCATGACTTTTGTGACGCAATAGCAGTACCTGTCAAATAAAGTGTCAGATGTCAGTTTTATTGACAACACTGAACTTTCATATATACGAACGTTGGTCCATTGGAACCATTCCCTGCAGCTTACAGCGGTTAAGCTTCACAAAATTTAACATTCCACCACAAAATACGGGTGTATTTTGTGCATTCCACATTCCACCAAGGCAAACTTTCAAATTTTGGGCAGCGGCTTTAAGCGCTGCAAGCCGTTAGACGCGGCCATTGTTTATCGAGATACAGTTAGTCAACCTTATGAAAATATCATTCGAAGGGATGATTGACTAACTATTAACTTTATATCTATAAACAATGCAGAAGCAGAAACATTTTTTTGACGTTGTGAGCAAGACCCTTTCATTGGAACTTGTGTTACTATCCTAAGTAAGGTATCCGATGTATCAGCACAGAACACCCTAACTAGTTAGTCGGTAAAGTGAAAAAAATAGCTCATCTAGTTACTTTTTTCTTTAGTTTTAGGGTAAAGGACAGTTGGTTGCATTGTTGTTTTCATGGGTGTTAAAAAACGAATGGAAATTTCGATAAGTGCAATTCCAAAATATTATTATTTTGCAAGTGATAAAAATTTTCCAGAGATATCTTTATAATTTTTCATTTGCTTTGTTCAGGGTGGTCTACTGAGTGAGAACCGATGAGAAAACTTGATCAAACCTTCTCGGATGATTCAACAGGATTTCCCAAAACAATGTGTATGATATTTTTCAGCAATCCACATTCATTTGAGATGAAAGCTTTTAGTACCTGTATACTTTGAAACTTCGTGAATGAAAACTGCCCAAATATGGTACCAATTCCAGCAGAGTATATGCCTGATTTCTGGAATCAGGCTTCCACAGAATGCATGATTGAATTAACATGCTTACTACCTAATGGAATAATAATTTTACTCAGCGTTAATTACAATGCAACACTTGCCGAAATCAAAGAGGTTGTAACTATTTCAATCTTACTATGAAAAATCCAACATATATTTTTACAGGATCTGTGGGAGGAAGCCTCAAAGTTTCCTCTCTATGGAAAACTTCACGACATGTCGGTCTACATATTCACTTATATAAACTCTATGGCAGAGAAAGAAAAGCTCATTGATGAGTCAAGAAAGTTATGTGATATTAGACCAACTGGGGCTGTTTTAGTAATCACTGAATGCCGAGGAGAAAAAGCTGATGATTCAATCAATATTTCCATTGGTCACCTCATAGGAAAACGTAAGAAGTTTTATTGAATACAAGTCCTATTTATCATACTGTTCATGTTTCAGGTCTCCAGGAATTTGATGCTTTGAATAGCTCAGAAATAAATGACTTTCGCTTCAAAATGGCAAGAATGGGAGATGAGTTTGCTCAAGCTAGATCAAAACAGACTTGGATTGACCGCCTCTATTATCAGTTCCCTCCAAGAATAGTTAAAAATAGTTATATTCTCAATGAAACACTTAGCGAAAATAGGAATATCAACATCTCAACAAAGTTTGATTATGAATTGGACTTTAATGAAAAAAGAAATGATAAAGAAATAATGCAAAGTTCCTTCACATTCAACATACCACCAACCATTAACCCCAAGAAGTTACTAGAGATGATATTATATAAAAGAGCAACAATCATGAATAAACGAAATGAAAGAATTAATGAGTATGTTTTGAAAGTGTGTGGCCAGGATGAGTTCCTTATTGGAGATAATGCCTTGATTGAATATCAATATATTCAAGACTGTCTATCAAGGGAGGTTATGCCAACTTTGGTAACCATGCATGTAGATAAAGTTCCAGGTAAAATTAAATGAAGTGATTAGTGTTATCATTTGATAATGTTTTTTTTGTAGTATTTCAGTCCAATGATTATGAAAATCCTGATATTTTTGAAAATAAAACCCGCTCAACTTCCTATGGATCTACAAATACTTTACGAAAAAAGAAGAATACTGTATCGTCCTGGGATGTTACAGATAACTATGTAGTGAAAGTTAGTACAGTTAGTAAATTGAATTTTGATCCCAAAAAGGCACCAGAGGTAAAAATTTTATTATCATCCAAGGGCTCTGTGATCTGTCTTCCATTAACTCAGTTGCATTTTATAATTTTTATTGTAGATTGGTATACAGGCTGGACTTTTCCACGGTGGAAAATCTCTCTGCCAACCTAAGAGAACTGTTGACTGCGTTGTAGATGATAAGTGTGAATGTAAAATAAATACTGAACTAGTCTTTGATATTCAAATATGTAATATTCCTAGGAACGCGAAGTTGTGTTTCGTAGTTTATGAAGTTAATAAATATAGTAAGGGAACCAAGACTAAAAAAACTAAAGAATCTACCAAGGTAACAAAGCGAAATGTTGTGGTGAAAATCTCTAGAAATACAATTGCAATATTTTTAGGATATAAATAATCCACTTGCGTGGGCAAATACCTCAGTATACGATTTCAAAAGTCAACTAAAGAGTGGGGCTATGACCCTCTATATGTGGGCATATGCTGAAGACATGACATCAGACGATGTGCTTCATCCTTTGGGAACAGTGGTTAGTAACCCAAATACTGAATACTCCACCACAATAACATTATACATCAAAAGGTAAGTACTACTTTGAGTTAGTGCAATTATTTGAAGCTATATTCGTTTTATTCTAGTCGTCCAAAGGATCAAACAATAATTTTTCCTTCAATAGAAACAATGATTGAGTATGCCAATCGTAAACAGGAGGAACTGGAAGGAGAAATGAGTGAGAAGACTGAAGAAGATATAGCCAGCTGCAGAAAACTGTTGCACGAAATTGATAATTTGTATGAGGCTCATGACCAGGTAGGATCCATTATGAGGTGCAAGTTTGGGTGGTTGAAATATATATTATATTATAGGATTATATTGGGTAAAACGAAAAATAAAAAGTTTGAACTCTCACTTAATCCTGATACCATAAATGATTTCTACTGTTCTAATGCTAAACAGCTGAGCAACAAAATCCATGCTCCATACGATCCACTGATCAATCTAGAAAACATCATTATTCATGACAGTCTCATTTTATATGACACTAATCTTCAAGAATTGTTCAAGACTCTTCATGACATTAAGAACGAAAATACGGCCGGATATGATGACATTTCTGTAAAGATTCTCCTGAATTTACCAATCATTGCTCTCGAGACATTGGTTGCCCTCATAAATACCTCATTCAGAACTGGTTCATTCCCATCTTCTCTGAAGACTTCCTTTGTCATTTCAGTACATAAAGGTGGTAATTTGGATAATCCCTCCAATCTGCGTCCTATTTCCTTAATACCAACTTTAGCAAAAATTATTGAGAAACTAGTCAAAGTACGTTTAGAGGAATTCTCAAAACTGCACTGTATTATTAGCAAACACCAGTTTGGTTTTCAGGCGGAAAAAGATACAAATGATGCTATATTCTCTTTTTTATATGAAATTTACTCTGAAATAAATGCTGGTGAAGTAGCCGCCGCAATTTTTTGTGATATTTCAAAGGCATTTGATTGTGTCAACCATGAAATTCTACTAAAAAAAATTATCAATATGGATGTAGAGGTGTGACGAACACTTGGTTTGAATCGTACCTTTCAGGGCAGAGTCAAATGGTGAGGACAGCGGAACTCTTGGAGAACAGGGCCATTAAATCTGGTGTACCACTGGGTTCTGTGCTGGGCCCTATTCTCTTTTTGTTATATATAAATGACGTATCTATGATCGACATATCTGGTAGTTTCACTCTATTCGCGGATGATACAACGATATTGTGGAAGGGAAAAAACTCAGTGGAGCTACATAAGATAATATCACCCGACTTGGAGAAGGTGAAAAGCTGGTGCGATGCCAATTTACTATCTTTAAATGCATCGAAAACGAATATAATATCATTCAAATGTTTGTTTGATGAAATTCCAATAGACTCTGCCACATTGCAAAATAAGTTACAGATGTATTCATCGACAATGGGCTGAAATTTGCACTGCATAACACCTCCGGGTGTTATGCAGTGAGAGTGGTTTCCAATGAGTTGGGTTTCCATATCGCAAAAACCGTTTACCATGCTCTTATTGAATCTCAGCTACGATATGGAATACCGTTTTGGGGAGCATGCAACTCATCCCTTTTTTCTGTGTTGATATTACAGAAGAGGGCACTTAGGTGTTTTTGTAAAGTCAAACCCAGAGTATCATGCAGGAATTTGTTCGCTACCAATAAAATGTTGACAGTCATCGCACTTTTTATCCTTGAGACGGTTTGCCTTATCTATAAACATAAATCGAAGTTCAACTTTGTTTCTACTCCATATGCTACTCGTAATGGCATTTATACCTTTAGACTTCCTATCCCGACTTCGAATCTAATTAGAGACTCTATATATCATAATGGTTCAATCATTTACCATTAGAAATAATATATCTGCAAATCTGAGCAACACCCATTTCAAAAAGGCGGTAAAACACCTACTTGTTGACAAACACTATTATAGTTTGGAGGAATATTTTAGTGGATCTTTCTAAGAATAATTATTAATTTATTATTTTTGACTGTTGTTATTTTACATTATAGTATTTTATATATACATTTTTAATAGGTAATATTTTATATCTACATTTTTAATAGGTACTATTTTATATCTACATTTGTATTTCTTGGACTTTGTCAATAAGATGCAAATCTTCAGACAATAAAGTATATTTTGATTTGATAGTTTGAAAGTCATTGGTTCCAAAGTAAATTAGAATTGCCACGTTTTAAACTTCATAAAGTTCATCATCAGGGCAACATTAGTTTGTTGTGAAAGTTGGAAGCTAGTTGAAATAGAGACAACATAGATACCAAAATAAGGGACACTCTACGTGAGTTCAACGTCCTTGAATTCAGTTTTGTTACCACTGGCTATGTTTATGTTTTATAAAATTTTGTTGATGTTTTCATTTTATCACCCCCCGTTTATTGTGCTATTTGAATTATGTTATTCAATATATCTCGAGCACTAGATTTTCTGTCACAGGATCGCAAAAATATTTGGGCTCTCAGAGATTATTGGAAAGAAAAAGAACCAGAAGTGCTACCTAATCTACTGTATTGCATTGATTGGGATAAAAGAGAGGTTGTTAGTCAAGTTGTTGCTATGCTCAAAAGCTGGCCCAAGTTACCTGTGGAAAAGGCTTTGGAGTTGCTCGATTATGCTTATGCTGATCAAGAAGTTAGGAAATTTGCTGTAGAATGTTTGATGGATGTTTGGTAAGTTTTATTCATCACACATAATTTCAATTATCCAGTGTTGATAATTCATGTAGGTGATGTATTTGTGAATTTTGTATTTCAACATGAATACCTGCCAGAACCTGTTATAGTTTCGTGGGATGAATGGATCAATAACGAAGATTAATACATATGTATTCGCTTCAACACTATAATTGAATGAAGTGGTGTAAAGTTGCTTGTTGTTTTTTATGTTTTTAATTATTCTTTATAATTAACTTCCATGCTTCTTCCTGAAGATGATTCTAATGGAACTCATTTTGCAGTGATGGTGATCTTCAGTTATATCTTCTTCAACTTGTGCAAGCTCTGAAACATGAGCTTTATTTGGAATGTGATCTAGTGATTTTCTTGATAAAAAGGGCTCTCAGCCACCAGCCAATAGGACATTTTCTGTTTTGGCATTTGAGGTAGGTGAAATGCCATCAATATGGATATTTTTATAAGTTCTTTTGTTGAAATAAAACTACATACTTCTAGCTATTTTTATCTTTGAATTCACTTCAATATCTAGGAACTTGAGTATTTTTGTGATAATTATAGAATTTTTTTCCACTGAGTCATTTGTTCCGAAGGTCTTTTAAATTAGTACGTAGGGTTTAGTTTTAGTTTCTATTGTGTTTGTGCATAAAACTGGTGCATATTATCAGACCTAGTCTGTTTGTTATCAGTATAAATAAATAAATAATCAAGTTTGAGGCACTATTTTTTGGCCTTCTCTTCTCTTAATAAAAAAAATATATAAAATATATTCAACTTCTATGAAAGAAGTAAAATAAAAAACTACATATACTCTCTGTTGATTGGTATGTGTATAGCACTCTTACACTTTTGATTCATTTACAAGAAAAGGTGTCCATCAACTCAACAACAGCTATTCTCCTGACGATTGCGTCGTGAGTTCACTAAACTCAAAACTTGATGTCTATAATTTTTTTTCAACTTTTATCATCATTTCCAAAGGTTGACATTTATATATTCAATTATTACACTCTGTTATTTGGATTAATTATTCATAATTTTTTGGTATTTTCTCTGAATAAAAAATTGAATATATTCAACTTCTATGAAAGAAGTAAAATAAAAAAACTACAGACACTCTCTGTTGATTGGTATGTGTATATCACTCTTACACTTTTGATTCATTCACAAGAAAAGGTGTCCATCAACTCAACAACAGCTATTCTCCTGACGATGGCGCCGTGAGTACACTAAACTCAAAACTTGATGTCTATAATTTATTTTCAACCTTTATCATCATTTCCAAAGGTTGACATTTATATATTCAATTGTTTCACTGTTATTTGGATTAATTATTCATAATTTGTTTTAGTTTTGATTCTTTCAGTGTTATAAGTTTATTGCAACAGGTCTCAATAGAGTTGATTCCTGTAGACCTCTCTTTTCTGAACATAATATATTGCCACTGACTTGCCTTTTCATATTAGAGACAGTCTAGTCTGCCTCGTGAAAAAAAAGTACAACAAAAGTATTGTGTCACAATTAAGTTAGGCTACTCGTCTCACGCATAATATCACTCTTCCTATTCCTTCAACATCATGCATAAGGAACTCAATATTTTATAACGGGAAAAAACTTTTCAACCATCTTCCCCTTTCTATAAGGAAAATATCAAGTGATGTATTTTTTCGGAAGAAAGTGAAGGAACTTTTGTTGATAAAAGTTTATTACACTGCCGAAGAATTTTTCAACGACGACTTCACAACTTATGTGGTAAATGAAAGATAGTCAGACCTATATACATCTATATTTTTAACGTGTTGATATTTTATTATGAATTTTATTATATTTCAATATTTCTGTCTATATATTTGTTTTTACTTTGACGACATATTATATATGCTATTGTGCGTTTATGTATATATGTGCATATATGTATGTGTATATGTGTATATATAAAATTACTTTTATCTTTATACAAGCTTTGTCAATGAGAGTGTATCTTAGATAATAAAGCATTTTTTTTTGATTTAATATAGATGGTGGAAGTACAAAACAACACCACAATTGTTTCTCTCACCCATTGAACTTTCAGATCAGAAATGCAAGTGCCCGCCGTGTCAGTACGTTTCGGTTTGATTCTCGAAGCATACTGCAGGGGCACCCTAGAGCACATGGTCGCTTTGCAGAGACAGTTGGAGTGCCTGGAGAGATTGAAAACGTGCAGCGATCTCGTGCGGCAAAAAAAGGACAAAGATAAAGCCAAAATCGTACTCAGGCAATATCTCAGCGAATCGAACGCCGAAATGTTACTCAATCATACGAGGAATCCTTTGAATCCGAGCTACAGGTGTGCCAGGATAAAGTAAGTTTATAGGCGATATTATAATGAGGTATTTTTTCATTCAGTTATTATTTGAACCAATAAAATATAACATAAAAATCAAATAATTAGTACAAAGAATTGTATTAGTCGTGAAATCGATTTATAATATTATTATTATTTATAATAATAAATAATAAAATTTATTCAATAATACTTGTTACTTTTACATCAAGACAAAATAATAGACAGCAAATAATGATTTGATAAAACAGATGAACAGTACAGATACATAATAAAAATAAGAAATATAAGAATTATTAGGATCTTCTCAATACTATAGTGATTATTTTCTAATACTTTCATTTATAATCCACGTTCATGCTCCTTTATAACTTCTTTCGAATGATTCTGTGGTGGTGGTAGTGTTTTTTTTCCTTTTGTTCTGATGATGTGTTTGAAAACGTGTGCACAAGCTACTATAATATTAGTTAACGTCGGTTATAATAATATAATAATAATTATAATAAAGTTTATTTAAAATTCATAAAAAAGAGCATATACATCAATTTGTGAAAAGGTGAATAAACATTTCAATTATACCCGCGAAGTTAAATACTTGTTGCGAGAGATACGAATTACATTTATGTATAATATATTTGATAAATTTGTAGAATTCAACAAGATAATATTGAAAAATTAACTAATTTTCTTAACTGAAGTGAGAGATTTCATGAAATAAATTTCGACGTGATTCTTGAATCCATTTTTTAATCTGTAGTTTGAAAGATACTATTAATTTGATCATTTTTATACGATTTGGAATCATAGTAGAATGGCAATAAATATTTGAAATTTTTCTGAGACATTGTTGTTTTAACTCTATTTTTCAATGTGATATTATTTTTATTCCTTGTATTATAAATATGAATATTGAAATTTATATTCAATTTGTATTTATGGATATAAATCATGATGTTATATCTGAATAATTGTCTTATGTCCATTTTATGTGTTTCTATGTACAGATTTTCACTTGGATACAAATAAGACTTATTATATATTATTTTCAAAAACCGTTTCAGAAGAACTTCAAGATTTCTAATGTGGGATTTCATGACCCCTCTCCGAGCCAGAATCCCATAATTCAATTTGGACTGTATTGATGAAAAATAAGGAATGTTAAGGGTTTTTACGCTCATAAATGTTTTGAGATACTTGAATTTTGATAATAAACTTCGTAATTTCTTCAAAAGGAACGCTATGTGTTTGTCCCATTTCAGATGTTTTTTAATTATAACTCCTAAGTACTTGATACTATCAGTTTTTTCAATGCTAGTATTATCATGAAGTATTAGTGGTCCTAAGTCCGGTGGGGAAATATTATATAATGAGAATGGGACTTATTTTGTTTTCTCAAAATTTACTGTGAGTAAGTTATAATCAAACCAATTTTTAATCTTCCCGAAATCTAATGTAGTTTTGGTTTGTGATTCATTCAAATTTTTTTCCCCATATAATATGACAGTATCATCTGCGAAACTATGAATTTCACCTACAGTGTCAATATTAAAAAGGTCGTTGAGATAAATATTAAATAGAAGTGGCCCTAAAACGGTTCCCTGCGGTACACCGAATTGAAAGATTTTCTCTTCACTTCTAGCTTCTTTCCGGTAATCTCTGCAAGACTTTTCGGCAAAGCTTTAATATTCGCACTATTTATAAAGGAATAGTTATTCCAGTTCAATCTCCCTTGCTTCAAATGCTAATGAGCATTTGTTTGAGATACTTTGAGAAATTTTTGTTGAAAGTGATACCAAATATTCCAACTATATCAGCAAAATATCAAAACGTTCATTGCATTATTTTTAAAGACATAAATTACAGTTTCTTAGTAAACATCAATTTCATTTCAGCTTAATCTCCAAGGTATCGTTAAAATCATCCCAGCCTTCAAGCAATATTTGAGATCATTCTTAAAGAAGGTATTTTTTCAGGTTAGACAAATGTAGAGTGATGGACAGCAAAATGAAGCCCCTCTGGATAGTTTTCGAGAACTCCGACACCTATGGGGAGGATGTGTACATCATTTTCAAAAATGGAGATGATCTCCGTCAAGATATGTTGACGTTACAAATGATTCGAATTATGGATAGGCTATGGAAAAGGGAGGGTTTGGATCTGAGGTGAATTTTTTGATATATTACTCTATTTCTTCAATATTGTTTCGTTTTTACTCTGGGGTTCGAAAATAAGTGACAATTGGTACAGCAAAATCCAAAAACTTTATTGCAATTAACTCAACAAATCACTCTACAACTAATTCACAGATGGTTCTTTCCATGGGTGAACAAGTGCGGTTTGCATCTTTCTCAAAAATTCTCGATGAATCGCGATGACGATGGGCGTGGTCTTCTCCGATTCGCATAGGCATAGGCGTACAGAAAGCCATGGGCGTAGAGAAAGGGTTTCATATTCGTAACAATATTTTCATGTGTTCTAAGATGTTAGACTATCAACAAAATTGTGGAACGGCCACTACATGAATTCATTTACTAGGTTCGATCAAATGCCCTTGCTGGCCATTGTGTATAGTGGAATGAAAAAATTTTCCAATTTTTTTGATGAATTTCAGGATGAACCCTTATGGTTGCATATCATTGGAGCATCATGTGGGGATGATTGAGGTTGTTTTAAATGCTGATACTATCGCCAATATCCAAAAAGAGAAAGGAATGTTCACTGCCACTGCTGCTTTCAGAAAGGGCCCTATTTTAGGTATGTGTGCATTTATCATACATAAAAGATAGAACCTTTTTTTGTATGAAATTAAAAATGAATGTCTCTTTTATAGCTTTCAGTTCATAAAATCAAAAACTTTTCAATGAACTTACAATTATATTTCAGCTTGGTTGAAAGACTATAATACTTCAGAAGCCGCCTTGAATAAAGCTGTAAACGAATTCACCTTATCCTGTGCAGGATATTGTGTGGCAACCTATGTTTTAGGAATTGCTGACAGGCATTCTGATAACATTATGGTTAAAGAAAATGGCCAGGTGAGAAATAGCATAATGATCATTTTTCTTTCAAATCTCGAAGATACATCTAACAGTGTCATATGTCATGATATGAAAAACTGCCTACTCTATGATGTAATCAACTTGTGAATGGAAATTTCATATTAACAACATTTTTCATACATACATACTCTTTTAACACATTCCAATGTTTCCACAATATTTATTGTGCTCACATACTTTTTTTTTGTTGATAATTATCGGGAGTAATTACACAAGTGCTTCAAAATTACTGATAATTTTCCGTGAAAGCATGTTGTCTAAAAACTGCATGAGTTTATTTTCATATTTTGTCGAAAAAATATAGCAAAATATGAAAATAACCGAATGCAGTTTTTTTACTGACAACATGCTTGAATGGAAAATTATCAGGTTTATTTTGATGCACGAGTGTAATTCGGTAGAATATTTCCGTTAAAAGTTGAAACAACGACGTTTAAAATTCAGTATTTATGCCTGTCAAGATGACAAATGTACATTTTAACAATCGTTACTACTGGCCGAATGGGTAACTACCCCAGGCCAAAAAAAAAAACAATCGTTACTATAGATACACGGACCGAGCGGGTATTTTTCGATACCCACCGGGTATTTACCAGCCCGAAAATATCCCGCCGGGAATTTATCGGGAGTAATTACACAAGTGCTTCAAAATTACCGATAATTTTCCATGAAAGCATGTTGTCTAAAAACTGCATAAGTTTATTTTTATATTTTGTCGAAAGAGCCCGACTCCGAAGGAGGGGGCTCTTTTAGCAAAATATGAAAATAACCGAATGCAGTTTTTTTACTGACAACATGCTTGAATGGAAAATTATCAGGTTTATTTTGATGCACGAGTGTAATTAGGTAGAATATTTCCGTTAAAAGTTAAAACAACGACGTTTAAAATTCAGTATTTATGCCTGTCAAGATGACAAATGTACATTTTAACAATCGTTACTATAGATACACGGACCGAGCGGGTATTTTTCGATACCCACCGGGTATTTACCAGCCCGAAAATGTACCGCCGGGAATTAATCGCTGTAATTGATCGAAAATGTCCCGCTCCATATGAGATTTTTAACAAACGATGGAAACATTCGCTGTAATTGATCGAAAATGTCCCGCTTCATATGGGATTTTTAACATAAGATGGAAACTAAAATTTCGTTATTGATACGACGCCGTTGATTCTGTGGCTACTGACCTATCCCAATGTTTTTCTGTTATAAAAGATAATCGTACCACATATGTATCAGTCGCATAGTTGTATTCTTTTCACAATATCGTCTCAACCAACATTGTGGACTCTGTAAGAAGTTTTTTCACTCTAACAAAGATCTACATATTGTGTCAAGTGTCAACAATTTATATCAGACCCTGTATATTTTTGTTTTGTATTATGTGAATATGAAATTATATTTTCAACAATGCAGCACGAGTGGCCATTCCTTCCTTCGAAATGGGGGCACAGGAGCTATTTTATTGCCGCCTGCGTTGAAAATATCTGTTTGACGAGAACTAACGATTTTTTTTTCAGCTCTTCCACATTGATTTCGGTCACATTTTGGGTCATTTCAAAGAAAAGTTCGGCTTCAAAAGGGAACGTGTCCCCTTCGTTTTGACGCATGATTTCGTCTACGTTATAAACAAAGGGCAGAATTCGAAAGCGCTGGAGTTTAAAATTTTTCAGGAATATTGCGAGAAGGTTTGTCCTCAGATCTAATGTTACTACTTGAGTGAATTGTGTATTTTTTTCAGGCGTTCATGATATTGAGAAAGCACGGTAACTTGTTCATATCACTTCTGGCGATGATGATTTCCACTGGTCTTCCAGAATTGAACTCTGAAAAGGATCTGAATTATTTACGAGATACTTTGGTAGGTTGAAACAATCAATGCTCGTTGTGATTAAAAAAATCTGTGATTCATTGAATAAAGTTTCTTACAATTTTTAACACAGTTGATAGAGAAAACTTTTACTATAGGCTTACGTTTTTAAACAGCCCTGCATTTTGAGTAAATCACTCGGAACAAAATAAAAAAGGATTATTTCCAGAATATACTCTTCTTGATATCTCATATTTTCATTACTCATAAAAAATTTGGAGTCTTATTTTTTCATGTTTTTCAAGGATGTTGGTGCTCTCTACATGAAGTTAAAAAATGTATTGTTACTTTTCTGAAGATCGAGAGAAAAGTAGCTTTATGGAACCATATAAAATATCATCATCATCATTTGTAATGAATTAGTAGACTCACCTTTCCCCCATAGTTCATTTTTGTTTCTTTTCCAACATACAAATGTCAAACCCTTGCATTAGAATTTGCGAAAATATTTGAAAAAATTCTCAAATTCAAATAACAAATTTCATCACTGACAATATTAAGACAATTTTCAATATGCTTTCCAAGCAAATACGAACACCCAATCTATAATAATTGATCTCATGAATAAAATTTATGAAAGATTAGATGATAGTGATTATGTAGTAACAACATTTTCAGATTTGAAAAAAGCCTTTGACATTGTTGACCATAATATTTTAATGGATATATTATATAGTTATGGTATACGAGGTCGTGCATTCAATTTATTCCAAAACTATTTTCAAAATCGCAAACAGTATGTTCAAATCAACAAATATAAAAGTAATGAGAAACTTTCTAAAATTGGCATCCCTCAAGGCTCAGTTTTGGCTTCAATTCTTTTTTTAATCTATATTGACAATATTAAAAGACTAAATTTATATGGAATGCACTTTTCTTTTGCAGATGATATAACATTATTTCACTTTGGGAAAGATATTGTCATTTTGGAAAATTAATTGAAACATGATATTGACCTTATTGAAAAATGGACGTGCAGCATTAACCTAACCGTCAATTTGGAAAAAACTGTTTTTATGATTTTTAACAAAAAAACATGAAGAATATAAAATTAAACTTGAAGATAGATAATGAACTGATAGCCGAAGTTCCTAATCATAAATATTTAGGTTTATTAATTGACACAAAATTGAATTTTGAAAATCATATTGAAAAAATAAAGAAATCTATTATTTCATTCCTGGGGGGCATTAGAAGAATTCACATTTTGAACAAAAACGTCCAGATTCTAATATATAATGCCTTCATTGTTTCTCATATCAGATACCTCATTACAGTTTGGTCTTCATGCTCTAAAAAACAAAAAAATATAATATATCGTTTAATGAACAAAGCAATAAAGGTTATATTCAGAAAACAGTGGGATACTCCTGCAGATTTATATAAAGTAACAGATAATATGACTTTGGATCATCTAATTGATTATGAAAAATCTAAGTATATATATATAAATAAACAAAAAATCTTCAGAAATGTAATATAAAACTGTCAAAAATTATTATTTACATGGCCATGATACCAGAATATCGAATAACTTTCATTTAAATATGATTCATTCCAATAAAGGAAAAAATAACCCCATTTCATCAGCATTAATAACTTTTAATGAACTACCAGAAAAAATAAAATCATCCAAATCCATTCATATTTTTTCAAAAGAACTAAAAAAATATTTGCTTGCATAATGATGTTCACCAAATAATCAAATGAATATTATACTCCAATTTATTATTTATAGTACATAATTTTATGATGTTTTTTTTTTGACTTCCTCATACCAGAACCCTGTTCTGTCTGGAAGCTGTATATTGAATAAATAAATAGAATAAATACATTTTTCTGATATGCAATAAAATTATTATTATTATTATGAATGAATAAATAACTGAAACAGCTTCATTATATCCATATTCTGTGAAAGAAATTGTGATTTTCAGGTAATGAATAAAACTGAAGAAGAAGCCTTACAACATTTCAGGTCTAAATTTGACGAAGCCCTATCGAATTCGTGGAAAACGTCAGTGAATTGGGCTACACACAACATAGCAAAAAATAACAAAGCATAGTCACAATTTTTCTCTGATTATTTGTTTTGGTTTGTGTTGCCAAGCTGATATATTTAAAGTGCCAACTTGTAATAGAGTGTAAGAATCTATTTATACAATGACTATGATAAAAAATTGAATATTTGTAAATAAACTCACTGTTTTGGATTTTTTAGATTCATTTAATTGTATCGAATTTGATTTCGATAAAATTTGAATACACTGCGAAATTACACACGATTGCCTATAACCTTTGTTTATATCAGTGGCGGATCCACGGGGGGGTTCGTTTTTTTCTTTTTAAATTTTTATCGGCTCCTAATATCCAAATTTTGTTAGGGAACGAAAAAATGTCACATGAGCAAGACAAAAAAATAAAATTGAATACATTTTTCTGCTTTAAAATTGAAGAACTTTAATAATTATTATTACATTACATTGAAAACTAAAGAACAGGCTATATTTAAACATTAGTAAATTTTCATTTTTTAACAACCAATTTCAATTTATTCGTTCAATAATCCTCCAATTCCTAATAAAATAATTCCCAAGAATCAAAAATAGTACAAACAAGATCTGGATTAAATGTTACCCAAACAAACAAATTTCGCTTGAAATTTTTGAACTCACCGATTGTTTTTTTCCTTTTTTTTCTGGTTCAGTCGGTTCAGACGCTGGATCAAGCCGAGTAAAATATGAAAATAGATTCCTCTTCATGTTGCAGGTTCAGAATAAAACGCTTTTTTTTTAACTATCAAATTGCAATTTTTCTCGATGACACTTTAACCCGGGAGAACTCGCGTACTATTCAACGACGTGAGAACTCGCGCCTATAGATTCTTTCTCGCGCTTATAGATTTTTTCTAATGCGAGCTCGCGCGTATAGATATCTTCTAACACTGACTTTTCATGATAAAAACTATTTAATATTGATTCTAGTTGATTTATTCTAAATTCCAAAAACAACAAAGAAAAATGTATAATTATTCAAATTTAATCGTCACTTTCGTTGCAATTGTTATCTTCACATTTATAACAAGTTAAAAAGTTGTTCTCAACTGCTGTCCAGTTTTAGAATCCATTTTTTTCTGTAGAAAAGCTCAAATAAATGAAGGAAAAAGCAAAAAAAATTGAAACAGGTAGGTACCTGCTAATTTGATGAAATAAAAAATTACCAACAATTCGGAAAAAAGCACATATGTAATCACTCGCTTCGTTAGATTCTTCCTAACACGAGATACCGACTCGATCGCTCGCGCGTTAGATTATTACTAACTTTAATTTATTTGGAGCCACTACAACCCCTCACTCACGCCCCAACAATCATGAACTGGTAAAGGAATTCTACAGAAGGCATTCCTAAAATATGAAATCAATTTGACAAGAGATAAAAAAAAGTCTGTAGTGCAACTGAAAATGTTAGATTTTATCTAACAGTGCGAGTCCTGCCGGGTTAAATAAAATTGACACTTGTCAGGCTTATCCAGGAAAAGTTCGAGAAATTTCTGACAGTACTGCCATTGGATCCTTTTTGGCACAGTATTTGAAAAATTACACTTGTTACATTTGTGGTGAGTATTGTGTATGCCGGAAACGATTTGATTATACTATATATGAGTAGAATATGCTGTTGATTAGGTAAAATCAACTCTATTCGATTTGAAAAAAGTAAAGTTTTGAACCTATATACTTTACCTCCTGGCTACACCTTCAAATTTTGCTCATGTCAATCTCTTTCACCTTTTTTTTGGATCTTGACTAGTTGTTGCTATACGGTAGCTCATAATTTTCTGTTTTATATATATAAATATATTTTGAGTTATAGACCCCCCCTTGACCTGATCCTGGACCCGCCACTGGTTTAATAGTGGTGCTGAAACGATCAGATCAAATATTTACTCTTTGAACGACTTACTCTTCACAAGACACAAATATTCCATTGAGGGCAAAACTCAGTCCGAGTATTTACAATATGTAGTAGATTGTATTTTTTTTTCAGACTCTTTTTACTTTGGAAGTGATTTATTTTTTTTATGATAACGATATAACACTTAACGATGTGAGGATTCAAAATATGTAAAAAAAAACCTGTTTATTGTTCAACCCTTCTTATTTCCATGTAGTGTAATATTCCATTTTATTATCATAAGAATCCCCTTGAGCACGCCAATGTGTGTTGATTCATTTACGACTAATACTAATACATAATGTCAGTATTATACTCATGGTTTCTGCAGTATAAGGCCATACATTATTCCCCTAGGGAAAAATAGGTTCAGAGTTCTGACTGTCAGTTTGATTAAACTTTGAAAGAAAGATAATGAAGCTTCAAAAACGAGTTGACGATAGAAGTTTATGAAGGAAATGGAAATTTAGGCATTAAAATAATCTTCAAATCATGAATGAACTACGTTTTTGACAAAAAATTCAATTTCTGTTGCTGAAACGATTACCATCTTTTGGAATTATGTATAAGTAATCAAGAAAATATGTGATTCAGGCTACGACTTCCGTAAGAAAAACGAAAGAAAAGACATGACTTGGAAACGAAATCACTAGTGCCATCTACCCGCAGTATCCATCCCTTCAAATTATATTTCCATATGAACTTGACTAACTATACCTCCACAAAAAATGGTAGAGGATGTTTTTTTCGCCACCTACACTATAATGTCGATATTACGTTGCACGACAAAGTTTCATCCTATGGAGGGTAAAATAGGTGAAGATTTCGATTTGTCAGTTTGTCTGAAATGTTGGAAGAAATATAATGGAGTTTCAAAATAGCGTTTGACGATAGATGAAATGGAAGTTTAGACTTTAACATAATTTTCAAAATATGAATGATCCACAGAAGTTCAACTTCTGTTTTTGAATTGATTGCCATCTTTTGGCATTATGTATAAGTAATCAAGAAAATGTGTGATTCATAATATTGTTTATAGAGATATATAGTTGAGGCGTTTCCTGGCGCTCATGTTTTCAAAACGTATTCATCTGTCTCCTCTTCTGTCACTAACGGCCTGCCAATTAGTAAGAGATAGATAAAGGGACGAATACGTTTTGAATACAAGAGCGCCAGAAAATGCCTTAGTCAATGCCTGTGTAAAAAGGATTTGAAGTGTTTTTGTTGCGCCATCTACAGTATAATGTCGATATTTCCGTTTACTTGATATTGCACGACGGAGTTTTCTTCTCTGAAGGGAAAAATAGGTGCAGAATTTTGTCTCTCAGTTTGAAGGAAATGTTCAAAGAAAGATAATGAAGCTTCAGAATAGATAAGCGATGAAGGAAATGACATATCAGGCATCAAAATAATCTTCAAAACATGAATAATCTATGACATTTACTGAAAATGCCACTTCTGATTCTGAAATAATTGCCATCTTTTGGTATTATGAATAAGCAATCAAGAATATGTGTGAATCAAGCTAGGACGTTCGTAATAAATATGAAAGAAAAGACATGACTTGGAAACGAAATCACTAGTGCCATCTAGCTGTGGTATCTATCCTTTCAAATGATATCTCCATAATATTGGCTAACTTTTATAAACAATGTTCAAACTACGACGTCTGTCAGAAAAATGAAAGGGAAGACATGACTTAGAACTAAATCACTAGTGCCATCTACCCGTTGTATCCCTCATTAAAATGATATTTCCTTACGGTTGAGTATTCTGTCTCTGAAAACAATGGTTCGACTTGAACGTTGAGACACAGCATAGGTAACAATTGTTAGCTTTGCTGTGGTTGAGAGGAATCTAATAGGCTCCAAAGTGGGTTTGATGCTTATATCGAAAGAGTATGTACAAATAATCTTTGAAAATATATGTAATCTTCGGCACTGCCGAACGTTTTCATAGTTTCTAAATCGACTGGCATCTTTTAAAAACAATGAAGAATATGCATTACTAAAGACACGAATGCCTTCTATCGCGGTGGTTACATATCCCTCCGAATATTTTAATATTGTTGGCCTACTACCCACTACCCTCTTTATAAACGATGGTGTAACTTATGGTGGAATCCATATTTTTTCATTTAAAAACAAACTTATATGAAACCCACCATATTAAGTTAAAATTAATCAAAGTTTTTATTTTCCTAAATTTTCGGACCAAATTCATGGGTGCGCCTCGAAATAGAGATGTACTGGCTGATTGGAATGGATATAGTTTTAGAAGACTTTTCATTTGTGTTCGGTAAATCTTCTGGGGCCCTATTCTTGAATCACTCGCAGTTCTGCGTATACGCTGTTGCTAAGCTACGACAGATCTGATTGGTCTCTGTCTAGCAACAACGTATACATTCAGCGAACGTGTGGTTCAAGAAAAGGGCCCCAGGTGCCCTATTCTGGAATCACTCGCAGTTTTGCGTATACGCTGTTGCTAAGCTACGTCAGATGGGAGCATCTCGTTCTACCCACATTTCATAACACCCACAGTGCGTAACACCCACACTCCTCGAACATACCCGAATGATGCGCTGTTGCCAAATTCATCCTTCTTTTAGGTTAGGTTAGTTAGGTTGAGTTAGATTGGGTTAACAGAAAATTGCAGAATATCCGGTAAATTTTGCAACAGTGCATCATTCGGGTATGTTCGGAAAGTGTGGGTGTTACGAAATGTGGGAATAGCGAAATGTGGGTATTGCGCACTGTGGGTGTTACGCACTGTGGATGTTACGAAATGTGGGTGTTACGCAGCGCTCCGACGCAGGGCAACCCGTCAGATCTGATTGGTTTCTGCATAGCAACATTGTGTGCGTTCAACGAACGTGTGGTTCAAGAATAGTGGCCCCAATTTTTATCACCCTACCATTGTTTTCAGATTTATATTCATCTAAAACCAATGAAACTGCGTACGATAACAATGACAAATAATATCTCCACTCTTCACACAAAACTGTTGTTTGGTTGAGTATATTCTATTCATGGTCCAAATACGATACAAAAACCGAGTTGCATCTCCAAGCCTGTCATAATCTTTATCGTCACCTGAAGATAAATGGTAAAGCCAGCCCTAAAATTCTTAGTTGGATTTATTGTTAGTACTGTCTCAACAGCTCGCAAATAACTGAATAGGGAAGTTATTCTTGACCGTTTGCAAACGGAACATTCATATTAAAACGACTTGGTATTCAGTCTCGCAAATATACAATATGGACTCGAACTCGTAGTTTAAATTTTATCTTGAACTTTTCTCTGGCTGTTCGAAATTCAAGAACTGTTATTATATATATTTTTTTAAATGTCCGAAACAAAACCCAAATGAATTCACACATAAAAAATGTATCCTTAATCCGTTGACCATTCGAAAAATAATAGCCGAAAACAGCCTATTCGTCAGATAAATCCGTATACGACTTATGTCGCAGTTCGATAACATCGATTATATCGCCCCACGGATAATAGAGTATACGGTCGTTCAATGCCACGTCTTTGACTTGTACATCTCACTGGGTAACCAATCAGAAAACATGATTGTCAGCCGGTGTCATTTTTAAACTTCAGCCCTGCTCAAATCATGTTTTCTGATTGGTTACCCAGTGACATGTACAAGTCAATGACGTGGCATTGAACGACCGTATACTCTATTATCCGTGATATCGCCCTACGTCATTATATTCGAATGAAAATGAATCCGCATGACTTGACTACGTATATGACATTTCAGTTATTGTGTTGCAGTTCAATCTCACCTTATTCAAATTCATATCGCTTTTCACCATTTTACATCCTAGTCGTATAAAAATGAATCCGCATAAGCCTCTGGGTGACCAATTCTTGAGTCATACCGTTTAATTTTCATTCGAAGAGATTGGTGTTAAACCGCGACACAACACAAAGTCGTATACGTATTTACCTCAAGAATGCCCTGGATACGTTTATTTCTTGGATTCGAATGGCAGGCAACTCGAACACCGAACAGACATATATTAAATAATGTGTATTTTATAGATTATAGATGGCGCAACTACCAATAACGTTTTTTTTTCAAGAACGGTTTCCGTATTTCAATAGTTCTATTCTCCGTTGATTATTTCTTTCGACTTGTCCATACTATACAGTATCTTCTCATGAAAAAATATTCATTTTTTTCGAATGCTCATTTGATTGTCGTTGTACCTACAGATCGAGATCCTGTTCAATTATTTTTACGTAAATGTCAGTACCTAAGTTTTGTAACTCGAACAAGGTGCAAAATATGCGTTCTTGAATCTTGAAGATATCGAAATTATTTGACATACATATTTCAATATTTGAACTTGGTGCAAATTCAATTGGAGGGGATGGATAACGAATGATGACGCATGCCATGTAGAATACAAATCTGACGAAAATGGCGTCCTGTTGTCAGGATCCTTCTCGATAAGAATCAAAAGATCTCGAATTTTTCAATGACCTATGCTACATCCAATACTATAAGATTTACAAAATGAACTATCGAAAATTATTCTAAGCAGTACTGTTAATATTTTAGAATATAATGAGCTATATACCTGCAGAAGTATAAAAGATTGCATCGGAATGATCCGACAACTTGCCCAGAAATAGTGCTGTGGTGTGGAGCGTCAGTGAGTGCGGAAGTGAAAGTTCTGATTTTATTTTTCATTATTTGGGTAAGTCAGTCAATGTTTAAAAAGTGATCACTAACGTTGCTATGCTTTTTTCTGCTTTTTAATCAAAATTTGACCCACCCAAAACATCACAAATCGCCATCATCATTTTCATTTGTTCAAGGTCATGGACGTCAAATTAGCACAAGTCATGAAAATCATAACTTTGCAAAAGATTATTTTTCGTTGATTAGTTACACTAGTCAGAAAAATATTCCCTAATTTGCTTGAATAATTACCAAAGTCGCCGTCCACTATCCTGCAGGTGATGGTTTCTCTGTCATGCATGCCAACATTGCGAACATAAATGTCAACATAACCAAATAAATGTTCAAATTTTGAGTATGTGGACTTTTCCTAGGACTAAACTGCCTTTTGGCAAACCAGCACGATATACTATGTGCTGGATAGTGACTGCGATTAGTTCGTAAAATGGAAAAAAGTAGACATGGCAAACATAGTAAGGAAAAATCCAAGAAGTCAAAAAAACGTAGACACAGAGATGAGAACGGCTCCCCAAATAATTACGTAGGCCTTCTGAAAACAAAACCTTTGGTTGAATACTCTGATGTTAGCTCAGAAGATTTGTCTGGTCCTGAAGCAGGAGAAATACAAAGTGGTGAAGAGGGTAGTTTAGTACTTAGTGAGGATGGTGAACTAGAAGTGGACACTGACACAATGCATAGAAGTAGCCACCGTAGCAGGTACTCCCGCCTGGATGAGGATATCTATATCAGCAGAGAAACATCACTTATGTTACATTCACCAGGTTAGATTTTCAATATTTTATGTATCCAAAGTACTTGCCTAGATCAATATTATTCACATTTTCTTCAGTTTTATACAAGTCATTTTGTTCTCTCTGGGTTGAATACACATCTCTTCACTCTTATTAATTTTTGAAGGTGCGAATAATTGATAAATATACCACAAATACCAGAATGATGTCATGTTCCATACTGTGTTGCAACTGTTCCTCATAGGTTTTCTCACTTTCATTGCAGTAGTTATTCTCAATTGAATAAATTCTGAACCCAGTTGTTGGAAATGACAAAAATACAGGTAACCCATTTTAGAAAGGGAGGTTATTTTTACCCAAACCCTATGCACTTTCATATGAACACATCTTAGAGATTTAAAAATCTTGCATATCAATAAGTTCAAAAAAATTTCAGGGGGTTTTTGTTGATGAATTTGCAATGTCAAAATTGGATTCAGTTCTTTTGTTCTTATTTATCTATGAATTGTCATCAAAACTCTATAGAGCCCTTTGAATAAAAAACAAAAGCTTCATCTAAGCATATCTCATTGTGTTGAAGTAAGTGCTTGTTTTGGAATGGTAAAAGTGCATTTGATTTTGTAGTAGGGGAGCTACAAGGACTTTTTACGTTTTATAGTTGAGATATTTGTAATGGAAAAAATGAAGTACCTTTGAGTGAGTTGTGGTTGTAACGTTGGCAGAAGGTGATGAAGAGAAGATATTTTGATGAGAAGCTCATGTAATATGTAACCTGTGAATCTCCGGTTAAAATTAAAAAAAAATGTCAAAAAGTCGCGGCATATGGAAAAATTCATTATTATTCATCCTTTTTTTCCTATATTTTTTTGTAGTATATGCTGACTTTTGCTATTAGTGTCAATATACTCTTTCTACCCCACTTTATACTATTCTGTATACAGTTTTTGGCCTAGCCGAATTTATTGCCTCATTGTTTTTTTTTCTAGTGAAGTTAAAATAATATTAGCAAAACTCCAAAATACATGTCAGTATCTGTGAGATATGTAGAATGAAATTGTTAGTAGTACCTTTTCATATTCATAATATTCTCATACAGATGATTTTATTTACTTAAGGGTTTTATTTATGATATGAATAGAGCAATATGGCAAATTTATTAAAGAAGAAAAACATTGTCATGCCTATCAATTCTCTTTTTGATTATATACTTAACTCCATTTCAAGTCTTTGGACTATTTCAGATTTTCGGAATAATATATTTGGGTCCTACAAATTTGAATTAAGTGGAGTAGAATGAGTATACAGCTAATAACACTGTATAGAAAATAATTTTTTTCTTCTAATTTAGACAAATAGAGTGGAACTTTTCAAAATTGACGGTACTGTTGATGTTGAAATGGCTTACTTCATGATCAGTTATGAAATAGACTACTCTCAATCACTGTTACAAAAGTCAAAAAAAAGCATCCACTCCAAATAATTAAAGTGAAGATTAACTTATTTAGAACATTTACTTGGTGATACAAATAATACCATACAAATCTCACAATCGCAACAAAACCTAAACCTACTTTTTCACAAGCACCTTTCACCGAGCCTTTCACTTCAACATTAATTGCATCCTCAA
The DNA here is from genome assembly GCA_032362365.1 of Zygogramma bicolorata. Lineage (NCBI taxonomy): Eukaryota > Metazoa > Arthropoda > Insecta > Coleoptera > Chrysomelidae > Zygogramma > Zygogramma bicolorata. The sequence goes on along the minus strand of JAVJAQ010005689.1, from coordinate 178,202 downwards.
AATATTCAAATTTTAAAATGTTAAAAGAAAGCCCCTTGCTATAGTTATTAGCTTGTCACTTGCTTTGTTTGTTATCTTTCGGTATGCCTCAAAACTTTGTCAATAGGTTGGAATATTTTTAGTGTTTGCATTCTCAGTTGACTTTCTAAACATTGAATGATGACATATTATCGTTGAAAGCCTTCATTTATTTTCGGACAAAAATTGAGAGAGAAGTAATATAAATACCAGTGTCTCTGACACAGAAAAGATAATGGAAGTCACTTCTTTGTCTTGGTTGGTTATATTGTATGGGTAATAGGGAGTGACTTATCAGGACACTGTTTCGTAATTTTTCTTGAAGGTTCATCTCAAACAAAGATTTCTAGTCGAATATTATGAACTTATTGAAGACGTCAAACTGAAAAGCGAAGTGATGAACAAACTTGATACTTGGAAAATGTTGTGGATTAAACAATTTTGCATTTTAAAAATGATGGAAAAAAATACCATAGTCATTTGAAAGAATCTTGCGATATGATGAAAATTTTTTGTAACTGGTTACTAACTTGCTATTGTAGTTCTCTAGTTACAAATACCAATTGTAGTTTGTTTTCATTACCACCATTTATTTCGACAAAAAATGAGTATACTTACTTCACTCTTGGATAGAATTTACACATTTTCACGTCCCTTGTAGTTATGTGATGAAAAAAATATGAAATTTGACTAATGCATTTTGGTTTATAGACCCTGCACCAACTATTATGAGGCATTTTTTTCAATAATGAAAGTTTTTTATCGGTGCAGATTTTTTCATTAGATTTTTTTATTGGTTAAAGTTGTATGTTGAGTCGTTAACGTCATATTTCTCTCAACATAAATCAGATTAAGAAGGTTAATGAGCAGACTTGCGATAATCAGCATATTAGAATCAATATACTTTTTATTGTTCTCGAATTATTCGACAATACAAAGGTCTTTTACACTTTTTGGTGATAACATCATCCTCTTATAGTAGAGACAAGCTGAGCTGATTGAAGTTTACTTAGTTTCAACTCATTGAAAGCAAATAATTGTCACATTCGGTGGCAGCTGATTTCTCGAAACACTGCATCTAAAATGACTCGATAACAAACAGTTCGAAATACATTTTTTTCACATTCAGAGAAAAACCATGAATTATTCTTGAAATTTAATTTTTATTGCGCTTCATTTATCGCTGTTCAATAAAGTTTTGGTTTTTATAAGAGCGTAGAAAAAATATATATAAATATCATCCAAGATAAAATTCCAATTGACAGAGCATGGTCATGACAAAGATTAAACTGAAGTACAGAAATTTCACTAAAATCCTTCGAACCCGAAATGAGTACATGTAAGATCAAAATCGTATATTGAACATGGAGTTCAAATGGTAGACATAAACAAATGGTATATATGACCTGCCATTGAACGATATGTTAGTAGTTTTTTACAGGGTTGCGCTGATTAAAATCAAGTGATTAAAATCATGATTCAAATCGCTTGTTTTTAAAATTAAAATCATAATTTGAATCAATTTTAACAACATAATATAAAAGTTTTCTCGAAGATCAAAAGTAGTATCTGCTTTCAGTAAAAACAAAAAAGAAGTACATAATTCCAAATTCTTAAACTAAACGTAACACCTAAATTTTATTACTGTATATTTTCAGTCTATTCATTTTCGTTATACAATTTAAACAAAAACACTAGTTTTCCTCCTTTTTCTGTGCTTAATCTGTTTCTAATATCCGAGTGTGTACAACTTGCGAAATGCGTGAAATTGTTGGGCAACGTCAATTTATAGGTTGAGAAGGAAAACAAGCCTCGACAGGAATATTCTTGCAAAAAGCACAACAAACGCGTTCGTGTTCGTGCCTCACTCGGCACTGTATAGCGAGTGTATAGGACAGAAGGAAAACAAATCGCGACAAGAATTATCTTGCAAGGAGCGCAACAAATGCGTTGTCACAACTTTTTGAGCCGCAAATTGTATTAAAATTTTTAGACTAATACATTTGAATAATTAACAATAATTTCGAAGAATCAAAATGTTCACATTCAATATTCAAATTTGAAAAATCAAAAAATCAAATGGACCATGATTTAAAAAAAAATCAATGATTTTTGATTTTTTTAATAAAAATCAGATTTTGCCCCACTCTGGTTTTTTATTTAGTACGATCTGTGAATTGGTGGTCATATTGAATATTTCTCAATGGCAGCGATGTTCGATATTGCTCGCGCCAGGCGGTGAAACTGCAAAATTCTGTGAGTCCTATCAGTTCTGTGGATTACATTTAGTTACTCCACATTTTGATAAATTTGAAATAGAAATAACGGAAAAAGATGATGGCCAAGCGTCAATAAACCAAAAAGAGTCCATAAATATAAAGTTTATCAGTTTCGTATCGAATCAATAAAAAATGAGACAAGATGACGTTTGTCAAAACCTCCACCCCTTCGAGCGCCATCTGCCTCAAGCTATCCAGAATACATGCCATTGGCATCAAATTATTTTGAACTTCGTTGGCACAACGCACGTCGAGGGAAAGTGATTTCATTTTTTTTATTAATAAGTAAATATTTTTACACTGAAGGTTCTAAAGCATACCCAATTATATGAAATACGACACTTTTCACCATAGTAACATTAATTTGTCTGGCTGAATATAGGCCTTCATTCTAGTGATTGTTTTGACGTTATCACTACTGTTAGGTCAATTACCACTCTTGTTATCATAGCAACCGGTAAACACACATTACTGTTTTGTATAGAACCGTGGTGAATCCTTGAATGAGAAAGGAAGTCCAGAGAAGTTTAATTCAACTTTTTGATTTATAAAAGAAAAAAAAATGTTTCGAATTGTATTTGGATAATCATTATGCTTTGCTTTTGAGAATAAAGTTTATTTGATTAACTGAGTGATTGTACTGAATTCTACGATGGTGAAAACGCAAATACATATATTCCGGGTGAGTCATTAGTATGGTTTTCTGCATATGTCCTGTTGAAGAAATATGGAGTCACTCGATTTACAGACTTGAAAATTAAGAATCCATCATTGAATGGAGTGTACAGAAAAACCAATATTCAATTCAAATGGTGCGTTTGTATGCAAATGGTACGTACCGTTACATATCTGGTATCTCGCGACAAGATGGTTCAAAACCAGAATCACATTTATTTTGTTTTGAAACGTATAAGGCAATCTAAATCACGTGATGTCTGGGGGGCAAATACCAGTTTCACGATGGAAATCACAGTCTTTTGAAAAGAACAAACGAAAGTTTCTGGGGGGTGTATGCCGCCGTATTGGTTCATTTCTTCATTTGACAAGATGTTGACAATCTGGATTCTGGAATGCCTAATTCGTCAATTTTTGAGGTTATGTGTGTTTTGTGTTCCTTTTTTCAAGAACGAAAGTAGACAAGTTTTACGCGTTCGACGTTTATCTGAAATACTGAGCTACTGGATTGATTGAACATTTTGATTTTACGATTGACATTTCATTCGACAAAAACTGATTCAACTCTTGCATGCATTCTGGCGACACTTGTTACTAGTGACGCCACAACGAATTGTTTTTGAATACGATTGAACGCCAGAAAACACCTCTGAATCTCTTTTATTGATATGAAAAAGAGTCGTCAGAGTATCTTGGTGCTAAATATAAACCAGGCGATACCTGCAGATTTTTTTTGGCAATTTTCAATAGTTAATTAATAGTAGTTAATAGTAAATTAGCATTCCATGCGAGTTATGCACTATACTTTTTCTACGACTATAACAGATAATAGCGAAATGATTCAACAAATAACATGAACTTCAAATTCAATGTCATTCAAAACTTCCATTCAGATACAATTGAATGAGTAAATAGAGCTGTCATTGCTTGAAATTTGACATTTCATGGGAGACCTGATTTATTGTATGGTAATAACTACAACTGTAACACAATGAAGTCATTGGGTTATCGGGTAAGAAAATTGAATTGAAGACATACTACAACTGCAACACAATGAAGTCACTGTGTTATGAGATAAGGAAATGAAATTGTTGACATACTATGTACCTCATTGTTTTATCAAGAGCACTTGAAATAGAGTAGTTTTGTGTTCCAAACAAACATAAATTCTCGGTTTTACATAAAGTAACCTGCGGCGCGTACATTTTTTGCAGATACGATAAGGTTTAGCTTCAAGTATTATCTCTTATCACTGCCGCCTAGTAAGTATATCTGAAATAGTGCAGTGCGATGTTCCATTTGGAGCCAATGAGTATTTTTCAACCGTTCCTAGAATGATTCGTACTTACGTCCTCCATAAATTGAATATCAACAAAGTTTTGAAGTTTCTGTTTGCTTTTCTCTTTAATTTATATATAAATGATTTATCAAACATTTTTCAAAATTGTAAATATCACTTCTTCGCAGATGACACTATGATTTATGCAGAGGCTGATGATTGTATTTCTCTTACAACTGGAATGAATTTGGAACTTTCTAATATAATTGAATGGGCAAATTACAATAAACTGAAAGTGAATATCGATAAAACAAAATGTATGATATTAGGATCAAATAGACAAAAAATAAATCAAAATAAATTCACATTTAAAATTGGAAATGATAACATTGAGATGACAGAAAAATTTAAATATCTTGGGATTATAGTTGACTGTGAATTAAAATTCAGTCATCACATAGATTATATATGTAAAAAAATTTCTAGGAAAATTGGTGTACTCAGTAGAGTTGGCAAAAATTTGAGTGAATCTTCTAGAAAATTAGTGTACAATACCATAATATTACCTCATTTCACATTCTGTAGTACAATTTTATATATTTCGTCACGAACCGATAGAAAAAGACTCCAAGTATTACAAAATCGGGCTATGAGGGTGATTTTGAGATGTGATAGGTATGAGCGAGTAAAGAGTATGCTTGATAAACTGGAATGGTTGAATATCGAACAATTTTTGATATACCAAACACTAGTTTTCATTCATAAAATAAATAAAAATTTATCTGTTTCTTATTTCAACGACATATTGAAAAAATTCAGTGAAACACACACTCACAATACTAGGGGACAAAATAATTATATATTGAATCAAAATAACCTTAAATCAACGCAAAGTTCAATTTTTTTCAAAGGAGTCATTGAATATAATAAATTATCAAACGAAATCAAAAGAAAAAATGTATACGGTTTCAAGTTTGCTGTTGAAATAAATATTTGAACATAAATTGAATTTATATCGAATTATCTACATGGTAATTAATTCATATAGGTTTTTTTGTAATTTGAATCTTTTAGATAATATTGTTGAGTATCTCTAAAAAATATTATTTATGTTCAGTTATCATGAAAGATTATTAAATAGCTATTGAGCTAAATAAAGTTGTTCTATTCTATTTCTGATAAAGATTTATATAAGTGTGCTCCATAATATATAGTCCGCACGTAAACGTTGAAATCAATTAATTTTCTGCTGGACATATCATAATCTTCAAAAATTCAATTTGTGGTAATTTCGAAAATACTTTCACCATAGCGTGCTACATATCAGGGTTTGATATAAGTGACTTTTTTAAAGACACATCCTGTATCGTATGAAACCCTCGTGAGTACTGATTTCATGTTGTTTTCATACCTTAGCACCAACCTGGTACAGAATAACAGAAATGGGCAAAAAAATACATGAACTCTGGTTTCAGGCCTCTATTCAATCTTCATCCTGTAACAACTTGAAAAAAGAATAGTTTGAAACTGTTATATTTTAATTGATTGAGATTATATTCTAACACTAGTCAGTAATAACCTCTACATCACCTTCGCTTGATTTTAATGTATAGATGTTTTTCTATAACGCCATTCTCAACAATTTCCAGTCGTACAAAATTTGAGGCCCTTTCATAATCACATAACAAATAAATAATGAAAAAGAAACATTCTGAATCGCCCATGTTGGAATTTCACGAAAATAGTACATGCTCCAACTGCGTATCAAACATTTTGAAGTTGAAAGGAATGAACTGAATAAGCAAGACCTCCGGACCATAGTCTGTTAGCATATACAGGGTGTAACTGAATAAGTGTAAAACATTCAAGGAGGTGATTCCTCATCAAAAAAAAAAGATAGGATCTTTCATATAAAGAAACTTCATTGGAGCACCCCTTGTTAAAATACAGCCCCTTAAAGGGGGTACATCAAATTTGTATAACAATTTTTTTCACAAGCACTGGAAAATTACAATATTGAAATTGACATGACAGCGTCATACCAATTTAATTGTCACTATCGCTAATAGCGACCTACTAGATAGATTAGTTTCGTATTTTCGCATTTATGACGAAGTATCTATGTAGTAGTTCGTGAAATAATTTTTTGCTGCGAACTGGTTTATTTTGGGCAAAAAACCCAAGAGACATTTGTTGTTCAGAATGAAACAGGCTATCGGAAATACATTTTTAAATGGTAAACAAATAATAAAACAAAAAGTTACATTGGAAATAAATTTTAGGGGTTGCTTTTTTCACCCTTTACAACCATGGGGTGAACCAAATAAATTACTGGCTAAGTGTCTTTTCGGTTGTACAAAACATCAGGTTAATTTCAATATTGTAACTTTTTCAGTGCTTGTGAAAAAAATTGTTATACAAATTTTATGAACCCCCTTTCAGGGGCTGTATCCTAACAAGGGATGCTCCAATGAAGTTTCTTTATATGAAAGATCCTATCTTTTTTTCGATGAGGAATCACCTCCTTAAATGTTTTACACTTATTCAGTTACACCCTGTATAGTTTCATTCGTTGAAATTGCTTAGTACAAAACTGTCGAACAACTTTCTTTAGTTACTTGAAATGAAACGGCTCTCAAATAAATTGAAGATAAAGTGGACTGAAATCAAAAGACTAAATTATGAGAAATAATGAAAACTATGAAAGGTATTGGCACGAAGTTTGAAGTTGAGTGAACCCACGACGTTTCGATTGCTGGTAGGTATCAACAATGGTATATATTTTGAAAAGCTCGAAGCAGATGGCGCTAGATAAGATGGATGTTAGTCAGCCGTTATATGGCTACTTTTTTACTGATTCGATACGGAGGAGATTATATTTATTAATTCTTCAATAAATGCTGTGATGATTCAGCCACCATTTTCCTTCATTATTACTCATCCAAATCCAACAATATGAAGAAAAACTAAATCTTATGCACAATTTGTTTTCGTTTGTAGGTTTGACTCACAGAACTGCCTGTGTGAAAAGTGGACATTGCTGCCATCATCCTATCGTTAGGAAACAATTGTGTTTACATTTTTTCGTAAAAATAATTCTTTTATGTCGTTATCAATCATTGTTTCAGCTCACTGCAAAATTCTTCAATTTTTCCTCATATTTTACCAGGTTTTTCATTTTTCCGCTTTCAACTTTGCTTATCCTGATATATCAGATCTCTATCATTGTATTTTTTCGTCCAACTCAATTCCATGTAGGTTACTTCAAAGATGAATATTACAGACAGGAATTTCAATTTATCAAGTATGAGAAACATCGTCAACCAGTATAAAAAAAATCCGTTCTTATATTTATCTGACCGGTCGACTGCCGATATATCAGATCTCTATCATTGTATTGTTTCATCCAACTCAATTCCATGTAGGTTACTTCAAAGATGAATATTACAGACAGGAATTTCAATTTATCAATTATGAGAAACATCGTCAACCAGTATAAAAAAAATCCGTTCTTATATTTATCTGACCTGTCGACTGCCGATATATCAGATCTCTATCATTGTATTTTTTCATCCAACTCAATTCCATGTAGGTTACTTCAAAGATGAATATTACAGACAGGAATTTCAATTTATCAAGTATGAGAAACATCGTCAACCAGTATAAAAAAAATCCGTTCTTATATTTATCTGACCTGTCGACTGCCGATATATCAGATCTCTATCATTGTATTTTTTCATCCAACTCAATTCCATGTAGGTTACTTCAAAGATGAATATTACAGACAGGAATTTCAATTTATCAAGTATAAGAAACATCGTCAACCAGTATAAAAAAAATCCGGTCGTATATTTATCTGACCGATCGACTGCCGATATATCAGATCTCTATCATTGTATTTTTTTCATCCAACTCAATTCCATGTAGGTTACTTCAAAGATGAATATTACAGACAGGAATTTCAATTTATCAAGTATGAGAAACATCGTCAACCAGTATAAAAAAATCCGTTCGTATATTTATCTGACCGATCGACTGCCATTTTTCCTAGGACGCAGACACCGCCTGGACCCATCGATGATACCGAGATCGCCGACGCCGCCGATACTCGTGAGAGAACGCCAACTGTCGATATCGTCCCGGTCGTCGCGCTCCAGCGACGCCAAGGTCGCCAAACACCGCCGGAAAGCCGAAACGTCGTCCCCTCCTCCCCCCGTCGCCGTCGAGTACGTCCCCGCCCCGTCGCCGTCGCCGCCCCCCTACGACAACGACGACGACGAGTACGTCGACCGCAAGAAGCGAAAAAAGAAAGAGAAGAAACACAAGAAGGAGAAGAAAGCGAAGAAGAAGAAGAAAAAGTCGAAGCAGCGGTCGCGCAGCACGAGCTTGGAGAGCGTCGCCAGCGATTCGGTAGCGTCGGAGGCGAGCTCGCCGAGGAAGACGCCGCCGCGACGCACGGTCGACGTCGATACGCTGTCCGATTGGGAGCAGCACCACGAGGCGGCGAAGGCGGCCGCCTTGGATGCCAAGGTAAAGTCGCTTTGCCACCCGCACCGGGTGACAACTAGTGTTTTTTAATACCCGGGTATCGGGTATTATTTTTCCATATACCCGGGTATATCCGGGTACCCGGCCGATTGCACTGACTTTTTGTTATGAGACCATTGACAAAGGAACACTTTAAGTTAGGGACGGGTTCATTAATTGGTGTTTAATAATCTATTGGACTTTGCTGCAATTGCTGCAGTGTGTTTACTGACATTCATTGGCCCATTAGCTTAATGCTCCCATAAGAAAAAGTCGGTGCAACCGGCTGTGAGTCTCCTTAACTTATAGTACAATCAGTCAAACGGTTGAAAAGTCTTGTTCTCATAAACTAATTAGTTACTGTGATTACTTTTCATCACAAACATTTTGCTGCTAAATAAAAAAACTAAAACTGAGTAATCTTTCTGCTTAGAATTTACAAATGAATACGTAAGATCAGTCCAGTTCTCATGAACTGATTAGGAACTGAAATGACTTCAATACAATCAATTATTCTGTTATAAAATATAACAAAAATATATCTGAAGAACTTTCTTCTCAGAAACAGTTGAAAATTAAGAATCACTCATAGTTAAACAGCATTTTCCTTGTAAACTGATTAGGAACCAAAAAACTTTTTATTATAAAAACTCTTTGTTATGTTATGGAAAAATTATCTTCATTTTTCATCTTATCTTCTCGGAATGAATAGTTTTGAATTAAATCAACTTAATTTCAATCACCACAACAAAACCAATGAAAACTACGCTCGAGGACATGAGTGACATTACCAAAACCTAACCTCAAATTAAATGCATTTTTGTGAAAGGCCTTGCAGTGCAAATTTGCTAATATTATTTTGAAGGCGCTACTTAGTGATGATTTTCCGAGAATGTTGGGGAATTTGATCGAGGTGGGTATAGTGTTTACAAAATCAGTTGAGACAGCACATAACACTAGGCCAGCTTGTAGAATTAGTAATAATCTGCCGCCTGTGTTTCATCAAAGAAACGCAGACTCAAAATGAAATTTTACTTTTTATGCTGCCTCAAGTGACGTATTGACTTTACCCGGGTACCCGGTCTTCAATGAAACAGTAACCGAGTACTAAAAATATTACCCGGGTATACTCGGATCCCGGTATCCGGGTAGATAACCCTAATGACAACGTGGATATTGTACATTGCGGACATGCTCTGTACCGATGATGTAGTAACCACTCCAAAACCGGTATGATCCCCTCGAATGACAATCAATGTCCGGCGCGGAATTAGCCGGGGTAGTAGTTGTTTCTGGAGGAAATCTGCCTAATAGATCCAACATTGTTGAATTCACTGAAGAGAAAAGGTATTTCCACTTTGTTCGGAATTATTTCGTTCGGATTGTACACTAAAATTGTTCGTTTCCCTTAACCAGCTGACGAACCTCAACCCTCAGAAGTCGAAACTTGTACGAGCAATGGTTCAACGAACCCTTACTTTTCGACGTGCGATTACCCAGCACGACGCCATTTTTTTGTTAGGGCTAGAAGCCTGCTATTTGGAGAAGGAAGTTCATTCTACTTCAACTACGGTTTGACCGGCGTCAGAAATTTTAAATAATACTGCATATTTTTCAGCTAGTTTGGTCAAACAAAATTTATTTTCACCCTTATAACATAAGTGATCATGATATTTCATGTGGCGACATACCTTATTTAATATGCCTGCACTATGACTATATTGTCAAAGAACTTGTTGAAGTAAGAAACAAAAAACGAAATTTGTTCAAGGTGGATTTATGCAACAGAACTGTAATTTTTACGCTAGCTTACACTATTACTATTAAAGATGAACTCCTTATTTTCAGTGCACCATTTTAGGCACCAACATTTTCACTTTCATTTTAACTTAAGAAAATCCAATTCTTTGAAGTGAAAGTGCAATTTGCTTTGCGCATGCGCAAATTTCAGATCGAATGACAATAGAACTAGAACTCTATGACCCACCAAGAAAGAGGCTGATTTAAATCTGAAAATATTTTGTCTTATGATGATTTCTGGAAACCCCTTTTGTTTCGAATATACAGGGTGAACAAAATTTACAAGAGTAACGGCATTTTATTATAACAAAGTACATGTAAGATTGCTCAATCTACAGTGAATGTTTGAAATGATTTCCTCCATCCTAGAAACAAGTTTTCAATTCAAATATGTGAATTTTTCAGAGATTTCGATTCAAATGAATGATTAAATCATTATTTCAAATCATCTAAACGAATAATTCGTTCAGGCCAGAGAACAACTACTTCCCTGTGTAATAGGTAGTTGAATTATATCCGACAGCCATCAGTGCAGGATTCTTCACTGGAGGGTTACTGTTGCTACTTTAACCTTCTGTGTAGATAAGTTGAGGCTGGCCTGATTTATAGCCAGTTTTCAAGTGGGCTCACCGACTATGAGAGATTTATTATTATTATTGTCAAGGTGGTGATTGATACGAGTGCTTGTTCGCCCGTGTCCAACGACAGCCACATTGCGTCTCCGGAGCCGCCGTTCGAAGTTAGAAGCCCCACGCCCCCCATCAAGACTCCCCCCATGAAGTACCACCGCGACTATCCTAGGGAGTATACGCCCCGAGAGTCCCCCCACACGCCCCCCTTGCATCACTCGAGCAGATACAACCACTACATCTCTGACGAACCTATTCGGATAAGGTATGTTACATCATTTACCTGCTTGATTATTTTATGTATTTCAATTTTTTTGTGATATCTGTTTTATGTCGAGCATGTGTATATTTCTGAAAGTCGTCATTAGAAAAATGAAATCTTTCGAACAATCTGTTCAGGCCAGTCTCAAATTACCTACACAGTAGGTTTCGGCTGGCACCTGTCAGAAAACTACTACTCCCCTGGCTAATACAGGTGCCAGCCGAAACCTACTGTGTAGGTAATTTGAGACTGGCCTGAACAGATTGTTCGAAAGATGATTTGATTTAACGCCAGTCTTCAATTATGCCCACTGACTATGTCAAGTGTTTTTACATTTTCCTCGCAGGAGGAATGGGCGAATTCGGTTTACATTTGGAATACCTCGTCCATTGGTAGATGGCGTAATAACTTCGTTGTTCGCCTCAGCTTTGGCCGGGGCTTGATACTCGTGAAGGAGTTTGATTTTTAATTATGGGAAATCATCGACTTTATGTTGATGATGGCACTGCCTTGCACTGACGAGTGGCCAAATAGCCCGAAACCGGTCTGCAAGTGTGTCCGTCCCTATAATTGAAAATCAATTCCTTCATTTGTATCGACGAAAGCAAATGCAGGATTTACTTCTGTGAAGAAACCTGCACTGGTACCGGTCGGATATAATTCAATACCCTTCGTGGTATTAGCCAGGGGAGTAGTTGTTTTCTGACAGGTGCCAGCCGAAACCTACTGTGTAGGTAATTTGAGACTGGCCTGAACAGATTGTTCGAAAGATGATTTGATTTAACGCCAGTCTTCAAGTATGCCCACTGACTATGTCAAGTGTTATTAGAAAAATGCATTTATATTAACCTTGAGAATCTGAATACATTTTTTTTCATTTTCGGTGAGAGCCGTGATTTGGATTTTGATGTTCGTAGCTTTCGGCTGCATCTGTGACATCTATCTTCAACGGTGTAGCAGTTGTGTAATACTAAGGGATTTTTCTACTGTTATAACACAAAACTGCTCTATCTCAACTGCTCTTGATTGATCTTTGAGGTATAACACTAGTAAAACTTGCATAGACAATATCTTAACAAATATTGAAGATTATTCTGTAGAGGTATTGCATTCCATGATCTCAGATCACACTGCACAAAAATTCACGTTTCTTTTTGGAAAAAACGAAAATATCATAATTGAGAAAAGAATATATAGTGAAGAAAATCTCACAAAGTTCGGTAACAAATTAGACAATGCAGAATGGTCAAGAATATACCAATTTAAAGAAAATGAAGTGAACAAACAGTGGGATTATCTTTCAAATATATTTCTTTTCTATTTCAATCAGTGTTTTCCACTGAAAAAATCATCACAAGCAAATAAAAAGGCACAAATCTGCAATCTACCGGAAATCAAGGAATGCAAAACTAGATTGGACTCATTGTACGTGGCGAGTTCACTAGATGTACGGTATAAGGATAATTATAAAGAAACGAAACGAGAATACAACAAAAAACTAGAAACTTGCAGAGCTAAACTTTACCAAAAGAAAATAAATGATTCAGACAATAAGTCAAAAACCATGTGGAAAATAGTGAGAGAAGTAACAGGACAACATAATAAAAAGAAAGAAATACAAGTACCTGGTGACCCAAAAATAATAGCAAATGATTTCAATGAATTCATTGTGAATGCAGCTAGTGAACTTCTGTCACAGCTGAAAAATGCGCCTCTTACATGTCATATTGAACCAAATGATAAATCAATGTTTATAAAACCTATAGATTCCCGCGAAATATTAGATATAGTGCAAAAGTTCAAGAATAAAATAAGCAGTGGTGATGATGAAGTACCTACAGTTGTCATAAAGAAATGTATTAACCACATCGTAGACCAAATTGTGTACATATGCAACAATTCTTTCAAATATGGGATATTCCCAGAAGGCTTAAAATTAGCGCTAATAAAACCTGTTTACAAAAAAGGTGACAGTTCTAAAGTTGAGAATTACAGACCCATCAGTTTGCTTTCATCATTTTCAAAAATCTTCGAGGCATCTATGAGTAACAGGCTAATTCAATTCATGTTGGCAAGCAACCAGTTAAATAACTGTCAGCACGGATATATTAAGGGAAGATCAACACAAACAGCAGTATTTCAATTTATTCAAAATATTTTAACTGAGCTTGAAAATAATAATCTTGTACTGGGCATGTTCTTGGACCTATCAAAAGCTTATGACTGCATCAGCCACAAAATACTTCTATATAAGCTAGAAAAGTATGGAATACGAGGTCCTGCTCTCCAGTGGTTTACATCGTACCTTCAAAATAGAAAACAAAAGGTAGCAGTAACAAAAAATGGCACTACCGAGAAGTCAGAACTCAAAACTATACAAAATGGAGTTCCTCAAGGGAGCATTACAGGACCGATACTGTTCATAATATATCTCAATGATCTTGCTTGTAATATGAAAGAATACTGTGATATGACAAACTATGCTGATGACTCTAATCTATTAGTATATGCACAGACATGGCCGGAACTCATAAATAATGCCAACAGAACGATGAATAAAGCAAATGAATGGTTCATAGAGAACAGACAAATATGCAATGAAAGCAAAACTAATATAATGCTATTCACAACTAATCAGTCAGGTATCAGTCAATCAGAGATCAAGATCAAAGACTCAACTTTAGAAATGCCAACCTATGTCAAATTCTTGGGAATGAATATTGACAACACACTAGGCTGGAATGTCCATGTAGATAAATTATGCAAAAAACTAAATACAGTATGTTACACTCTACGAGTCATCCTAAAATATACAAATTACACCACAATGAAAATTGTGTATCACTCTACTTTGGAAACACACATAAGGTACGGAATCATTTTTTATGGCAGCTGTAGAGAAATTTCACGGGTGTTCACAATACAGAAAAGAGCATTACGAGTAATTCTAAAACTAAAAATAGGTCAGTCCTGCAGAGGAAAGTTCAAAGAGAACAGAATACTAACTGTGCATGCTATATATATTCAAGAATGTTTACTATTTTTCTTCAAAAACAAAAAAATATTCGAAAAATGTGAACCGCAAAATAAATATCATACGAGAAGTCTAGAATACACCTACCCAAGACATAGGCTAACTATGACTGAAAGAGGTGCATTTTACAGCTGTATTAAACTTTATAACAAACTACCCGATAGAGTGAAAATATTGAATAACTTCAAACAGATCAAGAAACAAGTTTTTGACTTACTTGTCAAAATAGAACCATATAATATAGAAGAATATTTACAATATAACTGTTGAAAAATCTTCACAGCTCAATTAATTTTATGTGTTTTAATATGTGACTTGTCCAAAATTAAATACCATGGTTTGTTTAACACCTAAGTTTTAAATATGTACGTCTGAATATTCTGTATACCTGCTTTGACCATTATTTCACTTAATGTTAATTTACCTGTTTTTCTGTGTATTTTAATGTTCCCTGAAATAAAATTTCTGTATTATTATTATTATTATTATTATTATTATTATTATATTTTATGTCTTCAATTTAATTTCCTTCCTGATGAAACAATGTTTAGGACGATTGTTAAAAAACTATTATGATGGTTATTGTGGTGGGGTTGAACGTTGGAAGTCGATTATGATGCTTGGTATGGCGATTGCGGTAGGAATAATTGAGGTGATCAGGATGGCGATTATGGTTTTTGATACGATTGTTTGAGAAACGATGCTTGGGATGGCGATTGCAGTAAGAATAATTGTGATCAGGATGGCGATTATGATTTTTGGTACGATTGTTAGAGAAACGATTATGATGCTTGGGATGGCGATTGTGATTTTTGGTACTATTGTTTGAGAAACGATGCTTGGGATGGCGATTGCAGTTAGAATAATTGTGATCAGGATAGCGATTATGATTTTTGGTACGATTGTTAGAGAAACGATTATGATGCTTGGGATGGCGATTGTGATTTTTGGTACGATTGTTAGAGAAACGATTATGATGCTTGGGATGGCGATTGCAGTAAGAATAATTGTGGTGATCAGGATGGCGATTATGATTTTTGGTACGATTGTTAGAGAAACGATTATGATTCTTGGGATGGCGATTGTGATTTTTGGTACGATTGTTTGAGAAACGATGCTTGGGATGGCGATTGCAGTTGGAATAATTGTGATCAGGATAGCGATTATGATTTTTGGTACGATTGTTAGAGAAACGATTATGATGCTTGGGATGGCGATTATGATTTTTGGTACGATTGTTAGAGAAACGATTATGATGCTTGGGATGGCGGTTGCAGTAAGAATAATTGTGGTGATCAGGATGGCGATTATGATTTTTAGTACGATTGATAGAGAAACGATTATGATGCTCGGGATGGCGATTGCAGTAAGAATAACTGTGATCAGGATGACGATTATGATTTTTGGTACGATTGTTAGAGAAACGATTATGATGCTTGGGATGGCCCATTGCGGTAAGAATAATTGTGGGGATTAGGATGGAGATTATGATGTTCGGGACGACTGTTAGAGAAACGATTGTGATGCTAGGGATGGCGATTGCGATACGAATGTTTGCGACGATTGTTAAGAAAACGAGAATGACGATTATTGTGATGGTCATTGAAAGACGATCATGATGATTTCGATAGCGATTATGATGTTTGGTATGATTCTAGAAAAACAATTATTCTAAAGGGGGTGATCGTTGGAATACGCTTGTGATGGCGATTGCAATACAAATAATTGAGGTGATTGGGATGGCAATTATGATGTTTGGGACGATTGTATTAAAAAAAAAAAAAATTCTGAAAGGGGGTGATCGTTGGAATGCGATTCTGATGGTGATTGCAATACGAGTAATTGAGGTATTTAGGATGGCAATTATGATGTTTGGGACGATTGTTAATTAAACTAGAATGATGATTATATATATGATATTCCGATTTCCCAGGGACTCGCCGATCATCATCGACGACCGCCTTTCGCCCGTCAAGTCGCCGTACATTTCCGTCACGCCCGACCCGATCATCGTGCACTCGCACACGAAGCACCACCGCTCGATGACGCCGAGCAGCAGGCGGCGCAGGGAGATGCTGCACCGCAAGCACAAGAGCAAGCGGGAGAAGGCGAGGTTGCGCGAGCGCGAGAAGAGGTACGCCTCGAGGAGCAGGAGTCCGGTGGCGAGGTCGAGGCGGTCGAGGTCTTCGAGCTACGGCAGGAGCGGCAGGCACTACGGCGGCAGCCCGTCGCCTTCGAGGAGGAAGAAGCATCGGTCGAGGAGCCCGAAGCGGGAAAGGAGTCCGAGGTGAGTCGAGTTCGAGTGTTTATCAGTTCTTGAGAGATCATACTGAATGTGACGTGAAACAAATCTGTGAAATGTAATAAAAAAATTGTAATAATGAAGAACTATAAATAATATATATTTATATTTGTATTGGACATATCAACTGTGAGTACTCGAATTTCTTCAAAAAAATCCACAAAATTGTAATCAATGCTCTTACCTCGGATATTTCCTTGGATATGGGAGAACTATAAACATTCTGTTTATATTCATATGGAACAAAATAATTGTTATTAATCCGATATCTTGAGAATATTTTTTATGCAGTTTGAATAGTTTATTCCAGGTCCCACTGATCTGGAAGTGGAGTAATATTTACATTTATTTTATTATTGCTAGTCTCAACATAGTTCAATATTGGATTGTAAATGCTGATTTTATTCTCAACCAAATTTCCAATGTAGCCTGTCGCCACTTGATTGGTTTTCCAATAATTGGATTTTTTATCAATTATTGATAAAAAAATCTATATCGTTATGAAAAATCTTTATTATAATAATGGATCTCATTATGAAACGGATTATGGGCGTATAAGTTTATAATTATAGTACCGGTGTAGAAAAAAGACTTTATTTATTAGCAGCTGTTTCGTCGATCCTGTTAATTTTTAATATATTCATGCAATTTATTATATACCTGGATTCCCATTAATTTAGTACTGTATTCTCTTGTAGAGAGTCTCTGTGAGGGTATTTCAAGTAAATGTCTTCTAATGTAATAATTACTACAATTTAGTGTCGGTTTGGGTTTTAATATTGACTATATATTTGGGTACCAGAAAATTGCAATTTTTGAGGAAAAAAAGAAAATTTTTTCATTATCATGTTTCATTTCATTGAGAAAGACTGAAGTATGTCAATAAGTCTTTTTAACTTATAGTACAGTCAGTCACACCTTTGAAAAGTCATGTTCTCATGAAGTGATTAGTTACTGAATTTAATTTTTATCATAAAAAATTCCTGCCCGGAATTAACAAATGAAAACTAAAAATCGCAGACAGTTGAATAGTCCAGTTCTCAAGAACTGATTAGGAAATGAAATGACTTTACAATACAATCAATTATTCTGTTAGATATAAAACAAGAATATAACAGAATAAACTTTCTTCTCAGAAACAGTTGAAAATGAAGAGTCACACACAGTTAAACAGTATTTTTATTTCAGAAACTTTTTGTTATGATATAAAATGAAAAATTATAACTTAATAATCATGAGTGACATAACCAAAACCTAACCTCGAATTTACTGCATTTTCGCGAATGCCCTTGTAGTTCAAATGTGCTACTATTATTTTGAAGGCACTACTCGTGATGGTTTTCTTGATGAATTTGATCAAAGTCTTTATGAACTCAATTGAGACAGCACAGAACCCTATGCCAGCTTATAGGATTAGTAATACATACACCCGGGTATACCCTAGTTACAGGCCGTAGAGTATTTCGAGTATATCTTTTTCTATAAAATACTCCTACGAAATGACTTTGAAAATATAAAAAATTGGTTCGACAATAACTTATTGACTCTCAATTTCGAGAAATCACATCATCTCCCCTTTACTTCTTATAGAAATCATCTACCTTATCTTGGACCTATCAGAATAAATGACTCATATATAAAAGAAGTCGACCATATCAAATATTCAGGCATCATGATAGACAGGCATTTAAAATGGAATTTCCAAATTGATTATCTAATGAAAAAATTACGCCCTCTATTGCCAAAATTCAAATTTCTTCATAATATTCTTAGTAAAAAACACATGAATATGATTTATTTTTCTTTATTTCAATCTCAAATGAATTATGGTATACTGTCATGGGGGGGAGTTAATCAGAATTATCTGAAAAATTTGGAAAATTTACAAAAATGGTTCTTAAAAATCATGTATGGTATTCGATATTCCTCCAATAAATTATTTTGTGAAAGTGAAAAAATGGATATCAGACAATTATTTTGTCTTAATATAATAACTTACATATTTTCTCATAAAAACTGCTGTAAGTATAACAAACATTTTTATATAATAAACGAAATAAAAACAAAATTACTACTGAAAATAAAATTTCCAAAGCCAAATCACAAAAAAACTTTTTATATTTAGCATCATTTATTTATGATAAATTATCAAATTCGATTAAAGTAACAAAGTCAAAATATTCTTATAGAAAACTGGTGATAAAATGGATTCTTGAAACTCCCAGATTATTTTTCCAGAATCTTATAGAATTGAAATTTTCCATGTGACTGCCAGTGTGCTGATTATATTGTCATTTTCATTTATTGTTCAAATGTTATTATATTATTAAATCATTTATTTTCAATCCATAATAATTATTCAATAAAATATCTAATCCTTACAACAAGTGCAATAACTTCGTAAGGCTTAAATATTTATTCACATATTATTTATTTTAAAATTGTAATATTGAGATTTATTGTGAATAAATTGTTATTATTATTATTATTTATTTTGCGGTAGGTATAAGCAAAGAAGTCCGTCTCCCCATTCGATCAGGTCATCGCAATTGAAAAACAAAATCACGGACGCCAGTTTGTTTGCCGAATTGGTGAAGGATAGGCGTAAGAGGGAGATGGAACTGAAGAGGCTAGCCGAACAGATGGAGCAGAACAAGTCCGAGGGTAAAGAGAATATGGAAGTCGAGGACGGAGGAAAAAATAACTCTAATACAGACGAAATAGATAGCAGCCAAAAAAATGGTAAGAATCGATTTAATATCAGTTTTCACCTTGAAATTATGGTTCACGCAGCATTTGGGAACAATTTTGTTTGAATAGATACTGTGATCAAGCATTTTAATTTTGACAGACTATCTCATGTGCTTTTTGAATTTCTTTTCTGTAAATGACTGTCTATATAAAGTGACAGTTACACCATTAAAGTCTGTATCGTATGAGCTTTTTCTTCAACAAGTGATATAATTGAAATTTTGAGTTGCAGAATATCACCATTCGAAAATATACTTACGTTTCCTAGGAAAAAGTGTCCACAAACCAGGATTCATGAAATTCACATCACAATAAACACTCTTAGCAAAAAAAAACATTAGTATTTCTTCAGAATTTATTCTGCTGACTATTCTCAAATGACGACTTATTATATCTGACGACGCCTAAATGAAGAGTTATTATTATTGTTATATCGGACGATGCCTGAATAAATAATATTTCTTATTATATCTCGAGTATATAGGAATGATTTCATCTGCCAATTCTTACAGAGAGCTCTTCTGTTCTTTGGTTCGTTCAATATTGGAATATGGATCTGTTATATGGAATTCCTATTGAAAGACTCAGATTGATGGCATAGAAAGAGTGCAGAATAAATTTCTGAGAGTTTGTGCTTTTCAAGCTAGTGAAATATGAATAATTTCAAATTTTCAATTATTTGGAAAGGAAAAAAAAAGTTACCTTTGCTCTTTCAGGAATTTCATTCACAATAAAATAATACCTTCTGAGTTGCTAGCTCTGATCTGTTGAAACACTCCTAGAAAGTGAAATGTTTTATGTTCGTTTTGATGCAACTAATTATGGTCAGGCTAGCCCAAACAGGAGGATGTCCAAGCCAAGCGAATTTAAAGAAGAACTTGTCTTTTTTGAATGAATCAGTTGACGATTTTAGGCGACAAGTATCTCATCACAAATGTTAGATGAGTATTACGAAAATTGAGAAGAAAATAGTGTTTTTCTCTGATTGACAGCAAATAATAATTTTGCAGACACATATCAATCAGCAAAGAATTACATACTCTGCCTAGGCAGCAAAGTAAGGATATGTGTCTGGAGGAGTAAGTACTTCTGAGTTACTATCACTGTGCATAATGTTGGCAAACTATAATTACTGTGAACATTTACATTTCCATAGTAACCACCCATTCCAACACTTGCGATTTCTATCAAATTTAGTTTTAATTTATCACTACAGAAAAAATAAAAAGATTGTGAGAGTTCTAATAATTTGCAAATACAATATCTTACATATATCATTATAAACAATCAGAGAAAAAATTATATGTTCAACTCGGTAGCCTTAGCTGAAATCCTATGTACTATCAGCCGCTGCAATCAGTCTACTACTTTGCTGCCTAGTAAAAAATAAATAAATTTCCTATTTCTTTGAACACAAAAAACCACTTTATAGGGTGTTTATCCAAAGTGGTTTTTCATTTCGATACCATAAAATGTTTAAGTAAGAAGTTGTTTCACCTTCTTCCATAATCTGTATAGCAGTTGAAACGGAAACAAATCTGATAAACGTCACTTTATATCATCTAATGTGCGCCCTAAATGTTTCCGTTTGACTTTTCACTTTAGAAAAAGTTTGATTATTTTCGAGCCAATTTGTTTTTCGTCTACGTCACGTAGATGTAAATGACTAATTTATAACATAACCAAAAATGAAGCTTGTTCCTAATTGCATTTAATGCCATTTTAGCTGTGAAAATGGGGCACGTCCGAGCTCTTCAGGTTGACTGACAGTCATTTGATATCTGAAGCTAAGCAGAACCGAGCGCGGTTAGTACTTGGGTAGGTGACCTCGTGCAGGAAAAAACCGCGTCGAAAGCTCATATAACTGCAGCAAAATAGCATATCATAGGTCCCAGGCAATGAGTCCATGGTTATTGGATTGGTAAAAGATCCTTCTACCTCTGGTTGTAATACCAGAGGGTTCGGCAAAATTTTAGGTTGGGGGAAGTATGCTCACCGGCGTGGGTGATTGGGCTTGGTAGCGGAAATAGGCCTACGTTGAACATGAAAAATGTGAAAATGTATGATGTGTGTTGATAACAAAGACGATTGATATTATTTATTATTGATAATTATTGTTTTTTGTTTATTTCAGACACCAAGGACAATGTCACCACCGTTCTGCCGATGGACATCGACGACATCCCCATCCCGGACACGGAACCCGCCACGCTGGACGACATCCAGCTACCCAAAGACGACAACCACTCGGCCGGCGCTCCGGAAAAGCCGAAAAGCCCGCTAGCCCCCCGAACGCCTCCGCTGCCGGTGACCGACGCCGCGCCCCCCGCCGTCGTCCCCGCCGGGCCGCCGCCGTCCCTTCTGGAGGCGTCGCCCGCGAAGACGCCTCGGCCGCTGGAGGCGGCGGCGGCGCCGCCCCTGCCCAAGCCGAAAACGAAGAGCGTGACGAAGATGCCGCTGCCGCCGGGCATCGACCAGACGCAGCTCGAGGCGATCGTGTCGCCCCCCAGTCGGACGCCGAGCCCGATGCCGGCCGTCGCGGCGAGCGCGAGGGCCAAGACGCCGCCCAGGAAGGGCGTCAAGGACTTGCCGATGCCGCCGGGTGAGTGGAAAATGAGAAAAATAGTTTTTTTCGTAATTTGCTAGGAAATGCCTGTCAAAATTTCTTAAAGGAAAAGTCGAGATTTTCTTACTGAGGAAATTATATTTCCTTACTGTTGTTAATGTTCTACACCAGTGATTAAAAACAGTTTCCCCAAGTACTCAGATGGTCTAACCTCTCATGAGTCTTCGATGGATTGTGGAGTACCACAGGGCTCTGTCTTAGGCCCCTTATTATTCCTGCTTTACGTGAATGATCTTGCACTCTTGGATATTGCGGGTAGATTCACAATTTTTGCAGATGATACCACCATTTTATGGCATAATAAAGACACTCATCACTTGAATGCAATAATAGAAAATGACATTCACAAGGTCAAGAAATGGTGCGACGCCAATCTGTTGTCCTTCAATGTAAATAAAACCCACATTCTCACCTTTAAATGTTTGTTAAACCCACTTTCAATAGGTGATAAATGTCTACAAGAATCCTCTTTGGCTAAATTCCTTGGGGTATTTATTGATAGTAGGTTGACGTTCAAGGAACATGTCTCAAGTTTATTTACCAAACTTGCCAAAGGCTGTTATGCACTTAGAGTCATATCCAAGGAACTCGACCCGACCATGGCAAGCCCAACACTACACAAGTTAAAAATTCACTCATATATAACTCCAAAAAAGTTTTCAATCATTTACCCCAGAATATCAAAAATCTAAATTCAGAAAGGAAAATTAGGAAAAGTGTCAAAGAGTTACTGTTTGATAAGGCATACTACACTTTGGATGAGTTTTAACGATTCGCTTTAAATGTAAAACTGATGATTTGTCTTTGTTGTCTTGTATTTTACCTTATATTTTTTTATAGTATGCTTGTTATACTTGTTCTTACTTTTTTGTGATTTATTTGTTTATACACATTAATCTCATCTCATCCATTCGTCTCGACTAATTTTTACAATTGTTATACTTCCACTTTTATACTTTACTTGTATTTTGTACCTTCATTAGTTTAATGATTATTTGTGACACTTTGTCAATAAGAAGTTTTCTTAGACAATAAAGTATCTATCAAAAAAAAATTTATTACAAATTTCAAAGCACCATTTATTTGTGAATGGAATTATTTGCGATTTTTTCAAAATCAACCAATATCTGTCAAATTTCAAAAGATTTACGGAAAAATTGTATGTTTATCTCACAAAAAATGCCAAATTCTTGGACTCTGTGTTGATAAGTCTCAGCTTGTGCCTCGACTTAGCAATCTTCACAGTCGTCCAGAAATGTTATGCTTTTCCTACTTGGTAGGGTAATAGTAATAATAATAATTTATTCACAATAAATATCAATAACAATGCAAGAAACATAACAGTATGTGAATAAATAATTGAACCTCACGAAGTTATTGCACTTGTGAGAAACATTATATTAGATTTTTATATAATTGAAGTGAATATGAGAATATAAACCAAAATCATAAATATCAAAGATAAATAGTAGTGTAAAAATGAATAGATACAATATGATCATGGCACAGGCTATATTGGATATTTTCTTTCAATAATATTTTGGAAATATAGTCAAGGAGTTTCAGTAATCCATGTGTTCACTTTTTTCTTATATTTCGATTTGGTAATTTTGATTGAATTTGGTAATTTATCATAAATGAATGGAGCTAAATATAGAGAAAAAAATTGTGACTTTACATATGTTATTTTTTACAGTTATTTCATTTTCATTTCGTGTTTCATGAGTATGCTTACTATAATTAATGCAATTTTTATGAGAAAATATATAAGTGAGTATCTTGAAACTGAATAATTGCCTAATATCCAATATTTTACAGTCGGAATATAATTTATCAGAAGAATATCTTAGGTTTTTATCAAATATGATTTTCAAAAACCACTTTTGTAATATTTCCAAAGGCTTAAGATATATTTGGTCAAAATTTGAATTTAGGTAATAATGGTCGTAACTTTTTTATGACATATTCAATTTGGAAGTTCCATTTCAAATGTCTGTCTACTATGACTCTTAAGGGTGCTCACCACATTCGGCAAAACGCTTTTGCGAATTTCGAGATCATCTCTGGTTCGATTTCACTGAAACATGTACCAATCGATTCGAAATATTATTCTCTAGCGAGGAAAGTTATCGTAATTTTTCGTTTTCAACAAGTTTGCCCAAAACTAATTGAAATAGAGAATTATTTTCGAGTAAGCCCGTGTTCCGTAAAAATACATCTAAATACACCAACGCATATGAAGTGTGTAAGAAAATGACACAATACAAATACTTGAAAATGCAAAATGAAAAGTGCATAATAACATTGCCGGAACGTGGCGCCATCATATCAGTGCGAATCGTATACTTCGGGATGCAATTCAGTTGGCTCAGCAGTAACAGTGGCGGAGACTTAATTTACAAGTCGACTCTTTATAATGCAGCGGTTATCGCGAAATGCAATTTGTTCTTACAAACGGATGTAGGTGCTTTGCCAAAAATATGGGTTGGAACAGTTTGACAAACAAAGTAAAATGCAATTATAGTAGGAGAGCCCACGATGCTAAATCGGGATTTACTCGAGCGTCATAGAGACCTATTGGGTTGCGAAACTTAGATGATAAAAAGAAAAAATGTTACATAATGTATACCTTTTCATCGGTGGGGAAGCGGCTATAGACTTTCAAAAATATAAAAAAAAACTGTTGCATGGACATACTCGAGCGCATATATCATCTATGTCCAACATATTGTTGAAAATGTACGTATGTTAATCTGATTGTTTCCATGATGGGGGTGTTCGTACGTAAGGGTTGAAAAAAACTCGAGCGCGTCACAATTTCAGTGGGGATGTTAAGTGAACCTAAAAAAAAGCTTTTATATAATAATCTGACGGTTTGGATGTGACGCAGACTCGCGGCCGTTATTACAATGTGAATAAAAAATTTCGTCACTTTGAAAAACACAAGCGCGTCAGATTAAGATATATATGTTTCATCTGGATGCCTAGCGGTTGCAGTCTCATAATCTGACAATTATCTGGAGGGATTCGCCTATTATGCCAATTTGATTTTTTTTTTAATTTGAATCATTGAACTTAATTGAAAATCTCAGGAAAAAGCATGCGAATAAAAAAGTGTATGCTTTTTTAGTAGAATACTTGTATTTATAAGAGAATAATTATGAGAAATTAAATTTTTAAAATTTTTAAACGTTTAATATTCGTTGTAAACAATATCATGCCACCAACGAGTCTGTGTGATCAACTGTCATGGCAACAGAAACCACAGTGGGGACGGAGTGAGAGAGCAATAGATAGAGAAAGAGTGAGAGAGGAATAGAAACGTGGAGAGGGGAATATAGGCATCACGTAGCTGCACACATTAAACTTTATCGCGAGGGGTATTTCACTTCTTTAAAATTTGTACACCAAATTTTCATTTGAGGGATTTCAATTGGATTTCAGAAATTTCTAACGGATATCTGGATTTCGTACGAGATTTCAAGATTTCCTTTGAGATTTCTGGATTTAAAACGGATTTCAAGATTTCATTGGGAATTCATATGGATTTCAAGATTTCATTGGGATTTCAAGATTTCATTGAGAATTCATATGGATTTCAAGATTTCATTGGGATTTCAAGATTTCAACATGGATTTCAAGGATTTCAGGTCATTTTGTACACCGGATTTCCTAAGTGAGACACCCCTCGCTTTATCGATGAATGTTTATTATTTCGGCTTGTGGAAATCGTCAGATTATATATTTTTTGCAATTCTTGAATTTTTCCCTTCAAAATAACAATAAAATTAGCCACGCTCGAGAATTTCAGATGATCAATTTTTTTTACTAATCTGATCCTTTATCCTCGAAACATTCAGTTTAGGGCCAATTTATACACCTCTGTTTTAGTATTATTCCTTATTTCATTCGGAAGCAAAGTAATTTTAGAGGTCTTTGTAGGAACATTTGAAGAATTACTTCTCTTTTAGTCTTCCTTTCAATCTTAAAAATGTAACTCAGGAAGCTTATGACATATAACCACCTAATCCTTGAAACAGAGCGGGGAAATAACTGTCATTTTAAGACTAGAACTTAAATACTTAGAGATGTATAAATCGGCTCTTATTTGACTGATCCACGATGGCCATATAGATACGCCACATTGATAGCCGCCAGTCTCTGTCATAAGCTTTTTATGTTTCATTGCGACTTGGATTTTTTCTTATATTTCATAGCTGCCACTGTGTTGGATTACGATAGCCTGATGGGGTTGGAAAATGAACGTAATCAACATAAAATGAATATTTTTCCTTGAGTTCCCGAAACGCTTGTGAAACTATTTTTGTGCCGGTTGCAGAAATGACTCACCAGTGATCTGACTTACGATGAACATAGGTGGTTCAACAGCTGCTTGATTTCTATGCCGAAAAAGGCCCTTTTTCTTGATCGGCGATGGTTCTTCCAACTTTCTCCCCGAAGAACAAACCACACCAATAGTCCCAAATAAAGTAATAATATATTTCGATTAACACACCAACTTGTGCGAAAAACCGAACAAATAGCCGACATGGGCGAAATAGTAATTAGAAAATAATACTTGATTGCTACCAACGAGCATAAAATGTTCAGGGAACGAATATATCTCGACGGGTCGAGTCAATGAATTCAACTGCGATATACGGTCGATCCCTGCTTCTTTCGACAGTTTTAATATGTTAAACGAAAATGAAAACCACATACGGCTTTCCCAAACACAATGAAAATGAAACAACTTTTTTTGTCATGTTTGATCGTATACGTTTTTGAAACTACCCATAATAATTTTTTTTTCGATTTACGAAATAATCGTGAAAAATCTACTTTTTCAGGTTGTTAATGAAAATTCCAATCAAATTTGAAATATAGTTTTTTGGAAAAATCACGTTGCGTACCTCAAAAATTTACAAAAAATCAGAAAGTCTTCGACCGTTTTGAAACTAGTCATCTCATCTTTCAGTTTCAATATTCCATTTGTGTTGAAAAGATTATGGCAACTCTTTGGGATAGAAAAACTTCAGTGATTATTTTGGTCATTTTCGAGTTCTGCTGACGGAACTAGCTCATATCACTCGGCAAATGTTGTTTGCCATGGAAATAGTTATAATCTAATCTATCCTAATCGAACCCAACTTTCAACAACTAATCTTAAACAAACAGAATTTCAAGAAGAATTTGAGTTGGCCCGTATTGTAAATCTAAACCATTCTCGGATCCACTTGAACGCAAACGAAAAATTATAATAATATACCTAAATCTTCCTCATGAATCACTCTATATATTGGTGGAAACTGTATGGAATTCAGTGGGGCTGTTTTTGAGTCTTTCACGAACAAAGACAGACGCGACAGATGACTTTAATTTATATAAACAATACCACAGGAGGAAATGTTGGCAAGCGAATCAATAGGTTGGTACTAATAGTCAGGATATCACCCTGATGATATCGTAAGAAAACATATTTATGAAATTAAGAATAATTCAATAAATTTTGATACCCGAAAGTAAAATAATTGCCCTCCAGCCATGATATTTAGATATGGTAACGAGTGCCTGGCGTTTATCTAGCTGACTCACTAATAAACACTCGCCTGTTCCTTCACATATTGAATGTAACCAAGGAATTAGACGGAGGCGTCCTTTGTTCAGTGTGTCTGTGATTGTTTCATTCGATTTCAATAAGACCCGCCCATCGAATTCTGAAATATTTGTAGGTTAATGCAACTCTATAATATTGAACAGCTAAGGAACGCCCTTAAATATTTTATCCGATCTACTTCTTTAATGCATGAATTTTTCATTTCAATTGGGCCAAGATTGGGTAAATGATTTCGATAAGAAGTGAAAGGAAGGTAATTAGTAATCAATATACTATTTCCATGACGATAAAGACGTTTGACATTTTATCTCACTTTTATTCACAATCATTCAAAAATGTGCTTGTTTCTAACCTACTTTTAGGTTGGAAGGCGACTATTTGATCACTCAGAAAAAAAAAGGTAGGAAATGACTTCATAATCCTGCGATCACTTAGACTGGGTAGGCTAATCAAGTTCATTACTTCATTGTAGTTATATTCACCAACAGCTAGACCTAGTTTGTAAGCTATGATTTTCAGAAATTTTCTTTGAACATTTTCTATTTGATGAATATATTTGTCATAGTATGGATTCCAAATTATGGTATTGTATTCGACAATGCATCTGACTAGAGAGCAATATAAAATTTTTATAGTGTAAGGGGAAAAATTTGTTGATGACCTCGCAATAAAACCAAGCATTTTGAGCGCTCTTTGGGATACATAGTTCACATGGTTATTAAAACAAAGCTTCTTGTCTAATAATATATCCAAATCTTTACATTCTTGTTTTTTAACTAACACATCATCTTCTAATCGGTAATCAAATTGAATTGCCGATTGTGATCTACTAAACACCATTGAGAAACATTTCTCATTATTAAGATAACGACAATTTGCATAACACCATTCTGGGATATTATTGAGATCTATTTGGAGAAGATCAGCATCATAAATATTTTCCACCACTCTGAAGATCTTCAGATCATCAGCGAAAAGGAGAAAATCAGAATACTGAATTTTAGTTTTAATGTCATTGATGAAAAGGCAAAACAACAATGGACCACAATGGGATTCCTGAGGTACTCCTGATTTTACTGCATAAGGTTCATACAAAACAAGGTAGCCCCACCAAACGTACAAAAAAAATGCTGTTGTAAAAACAGCATGAATGGTGACAAGGGACCTATCCCTTTTAGCCCGCTTTTCAATTTATTGTTGGGGAAGTAATCAGAAATCAATACTAACAGATGACAGAACTTGCAGGTAGTCAGTTCATTACCGAGAAATTAATTAGAATAATTAACAGTAACAAACGAAGTCCATATCGGACCGGAAAACTTTAGGTACATAAATAACTAACCTCAGCTCTAGATTTAGTATTAATTTTCTTCTGAAGATACTAACCTTGTTAGCGAAACGCGCGTCGAGTGCAAAAATATCAGTTTGGTGTTAGGGTAATTGATCTCTAGGAAAAGTTTCATGCATGTACTGCTCATCCAAACCCACTTGGCACAGAAATTTGTTCCTCATCCTGTTGCGCAATGAACTGCCAATATTTTTCAAATGATTGCTTGATTCCCAGCGCGTAACACGTCTTCATTTCCGTGCAAAGATGAAATGTATTAACTATACATATTTCCAATCTCTAGGCAAGTGAATGACATTTCCCTTTATGACAATAGTGACTTATGTTGGGAGCTCCATAAAGTACTGGGTCTAGGAATTAATTTTACCGATATTCATTTCTTGTTCATGTTGTTGGACCTTGATAGAAATGATTCACTTTCCGCCTTGATATGTACTGCATTTTTTATTTATATTTTCTCAGGAAAAAAGAACCATTCCCACTTTTTTCCAGATATACTTATATACATATAAGTAAATGTAGGTCAGAGAAAACTCGGGCTCAGAGATTTTTTCATTTTATATTTTCCAAAATAACTATCAAACAACCACTAATGGCTGGTTCATGCAACAATACCTAACCTTAAGCCCAACACTTCTAACCACAGGTTAGAGAAAAAAGTTGAGATAGGCATCGGCATACTTATATAATCCATAGACATTGCAACTGATGGACAGGCTCTCATAACAGTTTTTCACATAACATGATGTGGAATAAATTAGAGAGAAAAAGGATATGCACATTGAAAGATATTGTGTAGGACATGATGACAATATCATACTTGAATTACTTTATTCTTCATAAGCTCTCTTTATCTGATACATTGAGAAAGGAATGCGCTGTGTGATTATACTTGAAGTATTCTATCTTTCTAATTCCGCAGTTTTCTCTCTCTTAGGGCCACTCCATCAAACCAAAAACGAATTATCCACATCCATGTAGCGGTTGTTAACCCCTACTATACAATTAATTGGATGTATCACAGATAACTGTACAGAATTAAAATGCAGAATTCTGTATTATCGACAAGTGGGGGCAGATTTTCTATAATTAGATTGACCAATAGAAACAAAAAATTGAAAAATAACCTCAACACCTAACTTACAACATATCTCATGTGCAAGAAGCATTTTCTTTGGGAAATATGGCGTCACATACCCTAAGACGACTTACAGCTTATCCAATCCGTCATGGTGCAGAACTAATAACGTATATGCCCAGCAATCTGTGTGAAGTATACTAAAATAAAAAAAACACCTATTATATGTATTCACTGTGTTGAAATTTATTCCTAGAAGGTGTTTTTTCTTTCGTTATGGTCCACACTACCAGTGTACAACTGGAAAAGAATCTGAGTTTGTGCCAAGATGGATTGGATAAGCTGTACATTATATGATGCAGTTCAAACAAACAAACAAACACCTTTATTTAGC
Organism: Zygogramma bicolorata; assembly: GCA_032362365.1. Lineage (NCBI taxonomy): Eukaryota > Metazoa > Arthropoda > Insecta > Coleoptera > Chrysomelidae > Zygogramma > Zygogramma bicolorata. Next base: position 147,583 of record JAVJAQ010005689.1, on the reverse strand, counting down.
CCCATAGCTAATTTGTACATAGAATTTTACATTACATTTTGAAACATTGTCACCACCATCCAACCTAACAATATTATATATATGTTGTTTTCAATAAACGCTTGAAGGAAATTATGCTTTCCGTGTCTTTAATATTCTGATCCAGTCCATTATGTTCACTTATCCCTTTGAAAAATATATAGTTCTGACCTGCGGCTGACCTAACTCTTTGCAGTACAAAATTATCTCTTCCCCTTGTATTATATCCATGCAACTCTTCAAATGTTTGCAGAATATTTTGTAAATATTTTGGTGTCAGGCCTTTTCTGATTTTATGAATGAAAACCAATGCATTGAACTCTTAAAAATTTTTAACATTCATCCAATTTAAACTGGCTAGCATAACATTAGTACTTCACAATCACAATCCATTATCAATCCCATTGCTCTATTTTGTGATTTTAGCAACCTATTTATATCTCCTTGGTTTGTAATGTACAAAATAGTACTGCAGTAATTAAAGTGTGGCAGTATTATAGTATTATACACTAATTTACGTGTTATTGGTGTCAAATATCCACCGGCCCTTCCAAGAACCCCTATTTTTTTCCATTTTTTTGCATATATAATCAACAAAGACATGAAATTTCAGATCACTGTCAATCATAACCCCCAAGTACTTTATTTCATCAACTAACTCAACGACTTCATCATTCAATTCGCAGGCGATTACTATAATACAGCTCTTTATATGCCCTTTTCCCAATAATCCTTCCCTTTGTTTTAGATACATTCAATTTTAATTTATTAATTTCCATATAGTCCTCAACATTTTTCAATACACAATTGATATTATCTACAAGATTTACAATTGACTTGTCTGATAGGTATATTATAGTATCGTCCGCAAACAAATAAAATTTAGCACCTCCAATGATCAAAGATATATCATTGATATACAAAATAAACAGGAGTGGACCCAAAATACTGCCCTGTGGAATTCCTATATCAATCACTTGTTCATCTGATACATATCCTTCATATTTAACCTTTTGTCTTCTATCAAACAAATAATTCTCAATCCAGTCAAATACCATCCCTTCGAATCCCATAAATTTTAAATTAGTAAGCAATCTATTCCTATCAATGGTCTCGAGAGCTCGTTTCAAGTCGAGAAAAACGATAGCTGTTACTTCAACATTATCTGAAGCCGACTTCCAGTCAATTATGCTACACTGAATTGCACTTTCACAACTATGCTTTCCCCTGAAACCAGATTAATAATCGGAGATTAATTTATCATCTGACACATACTGCAAAATTTGTATATACACTTTTTCGAGTATTTTCTCAAAAGCTGGCAACATATTAATAGGCCTGAATTCTTCGGCTTTTATTGTCTTTGCAACTTTCTTCAACGGAACAATTGTTGATACCTTTAATGAATTTGGAATTTCACCAGTTAGTAATGAAGTATTTATTATGTGGATGAGTGGCTCAGCCAGCTCTTCAAAAAAAAATTATATAAATGCATACCAATATCATCCGGACTACTTTTACTGGATATAGAATAAATTATATCTTTAAGCTGTGATTTTTCAATCAGCATGAAATTATTTAATCTGTTTATACTTCTGATGAGTGGTGTTTCATTATTATTAGTGGGTATGCTAGCTATGATTTCTTGTACACTTTCAATGAAAAAACTGTTGAACCTATTTACAATAACATTTAAGTCCTCGATTTCGTCACCATCAATTTTAATTATTTTAATATTATCTCTGAGTTTTTGTCGTGTTATTTCTTTCAGTGTTTTCCACATTTCTTTCGCATTTCCCCGACATAGATCTATTTTTTCTTCATACTACTTATTTTTTTCATATCTACTCTATTTCTGCATTGTTTATACCTCACCCATTTGTTTTGTCCGAAATTCAACAAGTACTGCTTGTAACACTGATCCTTTTCCTTAATTGCATTAAGAACTTTATCATTGAACCAACCCTTATAATTTTTGGAAAGCACAATTTCCCGTTTAGGCAACATCTACAATATTCAACAACCCATTAAAAAAATTATTATACCTACTGTCTAAGTTTTCTATACGATAATCAAATTTATTTACAAAATCTACAGTTTCTTTACGGAATTTTTCCACATCTGTCAACTTCATTCACCATTTTCTTTTACCTGTAATTTCAAGCGAAATGACTGCGTTTAAAGTGAGCGTCAAGGTGCAACAATCAAAGTAGTGTTATGTTGTTTTATAGTAATAAACTAAAGTACAATTATTGTTGTAGTGATTCCCGGTACGGAAGAACTAAGCGGAGACGAAGATGTTCCTAGCACGCCTCCTAGAAACAATATTCCCGTGATTATAGAGAAAGTAAAACCTCCCAAACCGAAACTACCAACGAAGAGGCCGACCATCCTCAAAAGGAAGGGATCCAGAAATTTCCAGACGAGCGGCAAAGACTGGGGCGAAAGATGCGTCGATATGTTTGAGGTTATAGCGCAAATTGGCGAAGGTGAGGAAAATCTGCATTCAAGTTTCGAAGTATGACGAGATAGTAATAATAATAAAGTTTATTAAAATTTCATAAAAAAGAGCATGTACATCAATTTGTAAAAAGGTGAATAAACAGTTCAATTATACCCGCGAAGTTAAAAACTTGTTGCCAGAGATACGAATTACATTCATGTATAATATATTTGATAAATTTGTAGAATTCAACAAAATAATATCGAAAAATTAACTAATTTTCTTAATTGAAGTGAGAGATTTCATGAAATAAATTTCGACGTGATTCTTGAATCCATTTTTTAATCTTTAGTTTGAAAGATACTAATGACTTGATCATTTTTATATGATTTGGAATCAAACCATAGTTGAATGGCAATAAATATTTGAAATTTTTCTGAGACATTGTTGTTTTAACTCTATTTTTCAATGTGATATTATTTTTATTCCTTGTATTATAATATGATTTTCGAAATTTATATTCAATTTGTGTTTATGGATATAAATCATGATGTTATATCCGAATAATTGTCTTATGTCCATTTTATATGTTTCTATGTACATATTTTCACTTGGATACAAATAAAACTTATTATGTATTACTTTCAAAAACCGTTTCTGAAGAACTTCAAGATTTCCAATGTGGGATTTCATGACCCCTCCCCAAGCCAGAATCCCATAATTCAATTGGGACTGTATCAATGAAAAATAAAGAATGTTAAGGGTTTTTACGCTCATAAATGTTTTGAGATACTTGAATTTTGATAATAAACTTCGTAATTTCTTCAAAAGGAACGCTATGTGTTTGTCCCATTTCAGATGTTTGTCAATTATAACTCCTAAGTACTTGATACTATCGGTTTTTTCAGTGCTAGTATTATCATGATATTATCAATAATTATCACAGGGCCGTGTTTATGAAGATTTTCTTCAAGAATTCCAATTGTTTTCAGGTACTTACGGCCAGGTTTACAAAGCCAAAGATAATCAAGCCAACGAACTGGTCGCTCTCAAGAAAGTAAGACTGGAAAATGAGAAGGAAGGCTTTCCTATTACGGCTGTGAGAGAAATAAAAATTCTCAGGCAGCTGAACCATAAAAATATCGTGAACCTGAGAGAGATAGTAACTGACAAGCAGGACGCTGTAGATTTTAGGAAGGTACGGTATTTAAAATGAAGCATCGATGTGTGCGAACTCGTGCGTTTTTTTTTTCATGTCGTAGGAGAAAGGTTCCTTCTATTTGGTTTTCGAATATATGGACCACGATCTGATGGGTCTCTTGGAATCCGGAATGGTCGATTTCAACGAGCTCAACAACGCTTGCATCATGAAGCAGCTGTTGGACGGTTTGAACTATTGCCACAAGAAGAATTTTCTCCATAGGGACATCAAGTGCAGTAACATTCTGATGAACAATAGGTAAGTTATTGCCGATAAATAGTTTGTTAATATGCTATGCTGCTGAAATATGATAATTAACGATGAAGTGACACCACCAGCGCTGCTGCAGATCTGATATCAGAAATACAAATGAAAATTGAAAAAAACAAAAAGTGTGCGCTCGTTTCTCTTGACTTGTGTAAAGCTTTTGACACTGTCAAACATGATATTTTAGTGGAAAAGATGAAAATGATTGGTGTTCGGGAGATGGATTTCGCATGGTTTCGTGATTATCTGTCAAGTAGAAAGCAATTCATTCAATGCGGTTCATACCTAAGTGAAAAGAAAAACATCGCTTGTGGTGTACCACAGGGCTCGATCCTAGGTCCCACCCTTTTCCTCATTTTTTTTTTTTTTTTTTTTCATTTAATTAATTACTCAAAGAGATAACAAGATCCATAGTGAGTATATCATGTAAGATTGTATGAGTGTCATGCCTGTCATAACATTTTTGTTACTTATATAGCTATTTTAGTACAGAGAAATAGATAACATTTTTGTAACTTATATAACTATTATAGTACAGAGTAATAGATCACTTTTTATATATTATAGTCGTCTAGGAGAAGTTTTTTCATCTTTCTATTGAAAGTGTCAATGGATTGACTGTTTTTTATATGTTCAGGGATTTGGTTAAACCATTGTAGAGCTTGATGTGTAGTTCTTTTTTGACCAACATTTGTAGCACTTGGTAGTATATGATAGTGTTGATTTGTTCTCGTGTTGTAGTGGTGTATATCACAATTTTGAGTTAGATTAATTTCTGTTTCAGTTTGGTTGTTTTTAATTTTATAGATGATTTTCACACTATCCAATTTAACTATGTCAGTGACTTTCAAGATTTTTAGTTCTTTGTAGAGCATTGCTGTGTTTGTTCTATGTGGTAGATTAAATAGAGTTTTGACTGTTTTATTTTGGGCTATTTGTAGTTTATTAATATCCTGTTGCCTTGCTTGTCCCCAAAAAGCAGCTAAGTAAATCAGATGCGAATATACATTTGAATAGTAGATTTGAAATTTAGTTTTTTTGTCGAATCGCATGGCACTGTGCTTTAGTTGATAGCAGATATAGTTTAATTTTGTGCATAGTTTGGTGATATGTTTTTCGAATGTTAATTTATTGTCCAAGATTAATCCCAGATATTTAGCACTGTCAACTTCATTAATTTTTTCATTATTTATATTTAATTGGAAGTTATCATTTACTGCATCCCCATTAAAAATCATATAATTGCATTTAGTTTGATTTAGGAGTATGTTGTTTTTTGTTGTCCACTCATTTATGCAATTTAGATCCTCTTGGGCCAGCTGAAAAATTTCTGTAGTTGTTCCTGAGTAGAAGAGTGCAGTATCATCAGCAAACAAAGTTATTTTCCCATGTAATTCATTGTTACACAGATCATTTATGTATATGAGGAACAGTGTTGGTCCAATTACACTCCCCTGGGGTACACCACTGGTTACTAGGTTCTTTTCACTTGATATTCCACTGACTGTTGTATAGTGCCATCGGTTGTTTAGGTAGCTTGTGAACAAATCAAGTGCTTTATTCTTAGCTCCAATCATGTTTAGTTTATTTAGTAGTTGTTTGTGTTCCACTACATCGAAAGCTTTTCTAAGGTCTAGGAAAACTGCCATAACTCTGTTACGTTCATCAACTTCTCTGTAAATATATTCCATTATGTTAGTGATCGCTGTTTGAGTGTTCCTTTTTGATAAGAACCCGTTCTGATGTTTACTAAAGAAGTTTATGTTCTCCAAGTGTTTGAGTAGTCTGGCTTTCATCACTGATTCAAAAATTTTGGAGAACACTGTCAATATTGATAGTGGTCTATAGTTATTACTGACATTCTTGGGTCCACTCTTGTGTACAGGGGTTATTTTGGCAATTTTCAGACTGGATGGAAATATTCCATTTTTTATGTTTTGGTTTATCATTTCTGCTAAGATTGGTGCTAGTATATGTTTGAGTTTTTTCACAAGATGGGGTTTGATCATATCATATCCTGGTGCTGCATTTGTCTTCAGGGATCCAATTATTTTTAATATTTCGTTTGTGGTTACCGGTCTCATATACATGGATGCATTTGATGGATTTATCAGTGTACATTCACCAGGGATTGAGCAGTCGATATTCAGCGATCGCACAATATTAGCAAAGTAGTTGTTTAGTTCTTCAGCAATTTCCTGTTGATTTTCAGTTTCCTGTCCATTTTGCTGTTTTAACTTAGTGATTCCGATTTTTTCTGTATTTATTCCAAGAGCCTCATTTATTATACTCCATTGCTTTTTTGGGTTGCCATCTGCATTTTGAATGCACATTTTTGTGTGTTGTTTCTTGTTTCTATTGATCAATGACTTGACTTCCTTTTTGAGGTTTTTGAACTGTGATGATAAGATTTCATTTCCGGGGTTCTTTTTGTATAATTTGTATGCTTTGTCCCGTGCTCTCATTAGTCTTCTTACTTCTTTCGTAAACCAACCTTCTTTCACACTATTTGTGTATTTTCTTGTGATATTTTTGGTTATCTTTTTTGCTTCCGTTGTGATTATTTCAGCCAATCGATCAAATTCAAGGGATTGTATATCTGTTATATCTAGCTTCTTTTTTAAATTTATTTTCAGCTCTTCATAATTGCACAGTTCAGTTGTATAGCTTTGTTTTTGCGTTTTCGTCTGGGTGTTACAACGGTGGGTAATCTCGATCAGTTCATGATCAGAGGCATAGTATGGTGATACTTTTATATTCCAGTCCTTTTCTTGATCTGTGATAATATGATCTATGATAGTGCTCACATTGTTTCGATTGTCGATTCGCGTATAGGAACTTACATCATTTACAATTTTGTATCCGTTGGTTTGTATAGTTGACATGTATTCATGTGTTAAATTGTCTTTTCTGCAGATATTAATATTAGCATCGCCAATCAGAGTAGCGTTTTTATTCAAGCTCAATACTTCTTCAAGAAGTTCTAGGAATAGATGATTTGGGGAACTTGGTTTTCTGTAGAATGAGGCTACCTTCATGTTCAGCTCTGGGGCTTCTATCATCACCAGGTTATTTCCATGTTTATTATCATCCATTATTTTTTCACATTGGTACACATTTCTATAGTAAATTGCTGTTCCGCCTCCTCTTCCATCCCTACACGAATGCTCGCCGCTATATCCTCTAAATGAGAAACTGTCTATTTCCTCCTCACAGAGCCAAGTCTCTGCGAGGAACAAAAAATCAGGCTCTCGTTCCATCAGCAGAGTTTCGATGTCTTCCTTTTTATTTCTTATGCTTCTTATATTTAGGTAAATCATTTTTATCTCTTTGTTGGTGTTTAGTTTTTTATTTTTTCAATGTCCGCAATGCTTTTTATCACGTTGATTTTGCTGCCATCTTCTTTTCGTAATTTTATAGATCCATCTGCAACCCAGAGAAATTTGTACCCATTGTCTTTCTTGAACTTCAGCGCCGTTCTGAATATTTCTTGATTGAGTTTCGTAAGATCTTCATTGATGTAGATTTTTTTATTATCTTGAAATCCTAGGTCCTTTGTTGTTATGTTGAAAAGGCTTTTTTTGGGATATATAAACTTTTCCTTGATACTTTTGCTTGCAAATTCCACTTTTATAGGTGGCGAAGCTCCAATTTCTTTCCTCCCAATCCTGTAGCATTTGATGTCAGCTGGAGATATAGTTGGTTTACCCACGGTGGTGCTGATTTTGTTTATTATAGTATTCAGGTCCTCTTGCTCACCGACTATTGGTATTCCACTAATTATAACATTGTTTGCAAGGCTTTTTTGTTCATAATGATTTTTTTCCTGGGCTAATACGTCGAGTTGTAGCTGTATGTTTTTTATTTCACTTTGCATTTTTTTGTTTATATCCATTTGTTCTTCATACTTTTTGAAGAGTTTATCATATTTTCTTTCCATGTTGTCTAATTTGTTGAATAAATCCAACAATGTTGGCTCATTTTCACTGCTTTCAGACACTTTTCTGGTATTTTTAACCTCACTTTCTGGGCCACAGTTGGGACAAACAAATAGGTCCTTTTCACCACTGTTCTTTTTATATTCCTTCGCATAATAATTGAACTTTTCCTTTGTCAGATTGACGCAATTTATGTGGAACCATTTTTTACAGATTTTACAGCTTATGCAGTATGTTCTTGCAGTTGTTGCCAGACATACGGCACACACGTCGGCCATTTTTACACTTATGTCTATTTTTACACTTATGTTTATTTACATAAACTCCTTAGCAAACATAAATATAAGGGGGGAAATCAGACTGTATGCAGATGATACAACAATTGTATACTTTGGAGAAACACGTGACGCCATCTCCCAGAACATCAAAGAAGACCTCCAGTGCTTGGCCGAGTGGTTGTCTTGCCATAAGTTGCCCCTCAATTCGAATAAGTCGTCTTTCATGTGGATTGATAATTGTAAGGTACCAGATAATGCCAAAAAAGAATTGTCTTTTGGAAATACTACTATGAAGTACTTAAGTAAAATTAAATTCCTTGGTCTGATCATACGTGAAAAATTGTCATGGCATGAGCACATTGAATATATTCGTCAAGAAATTACCGGACCAGTGGGTGTTCTCAGGAGATTAAGTTACACTGTTCCAAAATATCCACTGAGGTCAGTTTACTTCTTCTTAGTTCACTCCCATTTGGAATACCTAGCAATCATCTGGAGTTCAACTTTTGAAAGTTATATAACACCATTGACAACACTACAGAACAAGGCCATAAAGAATCTGTATAAATTACCAATGAGGTTTAAAACATCAGACCTGTTTAATAAATACAATATTAGATCCTTTGATAGTCTATATGTGGTAAACGATAATGTATTTATTCATCAAATACTGAATCAGGCAAGACACACTCAAATAGGGTTCTTTATGAGATATGAAATCCATTCACATGAAACTCGGCAGTACAAAGATATATCTTTACCACAAATATGCTCTCGTCATGGCCTAAATTCATTGTTATATAAAGGAGCAATAGAATATAACAAACTCCCCTCCAACATGAAAAAGTTGAATGTAAACAAATCCAAAATTACTGTGAAGAATCACGTCCCATTGTATATACACTGAAAATATAATAGACAATAGTATTGTTGTCTACTGAAACCAAATAACTCCACTACTGTGATATATATTATTTAACTGAGTATTATAGGTATTGTGATACATTCATTAAATGACCATTCAACCATTTATCTGTGATACATATATTTAATTTTTTATTGTGTCGAGTCTTTAATTGTAGTGAATGTTTGTATATATGTTTACCTGTAGGTATATATAGACATAGTAATTATTTATTGACACGCCCATGAAGGGCTAAATTGTTACTTTTTTTAGATACTGACTTTCAATTATTTCAATCTAGGATAAAGATTTTGAAAGAGTTTGTAAAGAACCAGTTTTAGTGAATTTATTACTTGGGATAAAAATTTGTATTACTTGTTATCCTCATTAATCCCAAGAAACACAAGTGTTTATAGTAGGGACAGATGCATATTTGATACAACATGAAAAAAACACTTAGATCAGTTTATATAGTTAACAATGAACAATGGTTCAACCCAAGAAGGGTTGGGGGAAAAAGGATTTCGTTTTTGGGTTGAGAAATATTTTTCGAGATACGTTTTGACTCCAATGTGATTTGGGTTGAGTATGAAATCAAGTATTTGGATTATATCATAATCTTTCACATTACTATTAATGGGTTCTTTCCAAAAGTTTGGTTATAATATTAATTTTCTCAATATGAAGTATAGAAATTTCTTCAATTTTATCAATTCACACTCTATAAGAAGGTGACCAAACAGCAGAATTCTAATTGAGAAAAGACTCCATTAGAACGGTCACTGATAAGCGAGAAGATGATAAGGAAAATTCCACGAAATTACGTACGATGAATCTTAATTGTTTTTTACTTTTATATCTATGCAAGATTGCAAAGAGAACTTGCCATTACATATCACTCCCAGGTTAGAAATGCTATTACCCAACAATAAATTGGAATCGGAGAATTTTTGCGGGAGACTGTCATAAATTGAGACTGTGCGCGCGTCACTTATCAGCAAGTTATCTTTTTGTGACAAGTACAACCAATTTCCATGTATTTACATGGCTTTTTTTACATGTTGTAAGGCTTTAGTGATGAATAAACTCCTATTCTATTCTTGCTGGTAGAGGCATTCCAACACTCATTGTTAGCACAAAAAAAGATAATAAATCCACTCTAGATCTTTCAATAAAAAACATCATGATGCAATTGTTCAACATGTGTTGTCTTCTAGGGGAGAAGTGAAGTTGGCAGATTTCGGTCTGGCGAGGCTGTACAATGCCGAAGATAGACAGAGACCCTACACCAATAAAGTGATCACTTTGTGGTATCGGCCTCCCGAGCTGTTGCTAGGCGAAGAGAGATACGGACCCGCTATCGACATATGGAGTTGCGGCTGTATCCTGGGAGAGCTGTTCATGAAGAGGCCCCTCTTTCAGGTGAGTGTTTAATAATGGTATTACTCTTCAGTGAAGTAGAGGTATTCATTTCACTTTAGTATACAATGTAATACTAGAACAGCAAGAACGAAACTAATGTGATCAGATAGACACGGCTCTGAGAACCCAGAACTATCCCAACTAACATTTTAGGACAGTTATTCCACATGCCGGGGAAAAATGCCTAAAAAAAGGATAATACTGGTAGTACAGGCCTTGAATATTCAACTTCAAAGTATAAATAATTTATAAGTAGCAACCTTGGTTAATTACAGGAAAGTAATCACCAGTAAATCTTCAAATTTCATAAGCCACTTTAGAGCAAGAAACATGTGAGAAATTACCTATTTTCTCCTTCAAAAATGACCCAACCGTCGCAAGGATTGGGGCAGTTTGAATTCCGGTATTATTTAGGGTATAATTTACGAAGCAAATGTCATAATAATCCATTGAATGTTTTGGTATTCTCTCTTGCTGAATATTTACCTAAATGTGACTAGATATAAGCCGTTACGGTCGAGGAATATAAAGGTTATTTAACAGCTCTAATAGTTCAATTATTAACTTGATTTCATACCGTAAGGTGAAGAATATTGACTTATAGGTACATTTCAAAAATTAGGCCATATTTAATTAGAATATCTGTTTTACCCATCAATAAATATCGATAATATATTGAATTTTAGTTTATTCTGACGATTTATTTCTAAATAATGGCTGCATATGACATTTTAAAACCATAACTTTGCTAAAAGAGTGTTTTTTGGAGAAAAAATTTAATTATGTGCAATCAATCTAAATTATTTTTGCATTAAATCGCATATTTAAAGAGGCCCGTGAATTTTATGAAGGTAAGAACCATCATTTTACAGAAAATTTCGCGCCGCAAGGAGAATATTGTTGAGGAGAGAGCATGTAGCTACCGTATGACAATAATTTTTATATTCCCTTACTTATTGTCAGCATTTTATGTAGACCATAGCTGATTCATTGTGGCAACCAAATTATGAGAAGTTGAGATCAAGATAATATGTATATATGTATGCTATTCATATAAAGAAACCTTTTTTGTTTACTCATTCGTCCAAGGGAATAATTGGTAACAGAAAGGTTGATTTAAGCTTGATATTTACTTATTTCTGACCAATTTCATGTCGAAATTACTTATTTTTACCCTCAACCTAGTAAACTAAATGTCCAAATATTCCAATTTTCGACGTCCAAATTACTTCGAATTTTTTCCCCACATTGGTAGTTACAAGGTAAAAATTACGTAATCTAGTCTTCTTTCAGAAAGGTCGCCGACCTGATAGAAAGTAAGATTAACGTAATTATAACTAAAAATGTTAGTTGGGATAAAGCGCCTTGTCTATATTAGTCACTATATTATCTACGCGAGTGGCGGAAGTGAGTCACACGTAAATTCAAAAATAGTGGTATATAAATTAAATGACTCCAGTAGATTATCAAAAGTGAATACGTTTGGAGACTCAGCTACAGCGAAGTTCAGATTTAAATGACCAGCTAGTATCAACCTGGAATTTGCAACGTAAAGATATTGAAGTGTATTTTCAAGTAAATCTAAAAATTTACCGAAGTCACCATTACAAGATCTATACAGACAGACTATTTTCAAATTTGGGAAGTACAGTGTGTTGGCTTGTAAAAAAATTTTGAAATGTTCAACTGCTTTCAGTTTGTACACCAACAATAAAAATTCACAATTCTAGACTAAAACTTTCATCTACTGCGCAATATATTCAATTAATAATAATAACGATGATAACTGATAACTGATGCTATACAATAAAAGTAGAATAGAATACAAAAAAATGAGTAATTGAATCAGATCTTTATATGGCAATAAAAAGAAAAAAAATTATGATATCAAATGTTTTTTTAAATTTTTAATAATTATCGGTATAATAAAAAAATAACTATAATAAAATATTGAAAATTGACCTAAAATAACAATGTATAAAATAACAATAACTACAAAATATGAACAAATAGTTCATATTATATGCCTTCCTGTTCATAAAATAAAATATACGCTTCGCCACTCACAAGTGATTTGCAGGAGATTGGTGACACACAAGAATCGTTGAATTCATGCCACGTTCCCACATAAGGATGCCGGCAGTAAGCTGTGTAGTGGCCACTTTATCTAGTGCCGCTGTGATTAGAGAGTGCGTAGAGATTGTAGCGACAAGGGGCTACATCGGCTGCCGCATAGTTCTTCATGTCCAGACCTTCTAACGGGAAATCTACCATGACATTTAGTTTACCCCTGGAACTATCTGATGGAGAGAATCGGTTGAGATGGATCACTAGCACATTGGGGAACTTATGGATCGATAACGAGTTTGAGCACTTCCGCCTTTCTTTACACTGCGAACATGTCGGTTTTATTTTTGAAATGAAATTTTCCATATTTATATTCCAATAATAATATCTTTATTCATCCCAAAAAACATAAATGTTTATAACAGGGACATACTAAAATAAATAATGTAATACAACATAAAAAGAAAACAGATAGATCAGTTCAAATAGTTATAAAGATTAATCAATACTGGCAAAAGAAATGTTTTCCAGAAGCTCCAGAGTGGTAGAAAATGAAAAACAGACACAAACATCAAATATAATTTTTTTTACTTAAGAAAAAATCTTTAAGGTATCTTTTGAATTTAACAGCATCTTTAACTTTTTTCAAATAAGGAGGTAAATTGTTGTAAATTTTAACACCATTATGAAGAAGGGATTTCTTTGCAAATTCTGTTTTGACTTTGATCAAAGTGAGCTCATAGTTTGTCTAGTAGCATAGTTATGAATATCAGAATTAACTGTAAATTTCAGAATAGAGTGTTTGATATTTTTTAAGGCAAAATGAACAAATGAGCATATTTTCATCCTAAATATTTGATCCAAATTCAATAACTTCCTTGGCTTGTATAAAATCACAGTAGGCTCCGAGACATCTAATTTGAAAATACATTTTACTATTTTATTTTGTAAGGTTTTCAAGGGCCTCAATATTGATTTGTTTGCTATTCCCCAAGCTGAAATTAAATATTGCAGTTTTGAATGTATCAATCCGAAATGAATCTGCATTATCGAATTCCAGGCAAACTCTGAATTGATGCAACTCGACAGGATATCGAAGGTTTGCGGCACCCCCACTCCTGCCGTCTGGCCTTCAGTCATCAAACTACCCCTTTTCCACACCCTGAAACCCAACAAGCTCCACCGTCGGAGATTGCGGGATGACTTCATATTCATGCCCGGCTTCGCGCTCGACCTGCTGGATAAGATGTTGGAGTTGGACCCGGACAAGAGGATAACGGCCGAGGACGCCCTCAAGTCGTCTTGGTTGAAGAACATCAATCCGGAACAGTAAGTTTTCAATAATAATGTTAGGATATTTCTGGGTTCGTTTATCTAAATAATATTCCGAACAACATTAAACTATGTTTATTAATCTCACTATAAAATACAACTAAGGAACTGACTAATAATTCGCTTACAAAACACTTATACATTTGATCAAAACATCCAAAACTCTTTACTAAGAACTTCATAAAACTTCCACTCTCTACAAGATTTCTGCACTAAATTCTCAATACTAAAAACTGCCGTTCATTTTTATATACCACATCGGAACAGGGAAGATTTCTCCAGACCTTTCGTATTCCAGAATCGATTTTATTTATGATGCGGTCGACAGGTGGCATTTTCATGATCGCCGGTCAGTCTCGTTATGCTTAGCGGCGGCGTTAGTGGACTTATTTCGATTTCGTAAGATTAATAATAATAATAAAGTTTATTCAAAATTAATAAAAAGAGCATATACATCAATTTGTAAAAAGGTGAATAAACAGTTCAATTATACCCGCGAAGTTAAAAACTTGTTGCGAGAGTTACAAATTACATTTATGTATAATATATTCGATAAATTTGTAGAATTCAACAAAATAATATTGAAAAATCAACTAATTTTCTTAACTGAAGTGAGAGATTTCATGAAATAAATTTCGACGTGATTCTTGAATCCATTTTTTAATCTGTAGTTGAAAAGATACTAATGGCTTGATCATTTTCATATGATTTGGAATCAAATCATAGTAGAATGGCAATAAATATTTAAAAAATTTCTGAGACATTGTTGTTTTAACTCTATTTTTCAATGTGATATTATTTTTATTCCTTGTATTATAAATATGATTAATGAAATTTATATTCAATTTGTGTTTATGGATATAAATCATGATGTTATATCCGAATAATTGTCTTATGTCCATTTTAAATGTTTCTATGTACAGATTTTCACTTGGATACAAATAAGACTTATTATATATTATTTTCCAAAACCGTTTCTGAAGAACTTCAAGATTTCTAATTTGGGATTTCATGACCCCTCCCCATGCCAGAATCCTATAATTCAATTAGGACTGTATTAATGAAAAATAAAGAATGTTAAGGGTTTTTACGCTCATAAATGTTTCGAGATACTTGAATTTTGATAATAAACTTCGTAATTTCTTCAAAAGGAACGCTATATGTTTGTCCCATTTCAGATTTTTATCAATTATAACTCCTAAGTACTTGATACTATCAGTTTTTTCAGTGATTACAAGAGACGTGCTTGTGCGTGTTTTTTTTTTGGAACATACAACTATTTCCAAGCGGAAAAATTAGTTTTTTTCGCGTTCTCCTCAAAGACGGCTCACAATCTTATTCAAAGCAGTCGTCCATTCATCTACTGAAAATAGAGTCTAGCAAAACTTATCACAGTACAACTGTCTGATTGCTTTGAACTCGCCCCAAGCAGTGTTTGTTGAGAACGCGAACAAACTTATAGTGTTGAATAAGGATGAACTCTTAATTTTGTAGTATTCTGGGTTTTCATCTGCCACAATCAGAAAAAAATTTGTTTATATGTTATCTGTTCAAATGTAGAAAAGCGGACTTTGGCCTGTCCTGAAAAGTTGCTCATTAAAAATTGTTTCTCCTTATTCAGGTAACTACATTGTAGTCAGCATTTTTCTTCTTTCTATCACCAAGAAAAAAAAAGATATATAAATTACTTATCTTGACGTTCTGGAGAAACAAATTTGTTTAGATTTTTGAATCAAAGTAATAAGTGATGAGTACTTCTTGATTGAATTGTCCTTTCAACAAAACGTCATTGAGATAGATATACACAATGTGTAGACATTGATGCACATTACTTATTGGACTAGTCAAGTTACATGTATAAGGCAAGGTATCTTATTAAGATACACACAGATTACACACCTTATAAAGATAGTTATTTCATTTAAAATAATCAAGTATTGAGGTAAGTACACTTCAGGAAGTGATTTAAATCTTGTTGAAATATCATATTCAGAAGCCCGAGAAACTCTTCCACACATAAAAAACTCGCACCCTATTTTTGAATACCGAATCGCAACCACTTACTCATTTCATATATTAATTTTATTCTACCATTTGAAGGAAACTATAAGTTACTGACTAATTCAGATGTAATCAATATCAGGAAAAACGTTTTTTATTAAAGCAGCAAGTTTTCATATATAGACTAGAAGTTTGCTCATATTCATTTGTACATATTCTTTGTTAAGGTTTTGTTCTTTCAGATTGTGACAGGTTCAAACCCAGGAATTTATGAAAATAGGAAATATTCGTTGAGATTGTAATATTAAGCTAAGAAGATTATAACTGATTTCAAGGCCCTATCGAAGCTGTTTTGTGTCCTTTTCTGGCATGTTACAGTCAAATTGTGGCCGATATAAAGGTTCTGCAATTGGTCACTGGTTAATTATTCAATAATTTCCGTAGTATTACCCAAGCAGAAGACATTCATATCTGGTGTTTATTATTACTCTCTTACTGGAGCCATAATTATTCCAAACAATTTCTCCCTAATCGAAATTGCGCAGTTAGTTGGCGTTGAATGACTTTTCTGTAATGATAAAAAAACGTGACTCGAAGTTGGCGGACAAATTTTGGTTTATTTTCGGATTTGACTGAATATTGGTGGTTGCGACTTTATAGAACATTTTTCTCTTGAGCAAAAACTTATATTCCCATAATTATTCTAATACCTATCAAGATATTGATCTATAAAAAGTATAAAATTTTTACATCGAAGATGCATGATTTATTGTTTTGTCATAAATTAATCATTAAAATCTTCATGACGTAAAAAAAATAAATAGTCGTGAAACTATTCAAACTATTTTTCAAAGTGGAATTCATAACATTTAATTAATTTGAGCCTTTCAAAGCATTTGCTTTGGACGTTTCAATTGCTATACAGGTCATGGAAGAAGCTAAAACAACTTCTTACTCGAGTATTGTATGGTATCATATTGCAAAAACACAGTAAAGTGTTGGTGTAAGATGATGAGAAAGGATAATGTATCACCAAAATCATGCTTGTATGTTGTGAAGATTGTTTTAACGTAACTGTGCTATACTTATTTGAAACTCAGTAAGTTAGCTATTTAGCAGTGGAAAGTTCAGTTTCAAACTAACCTAAGCTAGTTTACAAACATATCGGAATATAGATTTAGAATAAACATCATATAACAATATGATTATCTTGCATCTTCCACTCCGTTGATCTCTGCACACGTAAAATCAAGATTTGATGCAAAATATGCTTTCATCAAAAATGTATCTATTTTCGGAGAATTATCAGTTTGTGTTAGGATAAAACCACTGTCAGTCACTGTTCTAGATTCACTAGAAATCGACAGAGAAATACAGGTCACATTTCGTTTCGACCAATGATGACGTGCATTTCATCGGTTCAACTAATAACTAAAATTGAAAAAAAATCCTTTTAAATTTATAATATGACAAAAAAAATCGAGAAAAAATAGTCGAGACAAATTAACATTTTATGAATATAAATTATTGAAATCTGTGAATTTGTTTTATGATATTTAACAGGATTAATAATAACTAACAAATTATAAAAATTACCTTTTAATGATGATATGACGATAATAAATATTTGAGACAAATTTAAATTTTATGCATATTTCCTATTCTATAAATTGAAATATGCGAACTTGGTTATATGAGATTTCATGGGTTTATATAATTAACAAAAAATAAATATAAAAACCTTTTAAACATTATGGGACGATAAGATTCGAAACAAATTAAAATTTTATGCATATAAATTCAAAGCTGTATCTTTGGTTATATAATATTTTATGTGTTTGAATAATAACTAAGAAATGAAATGAATAACTTTCAATCATAATATGATCATAATAAAGATTCAAGAAAAAAAAATTGAGATAAATTTAATGATAATAATAATAATAATCTTCATTAATCCCAAGAAACTACAGAGTTTATAACAGGGATAAAAATCAATAGTAATCAACTAAATAATTTGGTTACAAAATAAAACAGTGTACGACACAAATTAATAATAACATTATATGATGAAAGTTGTAATTAAATTAAATAAATATATGAAGATCAGAATTTCAACTAGAGAGCAAAAAATTTTTCAGTTCAGATTTGAATTTTGTTGTTTTCGGAAGCATTTTCAGTCTATCTGGAAGATTATTGTATACCAATATGATATATTATATACCAAAATGATATATTGATTTCTCTCCAAATTTAGAACGATAAGGTTCAACAATAATTAATTGTTTGGTTTGTCTGGTATTATGATCATGAATTGTATTAATTTCACTAAAGTTCATAGTTGAATGTTTGATTTTTTTTTCTAACTGAATGTATAAAACAACAAATTTTTTTTGAAAAGCAGATTGAATATTCAAAAGACCATGCGGTTTATATAAATTTGAGGTTCGTTCAAGATAGGGTAATTTGAATATACACTTTATAATTTTATTTTGTAGTCTTTTGAGAGGATTCAAAATCGATGTTTTGGCTGTTCCCCAAATTGAAATCAAATACTGGAGATTTGAATATATCAAACAGAAATAAATACACCTTAGATATTTTTTTGGAAGGAACTGTCGGATTCTGACTAATATTCCTAGAAGTGGTCTGACTTTTTTTTTCAATATTTTTATATGGGTATTCCAACATAGTCTCTCGTCAATGTACAGCCCTAAGAATTCTGTTGTTTGGCAATATTTAATAATTTTGTTTTTGAAAGCCAAATTCTCTCTGTTTGTGGTTTTGTTTTTGGTTATCAACATTACTGAGGATTTTTCATAATTCAAACTCAATTTGTGATAATTTAGCCAAGAAGACACAGATTTCAAGTCATCAATCATGTCATCATATATTTCTTTGGTGTTACTAGAAAAATAAAGTAGTGTTGTATTATCCGCGTATAATTTGATATTCCCTTTCAATAATAATTTTGAAGCAGAATTAATATAGATCAAAAATAAAACCGGACCCGAAATGGAGCCTTGCGGAACTCCACAAGTGATAGTCTTTAGTGAGCTGACTGACTGATGGGAAATTCACTAATTTTTCAATTTCAGAATATCCGCCCCGGAACTGCCGACGTGGCAGGATTGCCACGAGCTGTGGAGCAAGAAACGCAAACGGCAAATACGCGAGCAAGCGGAGTCGATGCAGAACCTGCCCCCGGGCAAGCCGGCCCCCTTGATCCGGGGGGACAAGTCGATGATCAAGCCGGAAGACTCCGCCGACGGAGGAGGGTGAGTCTTTCGTTGGTGCTGTGTCGCAACGCTGAGTTGTTAGTAAGAACGCGCGAACGCGAAAAGAGTGACGTGACAATTTTTTATATATCGAGATGCGAAGCTGGTGCGGTGTGAGAGCAGTGCTAACAGCTCAGACTTGTAGTATGTTTTTGCATCCCCGGACAGAATCAATCACTGAATGCTATGTTGGTCGTTTCGTTTTCCTTTTTACCGTTTTCTTTTATTTGAATGGTCCATATTTTTGTACATTGAGATTTTAATTATGGATTTTTTTGCTGGTATTTCAAAAATGAAAACAAAGTAATAGCTGTATAAATTAGGAAAAACTGAGGTGCTGTTCAGTTAAACTGGATCCTTTTAGCGCAGTGGCATTATTTCTTTGTAAATAGTAATTGGTAAGTGCACCTTACAGACCGAATGATCTTTTTTAATTGAGCCTTTTGCCTAACCAAGTGCCTTCTTCCGGTGATAATCCGGAGCAAGGCAACGAATTTCGTGTTGCGACAATATTTGTTACTGGAAGAAATCTATAGTCGAGTATTTAGAGAAATTGAAACAATATTATTTATTGTACATATCTGTAAGTTATTATAGGTAGCAAATTTAAACTATTTGTTCCATCGAGAGATGTTTGTACATATGTTTATTATTTTATTTTCAATTTGAAATAAATGGGATTAAATTATTTTTTCGCTTTTTATTTGTCCTTTCTTTTTTAGTAGACTGTGAATGTTGTTTTGGTAGAGGAACGTTTTTATGGGTACTATATTCTTTGTTCATGATTTATTGAATTTTCTGCCTGCCTAAGAGTTGCACATGCGCAATAGTGACTGGAAGAGTTATTCAGAGATCTTCACTAAATAAGCAAGAAATGAAGAGACGTGAGGTTTATCCATTGAGTGGGGATCATGGAGTTCCTTATTTAATAATAATAATAACAGTTATTTATTCCCAAGAAACTACAGTTTATATATAGGGAATATTTATATAATACATTCATTAAAAAGCTCAATCAGAATTGTTTATTACTCGAAAATTAAAAAACAAAATAATTTTTCAAAAAAAATTATTAACAAATAACGCTTCATAGCAAATTTGAATTTGGTCATTTGAGAAAAACATTTTATTCCAGTGGATAATCCATTATATGTGATAACACCTTTATAGAAAATAGATTTTCTGGAAAATTCCGTCTTGAGATTTTTTGTTAACAATATATTGAATTGCCTCGTTTTGTGGTTATGTACACTGTTAGATTTAAAAAATTTCATAATAGAATGTTTCTTATTAGTCACAATAGAATGCAAAATAGTACATATTTTCAGTTTATAAATAGAATTGATGTCGAGGAGACGATTTGGTTTATGAATATTCCTTGTTGGTTCCAAATAAGGTAAATGAAAAATGCATTTAAATGCTTTATTCTGTGAAGACTTCAGTGGTTTCAGAATGGTATTCGACGCAGTTAGTGAAAAATAAATTGATTTTAGATATTTCAAAGGTATATAGCTCCTTGTACAAAATTCCAATGACTGATCAGATCAATATGAATATCCCACGAAATATTTTCATCAATATTCAGACCTAAAAATTTTATATTATATGTATACAAGAAAGATGATTTTTCGAAATTTAAAGTAGGTTTATGAACATTGAGCCAAATAAATATTTGTTTCAAATCATTTTCCATTCGACATTGGATCACTTGCAAATCTTTATTGAAATATATTAAAGTTGTATCATCAGCAAATGATACCAACTTTCCAGTGATGTTCAATTCTGAAATTGAATTAATATATATTAGAAACAGTAGAGGTCCTAGTATGGATCCTTGTGGGACTCCACAAACAATGTTTTCCAAAGATACAAATTGTTTCCTATCATTTAAATAATTTTGTAACCATAAAAATGTATTACCTCTGATACCTATATTGAATAACTTAGTCAACAAGATTTCATGATCAACAGTGTCGAAGGCTTTACAGAGACCTAGCGATAGAAGTCCACATTTATTTTTTTCATCTAATTCCAATTGGATATTAGAAATCATATCCAATGCTGCACATTCTGTATCACTAGATCTCCGAAAGCCGTATTGGTTTGGGTGGAAGAAGTTTTCCTCTCCCCTATGAACTGAAAAAAAGTTCGTAAATTTTCGGTTTTTACGGCAAATACGGTATATTTAGGGGATCATGAAAAGGCAGAATTTACTGTTTGTCAGTTACATGCAATATTTTTCGTGTTTTGAGATATTGAATTGAGAAAATATATAAGCAGCAGAAAATTATTATAGAATGTTGATTATAAATTGACCAAACAATCAGCGAGTTCCGCCTTTTTGTTATGTTGCATTCACATATCACAGCAAATATACCAATTTGCGTCAAAAACAATACAAACTCTACTATTTATGCTACAACCTCGGACATAGTGGAATAAAATTCAATAAAAGTAATGAATATCAAATATATTATGCCTAAGTATATAGATTCGCACTTGATTTATCTAGTAGCATTTTGCGGACAAGCTAGGCAGCAAGCTTCAAGTGGCGCAGAAAAAAATTTTAAAAACTGTTCAAACTTTCACTTCGTACCAGCACAGAGACACCTTTACAGAAATGTCAATGACGGATATCATTGAATTGGACAGTGGCAAAATTATCTGCAAAATGGATAATAAATTGATTGAAACAGAAATTAACCAATCCCAAGATTTTGACATTCATCATTACAACAATAAAACCAAGATGAATAAAAACCCTGGTGCGTTGCCCGATATGCTTTTGTTTAGCCAATTCTTCTCGACCTGAGAAATCGAAGAGTAAACTTACATTTTTTGACGGTAGGTGGTGTTGAGGTGGTGATACAAATGCGATTTTCTAAGGGTACATTTTCATTGAGGCAGCAGCTCACGAGTGAATGTCGATAGCGGCGGTCTCATTGCTTAAACTCTTGCGGGATCTTTCGTTCACCAATAGAATTATCAGTATACAAAATACGTAAGGTCAAGTTCGTCTAATAAAAAGCTATTAATTTTTTTGAAATGTTTGACAGTTCAATTTGAATTTGAATGCATTTGAAAGTTCCTTTAATATTCAAAATCTTGTTCCTTTTCACGTTTTTCTTGTTTATATTGTTTCAAGTGTTTATCGTTGCTGTTCTTGCATTTGTTTGATTTTATAGTGATAGTTAGATTTATTGTGAACCGATTCACAAAGCTCAAAATGAAACGCTCGTGTAACGTGTAGGTATTACTTACTTATCCCTCATATCATCGGCTCGAAATTACATTGAAATTGCATTTTTGTCAACACTATGAAGAAAAAAGTACTTACCTATCTTCGGTTCCTCAGAAAGTAGAAAGATAAAATATTAATACTTTCCAGTTTCACTCACAACTATTGTTTCGGAAGATTTAAAATCACAATCACTGAGTTTTTGATTTATTTTTCATCAAATTGAAAGTGGTGTTGAGGTGGTGATAAAAATGCAATTTTCTAAGGGTACATTTCCATTGAGGCGGCAGCTTACGAGTGATTTTCGATACCGGCGGTCTCATTGGATAAACTCGCGCGGGATCTTTCGTTCATAAATCAGTATACAAAATACGTAAGGTCAAATTCGTATAATAAAAAGCTATTCATTTTTTTGAAATGTTTGACAGTTCGATTTGAATTTGAATGCATTTGAAAGTTCCTTTAATATTCAAAATCTTGTACCTAGTTCTTGTTTCTTTTCACGTTTTTCTTGTTTATATTCTTATTAAGTGTTTATCGTTGCTGTTCTTGTATTTGTTTGATTTCATATAGTGATAGTTAGATTTATTATGAACCGATTTACAAAGCTCGAAATAAAACGCTCGTGTAATGTGATTTATTTTTCATCAAATTGAAAGCAAAAAGAATACCTAATAATCAGTCAAAATGTGATGAGTACATAATTTCTAGCATTTCGCGGGAAAGCAAGAAATTGCATGCAAAACATGAGACCTTGAAATAAACATAACCTATAAATTTATAAATAATCGAATGGCCGTCGAGCAGACGGATATCATGGCATCACAGATTAAATTAAAATCACGTAAGTTGCGCCTCTGCTGGCAAACTCTCGAAGGCATCTCTTCAGTTGAAATTGATCGAAATCAAGATAGCGAAAAGTCGAGAAAATTTGCTTACAATCTATTAGGTATAAGTCAACACACCAGGGTTTTTATTCATCTTGAATAAAACCAATAAACACTTCTACTTGCTACCATGTGCAAGAAAAATTGAAGAAAAAGAGCTACGTATCAAGCCCTAGAATGGTTCCATCAGCATCCAGAAGACATAAAAAACAGTGCTTCCTTACACCCCGTTTCGACGATGCAATTTTGTCACTGCAGATATGTCATGTAGCTGTCAGTTTGCATTGCCAATATTGAAAAATAGCACTGAATGTTACCAAGATGAACGTCTACATTATCACAACTGATATATAATTGCATTCATTTCTAATAATTGATATTGTGATTAAATCACCTTATTACTCAACTTGATTCCTCAAGTCTCGAAAAATAATTGAAATGTTCAAAATCAATATTCTTCACAATGATGCCACCACATTTTTGTGGTTTGCGGCAACAAATTCACCATAGAAATAACTGAGTCGCTGCAACTTATCGCACCAAAAAAGATTGATGCAACTCGAAAAACTTGCATGAACACATGCAATTTTCTGGAATTGCAGCGACAAACTTGCATCGTCGAAACAGGCTATAAGACAGTTTCAAAAACAATATTAAATAGTAGTCTCTTCAAGAGTGGATATGCATGGTGGCCATATCGCACGAGGACGAAATTTGAGCACGGTGCCGTAGGAAATATTTCAAAACTTTCTTCCAAGTATCATATAATTTCAGATATAGATTATTTTCTCGATATTCATGAAAAACTCAAAGGAAAGAAACTACCAAATTCAATATTGAACGATACAAATTAAATTATTAACGTCAAATCATAAAAGTACAAATAAAAAATGGGTATTGGTGAGACTCAAACCAACAACTATAAAGTGGAACGTCTCAAAGGGCGTACGCCTTAACGAATTATAGTCCAGTGAATGAAGGGACGAACCTGTGAATAAGTCTATGAGTTCTTCACTTGTGGCTCAATATGTAGGTCGTCACAGATGTTTTCAAAGGACCCAAAACTTAACACGATTGCTTTCATGGAAATGCCCCCCCAAACCCATAAAAATGAGTTTCCCGCCAATATCTGGCTAAGTATACGGATTAGAGAATTTTCGTTCATACAAAAATTAAAGATCGTCTCATTATCTACAAAAATGCCCCTTATCATTTTTTCCGAAAACTCAATAGTTTTCGAGATAAAGCCATAAAAAATACATATGTCTTCGGAAACTAGAGCATCTTGGCTTCAAAACGATGTGCATGGCAAGTCGATAAAATGGCTAATAATTTTTTAATTCACGGTTGTTCCGCAGATTCTACATAACTCCGAAATTGCATGAAAAATCCAAATAAACAAATGGATCATTTATTAGAACGCGGGGAAAGTACAAAAAAAATTCAGAGATCATTCAAGACCCCCCAAGGACCCATTATGGAGAAAAATTTCCGATAAAAGACTATTTTTGAAAAAAATGTAAACAAATTAATGAAACTGTCGAAATGGTGCGGAAAAAAACTTTCACAGCTTATTACATCTTTTTGCCAAATAAGAAAGAACTTTGAAATACATGGAATGATAGCTACGGGCTTCCTCATTATCTTGAACTTTGAATCATTGAAAAATGTCAGTTTTTGCCTGAGTTATGAAACAATTCGTCCGCCCGCCTCCAAGCGAATGCATAGACAACAGAATTCCTATAGAGAAAACGGCAGCTGAAATGAGGAGAGTTTTGGGTCCCTTTATCTCGAAAACTGTTGAGTTTTCGGAAAAAATGATAGGGGTCATTTTTGTAGATAATGAGACGATCTTCAATTTTTGTATGAACGAAAATTCTCTAATTCGTATATTTAGCCAGATATTGGCGGGAAACCCATTTTTCTGGGTTTGGGGGGCCATTTTCGGCCATTGCCATGAACGCAATCGTGTTGAGTTTTGGGTCCTTTGAAAACATCTGTGACGACCTACAAATTGAGCCACAAGTGAAGAACTCATAGACTTGTTCACAGCTTTTCCTAGTTTTGGATCTTCAGTTACTGGACTAGTAGTTTGTTCAAGAGTGGATATGGTGGCCATATCGCACGAGAACGAAGTTGAGCACGGTGCCGTAGGAAATATTTAAAAACTTTCTTCCAAGTATCATCAATTTCAGATATAGGTTATTTTCTCGATATTCATGAAAAACTCAAAGAAAAGAAACTACCAAATTCAAAAGTGAACGATACAAATTAAATTAGTAACGTCAAATTAAAAAATTACAAAAAAATGGGTATTGGTGAGACTCGAACCAACAACTATAAAGTGGGACGTCTCAAAGGGCGTACGCCTTAACGAATTAGGCCTGTACAATTTAATATTTCAGATATAAGTACATTTATCTATGCCTTAATGAAACAACTTGGATTTCGTGTTTGTAGGTAGACAAACTTTTTCTGGAGATGAATTTCTCAAACTGATATTCTTGCACTCGACGCGCGTTTCGCTAACAAAATTATCATCTTCAGGAGAAGAAAATTGATACTAAATACTAAATTCCAAAAACTAGGGTTAGCTGTTTATATACCTAAAATTTTTTGATCGGATATACACTTTGTTCCATACTGCTGATTATTCCAATTAATTTATTGATAATAAACTAGTGCAGCCACTACCTGCGAAGTTTTTGGTCGGATATGTACTTCATCTGTTGATACTGATTGTGATTCATTTCTCAACAATAGATTAATCAGCAATAACAGAGGAACTCCATATCAGAACAAAAACTTTGGACTAGTGGCTACACTAGTTTATTATTGAGAAATTAATTATAATTATCATCAGTAACAAACAAAGTCCATATCGCTAACAAGGTTTGCATCTTCATTGATCTCTAGAAAAAGTTGCAATATAGTTATTTAAAAAAAAGATTTAGCAGAAAATATAGAAGAATAAAAATTCTAAATGATTTGGTTTTTATTCAATTCCTAATTTGAAATGTTACAAGGGTATCGGTATAACACTGCGCTCCGGAGCGACTTACTAATTTTTTGTCGCACACTTGCTATTGAAGCTGTAGAGAAATCCGGAAAAACCTACAGAAGCACCGGATAGTCGATGTATCCTATGCACCAATCAAATTACTCTATCAGAAGCTCTTATACTGAACCATTTAAATTGAAAAAACATCAAAAAATAGTTCGCATAAACTCCAAATCTTGTCTGCTGATGAGATGCGTCGTTGCTGTTGTTGAAAGTATCATCCTCTCTGAAGGATGGCATCTCGATGACTTGATTTTCGTTGTTGTTGCTAAAAGTACCATCTTGTACGAAGCTTTGCATCTCATTTTCCAGGGAGTTGTCGTTGTTGTTATCAGAAGGAATCCTTCTGGATATGTAATTGTAATACCATAGCAGTCCGATGAGAACGATAAGCAGCAAGATCAGGAATGTTTGCGGTGAAAGCTTATAAAACGCCCCACATCACTTCCACAGCCCTAGTCGTGAATCTGAAAAAAAAATTCGAATCAATCCTCACATAATCCGAAGTTGGTCATTATTCCTCAGTGAAATCATGATTGAAAGAAGCCAGTGAATTGGCGCAGGTGGTTGTGTGTCCGGCTCATGATCGAACCCCAACGGGGAAGACATTTTTCTCCTGATAATTTATATACCTTAATGGGAAATAAACCTGCCATGTTTCATGGTTGGCGGTTTCGCGATAATAACCATGAGTTTAGTATTAAAATAACATTCACTTCTTCAGGTTTCAAACGGAAAAGAACTTTGATAAGATGATCAATATGCTTGTACTATTAGATATTTAATTTGCACGCACGGTATTTATAATTAAATTGAACAACTTCAAACAGATTGTAAATGAAAGACGTGCAACTCCGTGAAAAAACAAGAAATTTGGTGTCCAACTTATGACTTCTTTCATTGTTCCCTAAAATAAATCGATGAATATATTTGCAGTGGGTATCATGGTGGATACGCACTTCACAATGAAATTCCTATTGAAAAAACTCAACAACTCAAATGTACTTATATGGGGGGGTCTTCAATTTGGAAAAGAAAACAAGATTTATCTACTTTTATATCCTCAGAATAAGTAACCGCGATTACGATTACCTTGCATATATTTTTTCAATTCCAATAAATGAATAAGTCGCATTATTCGAGAACCGGATTTTTGCTATTTTGAATAAAGGAAATGTGCCATTTTTGATGAAGGTCAGCTTACTAAAGTTGAGCCAAATATTTATAGAATCAAAATTACACAGGATGGGGAAATATAATAGGGAAGTTTGTGCATGGGATGCCACCATAAAACCAGAAAATCTTAAAACGTATTCATTACAGTTTTCAGAACACATGATTTGTAATATTACCCTGTCTTTACGCTATAAGGTAGACACGATTAAATTTCCACAAAATTTATTGTCTTCGCGACATGTTTCGATACACTGTATCTTTATCAATTATTCTTTGTTATATATATGTATATATATATATATATATATATATATATATATATATATATATATATATATATATAGTAACTATGGTCCGATATCATAACATTATCAGTGTAGTTCTAGGAATCAGTATCAGTTATTAGCATCAGGTAATAAGTTTAGGAATCATCATCAGTCAAGTTGTATTATTCTAAGAATCAGAGATAATTAGAGTAGACCCTGATGTATTTAAAGAGCTTCTAACAAAGAATAATTTGGTGTTTAGAAACATTTGCTTGATAAAGATACAGTGTATCGAAACATGTCGCGAAGACAATAAATTTTGTGGAAATTTAATCGTGTCTACCTTATAGCGTAATAACTATGGATTTCCATCAAGTAAAGGCCACCTCAAACCAAAATTTCCCTGTCTACTACCAACCGACGGTGATCACGCTGTATATTAGTATGAAGTGTGAGAATAAGAGAGGTAGAAGTAACTCAATAAATATAAAAGGTAGGAAAACGACAATGGTAGGTACATTTTTTTTTCCATTTCGTTGTGCTATAAAGATAAATAATATGCATTATCGAAATTTCAATTGCTACTCTTTGTTATAAAACTCAACGTCCACTCTGTTTGACAAGTTAGAGCTTGACTAAGATGCCTGGAAACCCTGGTGTGTTTACTTATACCTGTAGAAGTTTGGGATAAAAGTGGCGAAATCTGGATTGCTTGATTTTTGGTGGATAATTGAGCTTTTGGAGGTTTCCGTACAATATGTACAGATGTCGCCAACACGCTCTTGTCAGTTTCGTCTGAAGCTAATGTGCAGTCGGGTTTTTCCACTTTTATTTGATTGGCTAGCGAGAAGAGATCGCAACCTAAAGGATAATGGGTGGACAATGAGATACCAGTAACAACGTTTCGATATTTAAAAGCAATTAAATCAACAAATAAACACGATAAAACATCGTAAACATCAAAATTTCAAACTGACATGCCAATTAACTTGACAATTGTCATCAAATTTGAAAAATGGGAACATAACGCCCTCTACCGAAACCGAAACCTTCAAAAGCGTCGATTGTTTTTTTCGCCACAAAAATCTAAACAAAATATAATCAGTTGAATCACCAGGACTTCTAGGCATCTTAAGCTTGACCATACCCCTAATATGCGTCAAACATTAATTTTCTGTGACGTCATTGATGACGCAATTTTTGTCCTGTGCCTGGCGTTGCCACCAATTTTTCGAATTTAAACGTCACAAAATTGCAAGTAGAGTTTTTTCAGGAGGAATGAGAATATTTGGTAGGAAAAATGTCAAGGTATGTGGATTTAGGTGTGACGGTGTCATTTCAATAAAAAATACTGCGTGTTCCAATCGTTAAAGGACACAAGAAGGGAAGCGGAGTATCCCATTTTTCTGAATTTGAAGAACCATATAACTTCCGAACGAAGATAGACCTCAGCGTTTAGATATCCGCTTATCGTGTTTTACGCTTTTGATGAAGTAATTACGACCAAACACTTTTTCGATACTTTTAGCTTTGTGATTAACGAGCTTCTACTCAAATAATTCTCAACAAACAACACAAAAAAAAACAATTCGATTATTAAATCAACCATAGATCAAGATCAAATTTAGTAACTTTAAGTTAATTTCAAAATACTACAACAACGTAGTGTTTACTTACTGACTAGAGTTGGTAAAATTTCCTGGGGAAAGTATAACTTGCCCTGTAATTTTTTGTACACTAGACTAGTAGCACTACTGGTGGTCTCATGCAACTGTAATCTATTTATAAAAAAATCTCGTCGGACGATCAACTTCAATGCAGGCGTATTATAGTAACGTGATGCTGTTTCGTTTCAATACTGAACATTTCCACCAATTCTGATTCGTTTGTTCACTGTCATGATCTGTGATATGTTATAGAGGAACCAATCACAAAACCCGAATTTGTGCAAATAGAACATGATTCGCGAACTAAATATGTTACTCTCAGCTGATCAGTGATAAAACAAAAGTGGCGGAGGATTATAACGAAGGTGCACATGACGCAATAATAGTAATTACTTACACACATACCAAGGTGGGAGGAAAATGCAGAATTCATCTCAAGAGAAAAATATTCAAGCAATTTAACGAGAAATACATGTTAACTTTCACCAAGATTTTCGTTTACTATTTCATTCACAATCATCAAAAAATATATAAATCTCCTGATGAACAAAAAATAAATATTTGTTAAGTTAATTCAAATATTTTTTTGTTACAAGTGGCCATTGCAAATAGACGAGGTACATCAAGATTCCAAGAATTGTCATTCCTTGTAGATGTTATTTATCTGACAAAAAATGTTCAAATAATCTGGACTCTGATGAATACGTTTGGCGTGCCAATTAAATCTTATGAATCTCATTTATGTCACACTAGGATAGCCACAAATAAGCAAAGTTAGGATTAATTTCAGAAATATTAGTGGTATTTTCGATCAAAAAAGAATGAAATATCTCATTGTACTGGCTAGTATACTAAGAACACACAAAAAATGAACACCAACGTCAAAAATGAATAGATATAGGTTGATGATGTGGTTCACGAAATGATATCAGTCATTTCGTGTACCGGTAACTTTTTTATTTCTGGAGGTTGTACCTACATAATTATCAAAGAGGTAGAAGGTTTTCAAGGGAGAAATTGCATACCTGTATCTTCTTTGTTTTAGTGCATAGCTTATTTTGAATAACTGCATTGATATGTACATAATGTTACACTTACTAAAGAAACATAGGATGTCTAAAAAGGTCAGTGAGTACTTTTTCTACTGCTATAACACAAAACTGTTTTATTTCAACTGTTGTTGATAGAACAATGAAGTACATTTTATGCCTTCAATTTAATTTTCTCACCTGAGAAGAATTGAACAGCTGTGGGAGTTTGGTGTTATTTCATTTGAAATATGTTGAAATATAATATTATATTAAATCTAATTTTGTAACCCGGTTACTCACAAAAAAATCATTCTAATGAACAACAAAAATGGTTACAAGAGGCAATGCACACAATTGAAAAATAAACAAATCCCAACTATTGTTTACATTCGATTTGGTTGAATTAATTGCGTGTTTGATTCGCTGATTGGGTTGGAAGCTAAACACGGAAGATATGGTTGTAGAGTAGCATATTTTCGAATTGTTGTTGTTCTAAAATTGTTGTTCTAAAATTGTTCGTTCCGTTAACCAGCTGACGAACGTCAACCCTCAGAAGTCGAAGCTTGTGCGAGCAATAGATCAACGAGGCCTTACCTTTTAACGTGCGATTACCCAGCACGGTGGCCCGGCGAGGATTCGAACTCCGGCCTTCCGCTTGATAGGCAGATATGCTAACCACTACACTACCGAGACCACATGATTGTACCGAACGTTTTTTTCATATCTTGATGATAAGATCATTTCTAATTTTATGTTATCTTCACATCTGCAGTTAATAAAAATGCATAGGTACATATCATTTTTACACCTCATTGTTATCTAATCAACGTAAACGCATTGAAAAAACTCAATAATCATTTTTTTCTTCGGGACCTCGTTTTTTTCGAGATATCTGCTATTGAACACAACTTGCCTTAGAATATCATGCGAATAGCTGAAATAAGTGAATTTGGTTTGTTGAAAATTCTGTTTGCACAATAGCTTTCTCACTATTTATTTATAGTTTTCAACAAATATCTTCCTCGACGATAGAATTATTGCAAATATCCTTCAAAAAATCATATTTATAAATAAAACTTGATTACAATACCGTCCTCACTTGGGCCGATCTGATCAACAATTCGAGAAACAAATCGTAGTTTAAATTAGAGCTAGGAAAAGGGTTATGAAGATATACAAAATGTTATTGAAAAAAGTGGAAGAAAAAGATGGGAATCCCGAAATATAAAATAGGCCTGGGGGAAGATATAGAAACATGAAAAATAATGAAAGAATATGAGTCATATATGGAGGATTCAACAATCAGGGTTTGGAATGATAATACAATTTATAGTAGTTTCATTTTTATGATTATTTTTTTAATTTGAAAAATTGAAATTTCAACTCAATCTGTATCATCACATTCCTCGTCATTGAAAAGGTGTTCGACGTCCACAGGATCGGTACATAAAATTCATACTTGTAAATCCAATTGAAAATTATTAGAACAATATTACCTGGAGAATCTTTCTCGAATTACTCACAAGATTTGGCAGCTGATCTTCCTCAAACCATTTAGAATTGAGTAAGCTCTCTTTCTCAAACCAGCTACATTCCAGAGGGCTCAGTATGGTAAGCTCTCTTTTATGAGCATTTTGCCGAAAGCTGGAAATGAAATGAGCTCCTAGAAACTGCTGGTATATAGCACTAATTTGCTTGGTGGAATCGAGGTCGCACGTAAACATTTGTATAGTTTCAAATGGATTTTTCAATTCATCCTCGGTCAAATCACCGTCAGCCAAAGCTGCGAAAGCTTGTTGAAATTAGATATTTCTCGTCAAAAAGTTGCTTACTTACTTCAATCTACTTCAAATTTTGCACAAATATTATTCAACAGAATTGATGGAAGACGTGTTTCGTATTTTATTGAAATTAATTGTCTAATGGGGTAAAAAAATGGGTTTATAACATTTTTGACTTCTTTCAAACGCTCTTTCGAAGGCAGAGCTGTAATTAACCTGTTAACACTTAGTAATGAGAACTACACAATATAATTTCATCAAAAAAATAATTAACGACCAACGAAGTAGGCATGGGTCAGCTAGTAATAATAATAATAATATAAAGAAGATACTCATATAGAAACGGCAGCTTTACTGAATTATTTTTGAAATTCATTTATTTTTGTACCTGCTACCTCCATGTACTACTCAACCTACCGGAGTTGTCGTTAGCTAGTCCCCAAACAGTAAACAGGAGAGTTATTGGACGAAATTCGGAGTTTTCTGAAATATGTCATGCCTTCTGTCTACTGTCTCTCAGACTATAACTTGTTTTTACGACTTCAGTGCACTGAGATAGATGCGTTTGCTACCATTAATTTATCACATGAACATAATTGATTTGTGGTGTTACTGCATGTCTCCTAGTTTGAAAATGTTTTTTTTCATTTCATTTTCGATTCATTATAGTCTGTTTTACTATTTTCTCTTTGTCCTCAAATTTTTCTTTTTTGTGGAATTTTTTGAATTACTTGTTGATTGTTTTTCTTCTTTCACTCACTGATATATATTTTCGGTTCCCATTTCAATATCCCTCATTTTTCTAACATATTTTGTTTCATTTGCCTCACGTTTTCAATTCGTTCAGTTTATTTATTGTCAAGTTTTTCCCATCAATTCTGGACGTATTCACTTAATTATAACAGATTTCAAACGAGTTGAATAGTTCAGACAATGGCAGATCAATTCACTACAACTTGTTTCTTCTTCGTCAGATCATCCAAAGTGCTGAAGATGGAAGCCTACGACTCTGCAGTGCTATCCTACGCACTCGCCACAGCGACGCTGAAGACCAAGCCGGCGCTTCTGGGAATGCCGCATGATGTTTCCGCTCCCCCTCCAAGACAGTCCAATGAGTCTCTTACGCCTCCCAGGGATGCTTCCGAGAGTGACTTGGACGGCAGAAACTACCTCTACCAGCTCCTCTACAACCTCGAGCAAATGATCATCAGCAAGACCACTGTGCAGATGTCTCATCTGATGGAAATTTGCTCGACGAAACAATCACAAGTGAGTTATTCTTCTACATACGGACATTCTGATAATTACATTTCCTCATTTCGAGGTAGGCATCGCACGTTGAAAAATAAGATCTCGTTGATCCGTAGTTTGTTAACAAATAAACATTGAGGTCACAACGGTAACGAGCGAAAGTATGTTTAGAGTCATCCAACAACTACATCTTTCCAGTTGTGGAACAGAAAATATAAATTTTAATTCAGATTGGTCAACTTCAAATATGAATAGAAAAAATCACAGTGGGATGCAACTATACAGGGTGTAGCTGAATAAGTGTAAAACATTTAAGGAGGTGATTCCTCATCGAAAAAAAGATAGGATCTTTCATATAAAGAAACTTCATTGGAGCATCCCTTGTTAAGATACAGCCCCTTAAAGGGAGCACATAAACAAATTAAGAACAGAACAACAACACACAATTAGTATGAATTCAATTTCGAAAATTCACAAACTGATAGCGTCATACCAATTTAATTGTCACTATCGCTAAAAGCGACCTACTAGATAGATTAGTTTCGTATTTTCACATTTATGATGTATCTCTGCAGTTGTTCGTGAAATAATATTTTGCTGAGAACTGGTTTATTTTGGGCAGAAAACCCAAGATACATTTTTTGTTCAGAATGAAACAGACTATCGGAAATAAATTTTCAGATGGTAAACAAATAATAAGAGAAGAGTAACATTGGAAATAAATTTTAGGGTTGCTTTTTCCACCCCTTTCAACCATGGGGTGAACCAAATAATTTACTGTCTGAGTCTCTTTTTGGTAGTACGAAACGTCAGGTTAATTTCAATATTATAACTTATTCAGTGCTTGTGAAAAAAATTTTTATACAAATTTCATGTCCCACTTTCAGGGGCTGTATCGAAGGGATGCTCCAATGAAGTTTCTTTATATGGAAGATCCTATCTTTTTTTCGATGAGGAATCACCTACCTGAATGTTTTACACTTAGTCAGTTACACCCTGTATACACATATCTGCAATTTGTTTCTAGTTTTTTTTGAATTCAACGACTTGTCTCTTAGTATGAGAGCCAGTCATATTCTCTATATAACTCTGGAATGACTTTGACATATAAATATCAACATGACCCCCATTCAAAAGCAAAACAATTATTAAATTATAATAAAAAAAATAATATGTCATGTAATGTTTGTCCGTTGAATTCTGAAACACCCTGTATACGATTGTTTATTCTTTCTTATCCAAAATGAATTCAATCCTGACAGCACATGCGTAAACAACGTGAAAAATTTGTGTTTCAGTGGGATCAGCAAATTTCTGCTCCCTTGGAAGCCCTTCTAGGCGAACTTAGACAAATCTGCAAAGGCAATCATGGAGCTTTCCATCAACTGCAGCTAACTTTCGAAGGTAATGTTTGATGTTAGTATAGTATTTGAATGGATATCTCACCTGAGATGTAGGAGAGAGCATTTTCAGTTAATCTGGTTTACTATTTTCATGTTTTTTGGGCCTAACATTTCGTATAATTTGCTGTAGACATTGTCAAAGGCGATGCGGCAATGGTCGAAGTGTACTTTTCTGACTTGTCGCGTTGCTTTTACTGAGAGTGGACTCGAATGTGTGGACCAACATGTGTAATTATTATTATCATTTCTATGGACTTCCTGTATAGCCCCGGGTAATAACCTCTGGTCTTGTATTCCGAGAAGCGTGTTTATTATAATATTATATATTGAAAAAAATCCATCTTATGTACTTTGCAACAAAGGAAATCTTATCTGTCATATCCCGAGGAGGACCAAATTGAAGGTCGAAACGTCGAAACGAGCAAAATTTATATTTCACTGACCACTCCTAACAAACCAGGAGTATATTCATCTTCAGAATTTATCGTGTTACGCACGTAACACAGAACCCTGCATTTTTAATTTTTACAGTTTCCTCTAATCCATCCAATTTTTTTGTATAGTTGGGATCAATAACCGCTACAGGAATATGGTGCAATAATTTTTGGTACATACGAACATTTTACCTAATATAAAGAATGCTATTACTTATCTGACCTTTTTTCTCTAATCTGGTCTCTAACTTTAACCTTTGCAAAATACCGTTTTACAGGATTTTTCTTTCTTTTTTCCAGATGAAACTAACCAAGGAGTGTCCTTAAATACGGAGATCGTCTGTAAAACATTATCAGATTTACTTCGACAATTTGGTTTGACTATGGGTGCGAATATTATGAAGAGATCATTCCGAAACTGATGTTATATAGATGAGTATTATTTTGTATAGACTTTTTATATATAAGACAATATTTTTCAAGGTGAATTTCTTGATCCACTCCGAGACTTCTGTGTTTATTACTTGTTACAATTATTTGAACCCTGTTTTGACCAGTGACGACCTTGTAAAAAATGAAATAACTAAATAAATAAAATGAGAGTTTCCTTGGATTTCATTTATTTATATCATTCCTTTGGTGAGAATACTCCTACTTCTCTTCAAGCAGAAAAAATGTGCTTGACGAAGCCATTGTATAACGAAACGTGTGTGGTAGTTTCGAAAACCTCTTCATAAGGAAAATCATGCAAGAGTCTATATGTATTTCAGGGTTTCAAACCTACCAGAGAAAGTTTATTTTTTTTGAATTCTAATTTGTCCGTATGCCACTATCATTTCAATTATTGTTTCCTATATTTCGTGAAAGATTGAAAACTCCACTTCCTGGAATTAATATGGTGCGATTTCCAATATTTATTCAATGATAAAGTTTAGTTGTACAATTAGACCCTGTACAGGTAATAGGCTCCACGACTGGTTTGATTATATTTTATGCTTTTCCAGTAAATCGAATGTTTACCTGACTGTGAGGATTGTTCAGGGATAAATTATATTAACTGTTTCGACTTCAAGCCTTTCCCAATTTTCGTGAATTGATCTGAAATATTCAGATGTTGAACACTAGGTATAAGCAGGTAAAACGAGTAATTTTGTCTCTCAGAGATGGGTTCTAGAGGATTACGGCTTACACTCTATGTTATTTTAGTCTTTGTATTTGGAAGTGTTGACTTATGTTATGGCGTGCAATAATTTTAAAACATTTATGTTAATACTGATGATCTACAAGGATCAGATAAGACCTGTCTTGGAATATAGTTCTCATGTATGGAGTTCGGCACCAAAACATTCATTGACTTGTTGGTGATTCTTCGCTCACAGACTCGCTCACTTCATTGGAGCATCGTAGAAGGGTCGGAGACTTGTCTCTCTTCTATAGATATTTTCACGGTCGGTGCTCTTTTGGAATGTTATCAATCGTTCCACGCTTGATATCTACACGGATGACTCAACGAGTACAGATTTCCCACCCCTTTGTTGTGAACTTGGAGACCTGTCGAACCTCTCTTGCTCAGGGATCTTTTTTCAATAGAACAGCTGAGCTTTGGAACTCCTTGCAGAGAGAGGTTTTTTCTGAGGCTTACAAAGTTCAGAAATCAAACTGAATTTTTATTCGTATCTCCTGTCCCTTCATTCACGCGGTGTTCCTTGAACATTACAGGACTTCCCTTTCGTGTGAATCTGCATATAAAGAAAACCCAACGTACGGACTAGGCAGTATGTGGGGTCCGCTGTTAAAAAGTAATAGTGTTTCTTCCAGTGGTTCTTTGAAGAAAATTCACTCATCTTGTGACGCAAAGATCATCGTAAAAAATGTACATAGTTCCTCACTTCAGTAAGAATAACGCGGGTGCTGCAGTAATTTGACGAGGGCGCCTCTAACTTCAGACGAAATGTTGGAAATGCCATCGATTCAAAAAAGAGCATAAAGTTTCCGGTGTCACAAAAAGTCTAGACGACTGGCAGAAAGAACTGGTGAGGCAAAAAATCTATACTATGTACGATGAGCAGCGTATGCCTACAATCCACAAATCAGTCTCACTACTTTTTGGCGAGCTCTGTCTGCAATGGGCTTTAAATATCTCAAAATTGACAAAGAGACAAGTGATAATTGAATCCACAAGTTTTATGAACTGGCGTTCTGGATATACAACGTCAATGAGAAAATACCGGTTTGAAAATCGTCCAATAATAATCTACCGAGACGTAGTTTGATACGCATGAAACCCCTTCCAAAGGATGGCCTGATTCCTCTGATAAGTGTGAAACAAAAGCACCATCGAATGAGGAAAACAAATCACAATATTACACGCAGGATCAGAAAATGGTTGGATCCCAAACTCTGTGGCTTTCTGTGTTGACGAAGTTACGACAGCAGTGCTTTCACAGACTAGTTTAAATGGACAACGCAAGCTATCATAGTCAGGTATTGCAAAAAATTGCTGGTTCAAATAATGCGGAATTGAAGCATCAACTTCATGGCGCAAACGACATATATTTTGAGAAAAATTATACAAAAAAAACTTTTACAACGAAACGTATGTTTGTGATACAATTGCAGAAGAATTGGGACATAAAGTGTTAAGACTACCTTCCCACTTCCCACTACTTCGTGTTTAATCTCATAGGGCTTATGTGGCACCAACTTGAAACTTCTCCGACTTTAAGTGGTACTGTGGTAGAGTTAATAAGGAAATGTGTGAATGACATTCCTACCGGAAGTTGGAAAAGTTCTGTTAGTCATGTTATAAATGTTAAACACTCGTACCTTTCTATGAAATCAATTGCTCCAAATATAATAAATTCAGAAGAGGATAGCAATAGCGACACTCAACTGAATATAGAATAAAATTGTAACAATTGAATAAATTACTTGTATATCTCTTATATTATGCAGAATATAATTCAAATTTCTCAAGTTCGACCCTGAAGCACATTTGCATCTTTCACTTGATGATTTTCTACACGATGGGATTAAACCAGGCAGATAATTGCAGTTGATGAGCCAATACCATTCAGAGTGAAACATGCTATACCGCAAAATCAGGATCTATTCATGATTTTTAGTAAATGTAGTGGTTAATAATCAAAACATTTTTGGTGAAGTTCTTCCATGTTTGGTTCATGTATCCATTAATCAGGCTCCTATCAATATTTGATGAAATATTTGTGGAAGAAAGGAGGAAAATGAAATCAAATAGAAAACTATTTTATTCAATTTTGAACAGGTTCAGCAAATATTGGTACATTCACCATTGAACAGTAGATTTGGGAGAAAAAACTCACACAATCGTGAAGATCAGTTTTTATATCTATAAATTAATTGGAAAATTTATGATTTTTTAGACAAATGGGGAGAGGCTCAGATAACAAATTCAGGTGCCATGTGCCACTCAGTTCAGTAGAAAAACCTTCGATGTGTAAGTAAAACTTTTGTGAAATATCCAACAAAGAACACCTACTGAAAACATTCACAGGCCAATGTTAAAGTTTCGCTAAAGGGGTACATAATTTTTGGCAAACGAATCATGATTTTTTTTTTGAGGGGAGAAGGAAGATTTGGAGAGATGATTTTCAACTTTAATTACACCAAATCAATGACTGTATGTATAATCCTTTTATGAAAATGAGAAATTCGTTATTAAATGAAATCTTCGATATACAAGGGAAGGAATTGGGTATACAATTTATATATATGTTTGATCCATTTACGAAACAAAAATTATCTAAAACAGCTACTATTTCCGTATATCTTTTCCTTGCTCAATTTGTATACCAAGCACTCGACATATCAATCAAATTTATAGGATATTTCTTACATAGAAGTATGCAAATTGAAATCCAAAATGATTGAGTGCATGATAATCTACTAAAAAAACTTTCAAACAATACCCAAAATCTTTCCAATTCGACAACAAAGTGTCGATGTTTATGAATATTAGAGTTGAATGTGAATAAATACAGTTACAATTGTTTGTTCACTCGGCATCGGACCTTTCTATGTTTTATTGTTGGTCTGAGCCCAATTTACTGAATATCTGTTGTAGATAAAGGTCGAATATTTTATTCATGTGTATTCAATTGTTTATTCGTCCAATATAGGAAAGTTACTTATGTTTTATAATTCATAATTCCCAATAACGCCTGCTTACATACATACCCCCATGATACAGATTTTTGTTATTTCTTTATGATGCCCAAAGTTATAATGATATCATTCCAATACTTGAGAAGGTTATATTTTGAGTCCATTTTGAGAAAAACCTTCATGTGCA
Organism: Zygogramma bicolorata; assembly: GCA_032362365.1. Classification (NCBI taxonomy): domain Eukaryota; kingdom Metazoa; phylum Arthropoda; class Insecta; order Coleoptera; family Chrysomelidae; genus Zygogramma; species Zygogramma bicolorata. Next base: position 107,906 of record JAVJAQ010005689.1, on the reverse strand, counting down.
CATATTCTTATATAAATATTCAAGAAGAAAAAATTTTTTCTGGTGAATTGAAGGAGCTTTCTGTAATTTGAGGATTTGAAAAGGAGTGGAAGCCCTGAAAGTTTTCGCGATTTATACATCTAATGACCATAAGAAATGGCATTACGCATTACATGGTCTGCCTCCCATTTTTTACTCAATGAGGATTGCCATATCTCTGAACAAAACCTACCATAGGTATGGCAACTGCAACCAAAAAATTTGAGAGTTTTGATTCAATTCAATTTATGAAAACGACGAATATCACTACCAATCAAGTCATAAAGTTAGGTATCAACATTCATCTTCCATTTATCTACTAATGCAGCTGTAATTATAATATAATTCAATTAACCCATACCTGCCGTTCATACCTGAATTCCCAAAATAATTATTTGAAACTAATACAATGTATCCGACTAACGATTGAACTTATGAATTAGTAAGTATTTATGTATTTAGGGGATATGGTGGATGTAGGTTCTTCAGTATTATTTTGATTCCTGACCCAGAGAGTTGGCGTAAGTGATCTAAAATTTTCGAAACTTTCCGAAATTTTGTGTGAGATTTCCCCAGTACGAAGTAGTGCAACTGCCAACAGACTACTAACCACAGGTAAGTTACATGTTGTCAGTATGTCAGCCCTCATTTTCTCTAAATTTTCTTCACCAATTTGGAGATTAAATTTTTTATTTTTCATTTATTAATGCTTTGACAGCCAAGCCACCATCTTTTTTTCTTTCCTTTCCAAATACAACAAAATTATGTTTTGGTGTGTTGAGTTTGACCTATTGGGGTTTCAAACTGAGATTGCAGCGCTACTTTCGCTAAAACCTCAACTAATTTGCACCACTTAGACATTACTCCAAAAATAGAAGTCCTGGGATCGTTTCCAAAGTGGATTTAGAAATTTGAAATTAAGAACTGCTCAAATACTTGAAGCTCAGGCGAATCTTTATCTGCGAAAAATTATGCAAAATGAGGTACTTCCTGCAAAACCCAGAGTTGCTATTTGTTGGAATATACTGTATACTTCAGTATGCTTCATTAATTTTAGTCAGTCTTACGATATAAACATTACTAGTTTCCATGGCCATACTGTGAAGATTTGGTTTCAAGTACATTTCTTAGCAAGTTGTAAATCCACTTGTTTTATTTGACTATTGTTATTCTCAAAACGAGGGGGTCGAATAAAGTTATTTTCAGTTTATTGGTTGCTTTATCGAATTCAAATGAGTTTTTGATAGCACGGGTTATCCCAACACACTGATTTAGTGTAAATTTTTGACCCGGAACATGGCTTTACCTGAGCAACCTGATAAAATATAAGAAATTGCTGAAAACAACTTCTTTAATAGAGGGAGGGAATCTCACTTACCCCCTTGCCCTCAGCCACCCCAACTTCATATTCTTAAATAACAACCCCCTCCTTGTAATACCTCATCCTTAAGTAAGAAATGCTCTTCAATGGTACCATACAAAGCTACATTTGATGTAACAGTTTTTGGTTTTTTGAATAAATTTGATTTAAAATTGTATTTTCTATAATCATTTTAAGACTTTCATTCTTATCAAAAAAATAATGGTCTATTTTCAAACTCTTGACAAAAGTTTTTCTGAAAATAGCTCGTCATTCTTGGAGTGTTATTACCAATACTTGTTCTATTCAGTTAGGTTGCGTCTTGAAAACAACAGATTTTAGGTGGCCCCAGAGGAAGAAATCAAGAGGAGATAGGTCCGGAGATCTAGGAGGCCGTTCAATACAACCTCTTCTTCCAATCCATTGATCAGCATAATTATTAACTAATCATTGTCTAACTGGAACTATATAAAGAGAAAGTGCCCCATCCTGATGAAAATGTATATAATTTTCTTCTAAAGACAAATTGCCGTGTATTTCTCTTTGATTCTCTAATTCATGAAATATCAGAGGTTCGATAGCTGACCCGTGCCCACTTCATTCTGTTCTCAGTGATTTTCTACATTTCATTTGGTTGCTCAGACATAGCCATTGTAAGTTTTCAAATTGTCACCCAGTATATTTTCCATGCTAGTTTGTTCAGTTCACAAATTCAGAAACCATTGAATGTTAACCTTCAACCTGCAAAAATGTGAGTTTTCAAAAAGTTTGAAGCCCCAGTGGTAATAGCCAGGGAAGTATATCTGCCCTTTATCTTACCTTGTTGGTTCTTTCAGTAATATCAAACAGAAAACAATTTTATTTATAGCGAAAATTTCACATTACCTAAGGTTTGCAACTGTAGGAGGGCTGCTGACTTCATAGGCTCTACGCACATTTACCAACTAGTTTTTTACTCAAGATCTTCGCTATGTCGTCTCACGACCGCTCGAGGACCAACTGGTCTAGAGGGTCAATCCGAAGGTTTTCGTACCGTAACACTCCTTCAATTAACGAAGATGAAAGTCCATACTCCTATGATTCGTCAGGAAGCAGCAGGGGAAGGGACGAGGAACGTGACAATAGGAGGGAAGGGTACAGGTCAAGGTTCCGTTCTCCACGAAGAAGTCCCACTCATAGAAGGAGGAGAAGGTCAAGGTCTTCTAGTTATGACAAAAAGCGGAGGTGTTATGCTAGTCCCCCCACTTCCAGGAGGAAGACTTTCAGGTCGCGTACTCCTGAACGGGACAGGAGGAAGAGGTCTCCGAGTTATAGCAGGAGTAGGCACCACAGTCCCTTGCCTACCAAGAGGATGAAGAACAGATCAAAGAGCCCTTCACAAGGTAGAAGTCAAAGGTGAGTCTTTTTTTATATTGTTGAATAATTTCATGAAGTTGAAGAATTTTATAATAAGACAAATAAACGATGAGATTCGTGTATAAGGTTTATAGGTATCAATTACCCTAACACCAAACTGATATTATTTACACTCGACGCGCGTTTCGCTAACAAGGTTAGCTTCTTCAGGAGATCTTCTCATCTTCCCCTACGAATAATATCATGTTGTTAGGGTTTCTATATATCGAGCAATTCTTCTTCAGTAATCCTATATTATTTTTATATTTACAGGGAGTATGGGCAGTTAAGCTCACCAAAGCATTCTAGTGAAATTGCGAGTAGCAGTTTACTAATGGAGATAATGAAAAATAAGGAACACAGAACGTTGGCAAGTAATGGAGGAAATGGTGCCAAAAATAGGCACAGGCGTAGAAGTCCACCTTCCGAACCAATCAAACTCCCATATGTGGCTGAGCCTGTGAATGGTGGGTCAAAAATTACAACAGGCAGAACGAATAGGGAAACTTCGCCTAATGAGACCCCGCTCTCGAGTAAATTCAGCAGTTGTAGTTTATTCGCAGAAATAATAAAAAACAATGCTCACAAAACAAAGGAGCATACTGGAGAAAATAACTCTGAATTCAAAGATAACGCGAGAAACAATCGTGAAAACTCTTCCACCAAATCAGTCAATCCTTTGCGTGTGGATGAACCTAGGAAAATTTCATCAGCTCTACAATTTGAAGATATCACGCCCCCTCCAACTGAGTACACCAGTCCCGATGTATCTACCAGTGTAAGGGACAACTCTGAATTCAAAGATAACGCAAGAAACAGATGTGAAAATTCTTCTACCCAATCAGTTAATCCTCCACTTGTAGATGAACCTATGGAAATTTCTCCTGCTCTGCAACTTGAAGATATCACATCCCCTCCATCTAGGTCAGCCAGTCCTGTACCATCTAGTGTAAGGGATAAAACTCCGTCAAGAGAAGAAGCCAAAGAAATATCGATGCTACCAGGTAATTCATAAAATTATTTACTCCATCATTGATTTATCTGAACTGAACAAGATACACTAGCCTGTATGTTGGGAATTCAATTTACGAAATTAAATTTTTTTGTCACTTTAGGGTCTAAAGAAGTGAAAGACGAGGAATTTTCGTACACGCCAGTCAAAAGAACGATAATTCCATTTCCAGAAAGAAATAAAGGAATTCTCCATACAGAATTATCCATGAGGAGACCCACAGTAATAGGAAAGAAAACCAGGGAATTCTATAATAACTGGGGTAAAAGGAGTGTGGACATGTTTGATGTCAGTATGCAAATTGGAGAAGGTGAGTCATACCTCATTCAATTGCATAGGGTACCAACAATAAATCTCGAACCTGCTCACCTATGACATTTCTTTTTTTTTTGCTGACATTTTCATCACTTTCAGGTACTTATGGAAAGGTTTACAAGGCCAAAGATATCCAAAACAATGAAATGGTAGCACTCAAGAAAATAAAGTTACTGGTCGAAAGCGATGGATTTCCCATCTCAGCCATTAGAGAAATCAAAATAATCAGGCAGCTGAACCACAAAAATATCGTTAATCTGAGAGATGTTATAACTGACAAACAAGTTGGAGTTGGCTCTAAGAAGGTAGGGATAAGTCATTGAAAATCCTGAATTGGTTAGAATGTAACACATTACTTCATTTGCAGGGTTTGGAAGCTTTTTACTTGGTTTTCGAATTCATGGAACACGACCTTAGAGGTCTTTTGGAATCAGAAGAAGTAAATTTCGGTGAACTAGATATTGCCTCTATAATGAAGCAGCTATTGAAAGGTTTGAACTTCTGTCACAAAAAGAGTTTTCTTCACAGAGACCTCAAACCCAGTAACATTCTGATGAATAATAGGTGAGTTGATTTTTGATCTGAACATTGTACATAACATTGGAACATTTTCTTTATTTTGTTCTTCCCCTTATGCAATCAATTTTTCCAATATTTGACAAAATGTAGGAATAACTTTCTTGTTTTTACAGGGGTGAAGTTAAGATTGCAGATTTCGGTCTCTCGAGACTGTACAATTCCAAGGACAAAAGACCATACACCAATATGGTGATAAGTTCCTGGTATCGACCCCCTGAGCTGTTCCTAGGTGAAGAGAAATATGGACCTGCTGTCGACGTATGGAGTTGTGGTTGTATTCTAGGAGAGCTGTTCTTGAAAAAGCCTATATTTCAGGTAAGTTCAATCAAAAATATGGTATTCAACAGTACGTTTAGCATTATAGCTGAACAGGATGTTTATTGGGTTTTTAATGAATGTCCTTCCGACCTCGTTGGTCTAGCCTTTTCCTGAGTATGGTGATTCATTAACTAATCTTCAATTTCAGATGAGCTCCCAATTATCGCAATTTGATAGGATATCGATGATTTGCGGAACTCCCACTCCTGCTGTCTGGCCTTCGGTCATCGACCTACCTCTTTTCCACACGCTGACGTCCAAAAAGATCTATCGAAGGAAGTTGAGGGAAGAATTTGCATACATGCCAGCAGCCGCCCTAGACTTGTTTGACATGATGCTGGTGTTGGACCCAGCTAAAAGAATAACAGTCAAAGAAGCACTCAATTCCTCTTGGTTGATGAACATCGATCCAGAAAAGTAAGTTTCCATTCTAGTCCTTTTTCAAAACTCCATCGTGTAGTCGAAAATTAACACTTTTTTTTCAGGATCTCGCCTCCTAAACTACCGATACAGCAACACTGTCATGAAATGTGGAGCAGAGAACGAAAATTGAAGAAACTACCAAAACCGATACCACATAAAAACAGTGCTCTTGGATTATGTGCAGGATGAACCTATTGGGGAACCTCATTTTCAATTTTGTTGGCCGATTGTACTGCTATCTTAAGTAATGGGTGAACCAATTCAATCGGATAAATGAAAAAATGTAATAGACAGCAAAATTTGGAATGACAGTCTACCTTCGCATCAAAATATAGGGCCTCTCGACTATAATCAATAGTTCTGTTTCATTTGGAGGAAATAACGATCGGTTAAGTTGAGAAGATACAAAGGATCAAGAGTTTTACATCATAACCAGTCAATCCTTCACATGTAGATCAACCTGTTGAAATGGATGGATGAAAATAACAATAAACATGAAGAATTGGAATGAAAGTTCGCCTGTAAAAATTGATAACACCACGTTACCACCAAGGTCGCTGATACTCAAAAGCTCCCCAGCTTTAACAAAATAGAATCGTGAAATGGAAATTATTAAAATGAATTGAGTAGTAGGAATAATTTTCTCAACAGGGGAATGTTTTTAGGTAGGCACTTAAAATTATGCATTTGTCTTCAAAGTATATGAAATATAGTATGCGCCAGCTTCATCTGGATTCCGTTTTTTTCGAACTTTTCAATTTTATATCACTGTTCATGGATGAAGAGGTTCACAAAGTTGGATAGATATTCTTAGAGTTGTCGTTTTCCTCATTGAAATATAACCCTATCACATTTTTCAATAGCCAGGACACCGAACCAACACTGCCCATATGTGGCGTGAAAAGTAAGTAGCAAGGCTATAAGAAGACTACAGCTCAACGAGCCTCAAACGACGTGAATTGCAGTTAGACAAATTTATAAAAACAATGAGACAATTGAATAACAAAAAACACAGAACGGTACCAACATTATATTCATACCAAGTAAAAAATATTTTAATGAAAGTATAGATAGAAACATTTCAAAATTTGCACTTTGCACTACCGATTTTGAAGATATGAGTATATTCTTATTCCTATGACAGATAATAAAATCGCCAGCACAACAATGTAAACAAGTGAAGTAACCTCTGTTGTGAATATTGTCTGGAAAAAAGAATACGTTTTTTCTTCAAAAATCGGTTGTTTCGTTATCTGAGTAACATAATCATCATTTTCATCTTCTTCGCCATCATCTATATTTTCGTCATACAATGGGGTTGTTCTTTCGACACTTTTGATAAGTATACTCCTGAGATAAGGGATATTGTTTCCTCTAATCCATGGAATCCTAAAACTTCCTCTTTGAGTTGGGCTGTTTAATGGAATAGGTGGTACACTTGTACTCGATTCTGAACCTTTAAAAAAATATGATACGTCTCAAAAGATAAATGAAATAGAAAAAAATAATGGGGCAAAATCATGATTATTGTGACTCTTTTTCTTAAAGATTTAAAATGCCAAAAGAGTGATCGCATACAGTCGGTGTATTAATAACTTTTAACAACTTCTAGCTTAATAATGAATTCCAGGCTCTTCCTAGGCTCCCCAACTCTTAGGCTCCTCAACGTCTATAGCAATTCATGAAATGTATTGCTCAGGTAAAAGACCACGTGAAGAGTTTGTCAAAGTGGTCTCAGGCAACAGATGTTTCAGAACAATTTTTTATCACAATACTTTGGAAAGAGAAATTATTCAAAGCTTCACTATCTAGAACTAATAGAAAGATATCTGTCAATAGTACTCCGATCAATCAAATCCATTGCCATTCGACCAAGCAGAGTAGAACACTGCTTTTTTCGCGTTCAAGATACTACTGTGAAAAATACCCCTCTCACAATTCTAGTCGAGATAAAACCCATCAGCCAAACAACATCATCAATCAGGCCACTCACCGTTCTTGAAGAAATCCTGCCCGTTCAGGTATTCTGTTGAATTGGATTTTTTCACGGATGAATATGGAAGATAATCTTTTCGGAAATTAATCCGAGTGTGAGAACTAACTCCAATAACTTGGAAACCAAAACATATATCGTTTACGGATTAAATTCCGAATAGCGGATCTTTCAGAGTTACAATGGTTTGCCGTACAAAAATAAATTCTATAAAAAACGAATATCTAACATAAGGTAGGAAAGGTATGAAATAACCCAAAATTTTTCTTAGCATCTGCAGATATGGGATTTCTTCACTATTGGGCTCAAAGGGAAGAAAAAATATAATTGTGTAATGCTCAACGAATCTTACTTATGGGAGTTGCTGCTGTGAGAGATGACATTGTTTCTTTGTTAATCAAATATATAATTTCACTATATTCACCGACAAAATATTGAACAAATGATCAACGTGTGGATAGATAAGTTTTCTAATCAACTTTTACTGATAAGAAATGAATCATGCATCCGAATCAAAAATGCAGTTCCGTCAGGGTTATCTATTGATGATTTGCTTTCCAATCAGTGGTATATATATATATATATATATAGAGTTTACTGTATCCTTAGATGACATTTGGTTCTAAATTCTATTTCAAGGAATCAGGTGGATATTGATCATATATATTGCCTGAGTAACATTTTGAGATTGAATGAAAGCCTGAAACATACCTTGTTTTCAAATGAAATAAGGATTGAAACTAAAACAGAGATTTTTTTATTACATGCAGATTCATATAAAAGGGAAGTCCTGTTATGTTGAAATTACACGTGCTGTTCTGTTGAAGAAAAAGCCTGTGCAAGATAGGTTTGATAGGTTTCCAAAAGCTCACAACAAAGGGGAGGTAAATCTGCACTCGTCGGGTTATCCGTGTTGAAACTGCCAAGGGTGGAACGATTGAAGACAATTCAGAAGAGCACCGAACGTGGAAATATCTATAGACCCTTCTATGATGTTTCATAACGAAGTGAGTGCCGTGAGAGAAGAATCAAAAACAAGATCTGTAGATCATCAGAAGCTGACGAGAAGTTAAGTATTTCTTCGAACGAAATAGAAATCAAAGCTTCTAGGAAGCCTCTTCAACGATCGATCTTACATGGCTTTCCAATGAGAAATTACTACTGATCGTAATTCCTAGCATCGAGATACTTTACTTTCCAGAATTAAACTCCAGCAAGTTAATGCCACCCCATTCTCTTATTTTTGCCATGTCATATCGTTAATACTGGTGGGTTTACCAAAGGAAATTTTGTAATGGACTGTATAAAGAATAGATCGCTTACCTTTCTGATAAAAGACAGCAATTTTCTTCGAACTAAATTTTCACCAAGGTGAAGAGGAGGAAGAATATGGTTGGAAGGATATAAGGAAGTTGGTGATTTCACACTTTTACTCGAAATCGAAAATTAAATTGCCGAATAAAAACCTTCGTTTTTTGCTATATCGAATCGGAACGGCTTTAGAATTCATACTGACTGTTTAACTTCTGATCGGCCCGCGCATGAGCATCTTGACGGAGTATAAAGGCGTAAACAATCCAATTCTAGGAAATCGTTCTATGACTAGACAATACCTATTGCACTGATTTTCCCAGGAATGTTGTTTGAACAGAACGGCCGAAACAAATACTATTGACGCTAATGCCTCTCTTTATTTTTGTTTCTTGTGCTGTTGATAGGGGGGATCTTTTATAGAAACTAGTATAAAGAGTACTGTCGTTCCCAAAAATACGCACTGAACATGATGTTCTCTCCAGCAAATCATTGATATGAAGTGAGCGCCAGAACTGAACCTTGTGGAACACCTACCTGCATTTATTGAGAGAATATCAAACGATACTCCATCAACAACCACGTGTACAGACCCATCGGACAAGAAACTCTTCAACAAAGCACACAATAGAGGAGGCAATACATAAGACGGCAGTACGGCAGTTTTGGAAAAAAGAACCCGATACCGAACTCGTCCCTCAACGAAGCTCCTGTGAAGTCCAGGAGACGACTGGCTAACTGTGCCCGAAATGGGAAGCAAAAGCCATCCAAACGGAAACGAACGAACGACATGCTGATGACAGTGACAGTAATGACACAGACACATGACACTGGCTCACTGGCACTATTGTGTTCCAATTTATAATTATAACCTATGATTTTCTGGTTTTTCAGTTTAAATTTGAATTATTCAAAAATAAAAGTTTGGTTTTCTCTATTTTAAAGTATTCAAAATGTGTACTGATGCATACAAAGAATGGAAAGAATTATTCGATAAAGAAGTTACAGAAGTATGGAAATCGGAAAGAAAAGAACTACAGAGAACAGTAATGTTACTTTGGACTTTGCAGAAAGAATTGAAAAGTTGGGTTGATTTTTGAATGAAAGAGAGTTTGTTATTTGTTTTTTCTTGTGATTTCAGGTGTGAGTAAAAATCTCGAATCAGAAGTTTCCAGCCTGAGACAACAACTAATCGATAGAGATTGTCTAGAGCTAAAAAAGAAATCAGCGTGAGTATTAATTCCAATTGATACCTTGAATCTGAAAGCAATCTGTACGATTAGGTGTTTTTCAATTACCTATTCATATGATTTCATTCCAGGGTAAACAGTGACAGAAAGAAATCACCAAATTCTGGAAAGGGTTTGTCTATATTCATCATTTTCATCATTGTAATAGCTCAATCTGTTTTTTCCAGAGAATAGATTGAACTTGTCTCTGCTAGAAACTAGGTCTAATTCATTTGTGAGTAACCTGACAGAAGCAGAGAGTCCAGATCTCTTCAGAAATATTGACCCAAATCGAGAATCTAAACCAGATAATGAAAAAGACTCTTCGCGCTCAATGATAATTGATTTATCCCTTTCTGAAGATGACAAGAGAGAAATTGATACTAGCCCAACTCTAATATCGAAACGTAGGAAGGATCCCAGAAGGATTAGGTCTAGACCACCACCTCAAGAACTAGATGACTCTTTTAAAATGAATGAAAACCCAAATTTCGCAAAGAGAAAGATTTTTCTCACTCCAGGATCAGATTTAGAAATGTCTGTCATAGATTCAACACCAGACTTGAAAGGAAGGAAAGTAAAAAGTGTTTCGAAGGTAAGAGAACTAGCAAAGAAAAAAGTCAATGGGAAAAGAAGGAATCTAACCCTAACACAAATATACTCCAACCCTAAGCAACCAAAATCTAATATGTAAGTATATTGGCTTCTTGTGTTTCAATTAGTATTGTTGTAATTATTTTTTGTTAGTGATCACAGGCTTGATACTGGAGATGATTCAGATGAGACCTTTTTTGAAGCCAATAAGAGTCCTTCGAAGTTGGGCATAACTGAGCTTCTTAATATCATAAATGAAGATGAATCAAATGAAGATTGTGATTCCAGAGACGCGGATGAAATGGATTCTACACAAGAAGTAGAACAGTTCTCAAAAGGGCTTTTGCTTGATGACAGTGCCCACCTAGAAGAAGAATCTCTTCAAAAGTGAGTAACTACAAGGAATATTTAACATGTTTTCATGTTTGCTTTAAGAAATTTTGTAGTTATCAGAATATTTCTATGTTCTTCTGAATTGAATTTATCATTTCAAAAATATTTCAATTCATTAGGATATAATTGGTCACCTGTAAATTTGACATTATCAATCTATTATTTTTTCAGGAAAAGAAAAATAGCAGTTTTACCTGAACCAGTGGTAAGAGGACATGCCCGCAAAGATTTGAATGGTTTTGCATGTCAACAGTGTAAAAATGTGAGTAAAATAACTATACTCTATCATGCAATAAATGAAATGGTTTAGTGATCTAAATTATATATGAGGATGTAGACATTTTTTTAATTCTTTTACTAATTGTCATATTTTGATGCATGATATTTTGGTACTTTTATTATTATTATCATTTGTTTTTCCAGTTTTATGGTCATATGAATTTGTCTCCAGATGAACTACAAAGAAAAATGGATGAATGTTCAAAGCATAGATACAAATATCGACCTCCAGAAGACACACTACCAGGTTAGTTGTAAATGAGTATTAAAAGCCACATAGTTCATTCAACAATATTTATTTACTCCTCCAACATTTTTTTCGTTGGTTTGGTTTTGTATTTCCTTTTAAAGTACTGGCTGATTTCAAATTTTTCTTGCATTATTCAAATGCCCAACTTTTTTAGGTTTTTGGGATATGACGATTGCATCTCCAAAATGAAAGGGAGAAATGAATCTACTCAGTCTGTAACCAATGTGATATTTTATTCCATCACCACTGCAAAGCATATCATTATTACTTAAGAATTATATACCTTTATTTATTTTGTTTATTATTAATAAATTCAACTCTTAACCTAACTCAGCGATTTTATCCTAAAACTATGCCTCAACTTATTATTAAAATTGAACTGATTTTTCTTCTATAGGTTTCCTCTCTTTCCTTGCTCAATTTCGATTGCTTCAAATAAAGCCTTGAAGTTTCCAGCTCCAAATCCCTGTAAAAAATGTACCAGAAATGTTACCTGTAAATCTCAGTAATGAAAAGAATAATGTTTGAAATATTTTTATAGAGATCAATTATCCGAAAAACAAACCGATATAACCCGCCCTTGGCGTATTGCTATCAAAAAAGAAGAAAAAAATCTTCTGAAGACGCCAACTTTGTTGTCGAAACGCGCGTTAAGTACGAGGGATACATTTTTGCTAAAATACATACTTTTTACGTGGGCGCTAAGGATAAACTCATTCATATTCATCGACTCTGATCTTTTATACCATTTCAGACCCCTAGGGCGTCATATGTTATCTCATATATTCTCCATCTTACAATTTTTGACTCGAACCCATAAGTCGCTATTCTTGGCAATTCAGAATACTACGAATTTGAGGCGTAAACTCGCAAAACAGAAAATACAATAAAAAAAATTCAATAATTTGTCACCGCAGTAACAGAGATGGAGAAAATCCCAGCCCTTTAAAATCGCGCCCTAAATACAAGTATAAATAAAAAAATTAATGAATATGCGTGAGTTTAACCCTGACAAAAGTAAAATAGTAGAAAAAACTTTCAAAAATCTTTGTTTTTGAAAACCGCTCTGGGCCCTATTGAATCAAAGTGGTATAATATGAGACTCTAAAAAAGAATTGGAATTCCGAGAACTTTTCATTTTTCAACAATTTCTTTAGCAACATGGGCCTCAATAATCTTCAGAGAATATGAAACGGTAAGATTTTTTGGATGCTTTCTAATAGAATAGAAAAACTTTATTTAGCTCAATAGCTATTTAACAATCTTTCATGATAACTCAACATAAATAATATATTTTAGAGATAACAATATTATCTAAAAGATTCAAATTACAAAAAAACCTATATAAAATTAATTACCATGTAGATAATTTGATATAAATTCAATTCATTTTCCAATATTTCTTTTTAACAGCAAACTTTAAACTGTATAAATTTTTTCTTTTGATTTCGTTTGATAATTTATTATATTCAATGACTCCTTTGGAAAAAATTGAATTTTGCGTTGATTCAAGGTTATTTTGATTCAATTTATCATTTTGTCCCCTAGTATTGTGAGTGTGTCTTTCATTAATTTTTTCAATATGTCGTTGAAAAGGAGCAGATTTTTTATTTATTTTATGAATAGTGTTTGGTATGTCAAAATTTGTTCGATATTCAACCATTCCAGTTTATCAAGCATACTCTTTACTCGCTCATACCTATCACATCTCAAAATCACCCTCATAGCCTGATTTTGTAATACTTGGAGTCTATTTCTATCGGTTCGTGATGAAATATATGAAATTGTAATAAAAATAGGCTACTGAGACATACACACTCTTATATATGACATGATTTTCACAAAATAAACAATTAAATATATACTCTGAACATAATTTATCGAGTCCTACAATAGACGTATGTAATGCTCAATATTATAAACAAAAATATCATATTGAAATCCTGAAATTTACAGTTTTATGCCAGTAATAAATACAGGGGTGGGCAAAAGTCCGGAATCAAATTAATATCTGTTTAACCAGTAACTTAGGAAAAAATCGCTGAAACACGTAAATTGATTTCAAAGTGTACGCATTTTTTGGCAATAAAATGAAATATTTTTTTCAACCCCTTAGCTGCAACCCTCCCCAACTTTTTTTTTTTTCAAATGAAAACCTATGTCGTGTATGGGCTCATTGAAACGCTCGTAAAAAATGGAATCTGACCATACCGTTTCTTTTTTTTTACCCATGTGGTTACCACGAAATGAGAAAAAAACTCTTAAGAGTTAGAAATGCCTACTTAGTGCTATGTACGGGTGAATTAACGTTGCAAAAAACAAAATAAGTGGCATTCAGCATATGATGATGTACACTGCTCAACAATTGCTAAGGATCACCAGTACCTAGTTTCTAAAAGTTAACAAATTTTAAGAACAAACCTGGGCCCTCACCACAACAAATTTTATTGATTTATGTGTTAAACTGATAATGTAATCTAGCATCAACATTCTTTGGAATTTATTTTTTCACAAAAAACATACACAAAATTAGTTCCCGCCCAAGCAATTGTTGACCAGTGTACTTCAAAAAGAGAAAAAAGTTGTTGCATTTTTTGTACCAAATTTAATGCCCCGATAAGAAATATATATTTGTTTTTTGCAATGTTAATTCACCCGTAGATGGCACGAAGTAGGTATTTCTAACTTTCAAGAGTTTTTTCTCATTTCGTGGTAACCACATGGGTAAAAAAAAGAAAGGGTATGGTCGGATTCTATTTTTTTACGAGCTTTTCAATGAGCCCATACACGACATAGGTTTGCATTTGAAAAAAAAAGTTGGGGAAGGTTTGCAGCTAAGGGGTTGAAAAAAATATTTCATTTTATTGCCAAAAAATGCGTACACTCTGAAATCAATTGACGTGTTTCAGCGATTTTTTCCTAAGATACTGAATAAACAGATATTAATTTTATTCCGGACTTTTGCGCACCCCTGTATAGTATGTGAAGTGTGTCTCACTTCAACTCCGTCCACCCCTATACTTTTTTGTTTGAAGTCCTATTGGAAAACTGATCATGAACTAATCATGAAAGGCATCGATCGGTACGTTTTCAGATGCTCTGAGTAATTAAACAGATTGTGTTTGAAAACAAAAAAGATACAGGGGTGGTCGGAGTTGAAGTTAAAAAAATCTATACAAATAAAATTCTTACGTTATGATTTCTTCTCTGTATCACTTCTAGAAATAGAGTTGGCCTGTCCTGCATGTTCTTCGTGAATATTTGCAGAAGGTACCCGTTTTCGTCGTAGTCGATGAGAATTTTCAATTCCTGCAAAACATCCAGCTGCTCGGCGATTTTTACCTTGCTGTGTTTCAGCTTTTCTCGCAACGCGTCATAGTAGCTGTCCGGTACCGACAAAAACTCGATTCCTCGCGCTTTCAAGTTTCTCACCTGTAGGAAACAGATCAAGAAATAACATTGAGTAAACATTTTCTACTAAATAATTAAACTCTATGCAGAAAATACCGAGGAAGAAAGGGTCAGTTGTTCGAAACGAGGTTTCTCTTCGGGTGACATTTTTGTAGAATCAATAACAATAATAATGAAAATTAATTTCAGAATCAAGAAAATAACGTAAAATATGATAGAAATAAACATAAAATATCACATAAGCTTATTGAAAGCTTGTGCGTGATTACTTGATACTGGTATAAAAACAGCAATATAATATAAAATACAATCACAAAATATACCTATATGTGAAAACAATCAAAACTTCTTCAAAGACTAAAAATGAAAGAACGTTAGAGTATTCTCTGCCAAAAAATTCAATGTCAAAATTGAGACAAGTCACAGTCAGTTGGTATTGTATCCAGCTTAGTATCCAGTATCATAGTTAGGTGACATAATTTTTGAATAAGTTTTTCATTTCTTTTTTGTTGGTTCATGAATTTTGAGTTAATTACGTCATTGAATGTGCTTCTCCCCATCCTAAACATGCATTTTTCAATATTCCGTTCGAATGATGGAAATTGTATCGTCATTTCCAACTCAGTAGGTAAAATTTTATGAATTTTACGAGCCAGAAATTCTTCGTAACGTTGCCCTAATTTTTTTGTCACATATTGGTTTATTGCCATTGTCTATTATTCCTGCTTCGAAGCGGTGTTCGATGGGTTGTAATATTGTTTTATTTTTGATGATGTTCGTCAATATGCGTTTGCAGAAAATTTGTCTGATATCAAGGATTTTATTTTCAGAAAAAATAAGTCTCTGGATTATTGAATATTTTTTGTGAATAACATCCGAAGAATGAATTTTTGTATAAAACTCAAACTGTATATAAGTTCCTTTCTGCTACCCTATCCCAATATTCACCAATGCAAAATATAAGGTTTTCAAGTTATGTAGTCAAGTCGATCAAATATCTGAATTTGAGAGTAAGCCTCTCAGTTTGTTTTTTTCCTGTTCGATATGTACGTTCCATTTGAAATTCCTATTAATTATTATATTATCTAGATATTTAGGCTGAGATTTTCAGTTATAATTGTTGTGTTGTCGTCAATTTTCAGAGGTGCAAGGTCTGGTAGGTGCAGAAGGTAATAATATATGAAGTGTCTTATGCTGTTTTCTTTAATCTATGGTCTTTTGACTATTTTGTGAGTATATCAAATTTAAACCAGTCACAAACATGTTTCATGTTTTGTACGGCTTTTGATTTTGGATCTATCCAATTTTCTCTTTGGTAAAGAATAGCCATATCATCTGCAAAGTTGATAAGTTTACTTCCGCAGTTTCAGTAGGCTATTCAGATATATAGTGAATAGAAGTGGTCCAAGTACCGACTCCTGTGGTACACCCTTTGTGACTTGAACAACTCCGTATCCACGGCTTTTGATTTTGGATCTATCCAATTTTCTCTTTGGTAAAGAATAGCCATATCATCTGCAAAGTTGATAAGTTTACTTCCGCAGTTTCAGTAGGCTATTCAGATATATAGTGAATAGAAGTGGTCCAAGTACCGACTCCTGTGGTACACCCTTTGTGACTTGAACAACTCCGTATCCCTTAAATTTCAACTATTTGTTTTTGATTCGAAAGATAGTCCTTTCATATGCATGTCCTCTCACACCACAAGACACTAGTTTCTCTAATAATTATCTATATCACACAGTGTCAAAGGCCTTAGAAACGTCTACAAAGATGCATAATAATTACTTTTTGTCTTATGTCCTAGATATTTTCGAAGATAAATGAAGTATTTCATCGAGTATACTGAAACCTTTTCGAAACCCGTATCGAGTTGTAGATTAATAATACTATATCTTGCCAAAAGTCAGAAAATACCGACAACAAATAAATTGGATGATAGTTTTCTACTTTATTTTCTGCACTCTATTTCAAGAACGTGAAACACTGCTTGTGTAAATACTCACGCTGGTGATGATATCTTGGGTATTCAATGCGATATGCTGGACTCCAGCTCCACCATAGTATTCGACGAATTCCTCGATCTGACTCTTCTTTTTTCCCTAAGGCGGGCTCATTGATGGGCATCTGATGAAAATATCAGAAAATATCAGTTTCATTTTTTTCAAGAATATCAGTTATCAAACAAATTCAGGTCATACTAGTTCATTTTTGTGTTTTCATTGCTTGCTCGTGATTTATGCCCGTGCGTGCGGTAATAAAATTCACCCCGTTTTAGGCCATAATAGTAGATTATACCACGAGTCAATAATAATAGTCATTATTGCGAGTAGTATACTCTACTTTATTCACGACTTATTTATTTGTCATGAATAAATGCTTCTTCAGTTTCATTCATCTCAATACAAATACCAAACACTACCTACGTGTTTGACACTGACACTTTCGAGTTTGGTTTTATCCAAGTTATATCGATTCCATGGTAATTTTCACTTCCAGAAATTTTGTGATAGGACTACAAGACTACAAATTCCTCGCCATTGTTCCCTAAGGGAGTAATATATGGCATTATACTGCAGAAACTATATAAGTATAATACTTACATTATGTATTAGTTATGAATAAACACATTTTTTTTGCTGCATGTTAATGTTTATTATTATTGTGTTGCCTCGCAACATAGTATCGAATTAAAATCGAACTGATTCATATTTTTTTTGCAAGTGCCAAATTTTATTCCTGTCTTACATGTGCGTTGGACCACACTATTGGCAATAAACAATATATATATCAATAACTACGTGCGATTAGAAATGTAACTTTTCCCATTTAACAAAACAACATACACCAATTTTCAACACTTTGTACATGATTCCAATCGGTGACATTGACTTGAACTTTATAGATTCCTTTCTATTGACATCTGATGTATATCTCTTAGATATGAAACAAGTCCTTTGTTTTCGACTGAAATTTTAAGAAATTTTTCTGTGATTTATATTCGTAAAGCTTCTTATAGATAATAACCTTTTCAGCTATTTACAATTTCTTACTGTGACAGTGTCAAAAGCTTAGGTAGTTTATATGAATTGAGAGAACATGTCACCCAAACTCACTAGATGTAAGTAAATAAATTAGTCGTAAATAAAGTAGAGTATACTACTCGCAATGTATATATATATATATATATATATATATATATATCTTCTCGGGCGAGATGAACCATCGGTACATAAATAACTATTACTTGATAGAAAATTAATTTTTAAACACTTTAATCAAACTTTTGAGAGCAATAGCGAAAAACAATCACAAACAGACGAAACCGATTCGAAAGCAAATGAAGTTCTTCATTTTGGAAAAGAATGTCTGATTTCATTACTTCATTCTATGTTGGTGTTTTATTTGTTCATCTTGATTTGTTTCCGGAACTGATTTTCTTGTTGAACAATTTTTTTTTTGAGTTTTGTTGATGGGAAAAAAAGCAACCTGGTGTAACTAATCTAACTGCTACATAAAAATGACGTCTATTTTAGACCAGAGTAGACCGCACCATATATGGCAATTTTCTTTAGTGAAAGATATTAAATTTTCACTACAACTTTTTTTTTTTTAATTCTTCCTCAATTTACTATGGTGTCATTACAACATTATCTTCGGAAATGTATTCAAACTTGACGAAGTGATGAACGAAAGGTAAAATTCACTTACAGACGATTGCACCGACTTTTTTTTATGAGACCATTAACAAAAGGACTCCTTAAGATAGGTCAGAGTTCATTATTGGGTGTTTGATAATCTCTTAAACTATGAATAAACGTTAACCTATGGGTAGAAATGGAAAAGATAATTTTAAGTTCTACCGTATGGTCTAGATGAATATACACGGTTTTGTTTTGAATTTTCGACTGTTGTCCATCTCTGGCCAAAGCAAAAATGAATTGGAATTCACTCATTGTTGAATATACTGGCTTCAAAGAACTATTCTTTTATCCCAAATATCAAAATTCCATCCCCACAAATGACTAAATGGCGCCGTGTACAATGATTTCTTTGTAACCGGGTATCATAGATATCAAAACAATGAGTAGGTAATATTTTCATAGATACCTTGATATTTTCCTCCCAATTGGCCATAACAATCGACCTCAAAGATGAGAATTCGGTGTGGATTTGACTGTCATCCACCGACCAGAATCTGTGGAACTGCAGAATGTTCTCATACCATTTTGCAACCGATTCCATGGCACCATCGGGCTGGTTTCCAACAACATGATCAATAAAGTCCAGCTTTCCTGGGGGCCTGAAAAATGAAATATATTTCTCAGAGAGTGAAGTTTACAATGTTCTTGCTGGTGGTACTTATGTGGAATTTATAGAAATGCATAGCATTGTAAATCCAGTTCGAATGAATAAAAAATTAGATTGTTATCGCTCACATATGGTACCGCATATATTATATCAGGGACTTGACCGATATACAGGTCTCTTTTGAAGTACTGTCATTTATTTCCAAGTGTGATTCTTTATGATAATTCATTCAAATATATGTTCAATACATCTCAGTTTAGAAAACACAGGGCGGCGGAAGTCGAAGTGAAAATATTTTGTAGATATCTAAGAATCTAAACATATTATATTTTCCGATTATTTATCCATATTTCAAATTTCGAAAACGAATGATATGTGCCATGATTTAAATAAAATATTTTTCTCGGATACGGCCACTCCTATTGATTTTTTTTTTCTCAAGTAGGAATCCAATGAAATCAGGCTTTCTGAAGGAACGAAATTCATGAAAAAATTTGATTTCTCATTGAACTATTTGAAATTTTATCCCATTTCAACATTACTTTCTTCATATTGACATTACAGGGCTTCCCTTTCGTATGAATCTGTATATAAATAAAATCAATCTCCATGATATCAAAGATATATCACATAACTCTTCACCAAAACATAAAACTTTTTATTTTCAATAATTTCCGATATATTCACATGAATGTTCTTTTTTTCACTCCGAATTTCAACACCACGTATCTTTCAACATTGTGGAACACCTTGTACCTGATCGCCATTCTGGCGAGTGTTCAACGAAATGAAATTTTGCGTTTTTTTAATTGAAAATTCTCATATAACTCTTATTCCATGTCGGGAGAAAATTTCAAAAAAAAAACATTTTCTGTATTCAGAGTCAGCCTGTTTGAAAACCCCCTTCTACAATTTTTTTTTAAAATATCAAAAACTGCCAAAGGAAAGAATTAACCCTCATACCAAAGGTTCCAGACATCCTTATGATGATTGAAAACATAATATACAAATGTTATGCTTTGAATGATTACCAATGCTATATTCATTCCGATTCTTTGATTTGGTAGTACTCACAGCTTTTTTCCCAAGCAGTCTTCAGCGCACTGAATATATCCTGGCAAAAAAGTACCCCTGTATAGACTCCGATCAACGAAGGTGTGCGTTGAATCCCCATACTGCAAAAGTTTGATGATGAGTCTTCAATAATATTTTTCCTTTGGTATTTATTATAATAGAGTTAAAAATAAACCGATAAGTGTAAATAGCTTACTGTTTGAATTGTTGCAAAACGTGCTGTTCCATGAAAATCGGATTCTTCCCAAATATCTTTCACGATCTTCGCACCGCGCTCTTTAGCTTTCTGAAAAAACAGCAAAATTCACTGTTGAATAACTGCACATGAATTTATTATTTATGTTTGTTTTTAGAGTAGTTGGCAATTTTCTCTAATTGGCAAATCCAATCGTCATCAACCATGAAGGATCAAGAAAGAAAAACAACCTCAAAAACTGCTTCCGAACGAGAAACAAATTTTGCACATCATATCAAAACTAGAATCGAACACAAACAACTACTCCAAGTAAATCGAAGGAATTAGAAGATCATAGGTGAACTCAAGAAAACTGAGGGGGAAGGAGAAACCACCAAATCAGTGCGACAGATATTGTTCTAAAAGAATAATTGTAAACTGGACGGATTTTTCTGAAGAAAAATCATATGAAAGCTATCAACAACGAAAAACCATATTACATTATATTCGTATATCTGAATGGAGTTATTTTTCCATCCAAGTGGATACACTTTCTTCCTGTAGCTTGTTGGTTTCAATAGTAACGGTGTCGATCTTGATTTATAATTTATGTTATTATATTATTATCAATATTGAATTATTTTTACACGAATCCCTTTCAAGATAACAACTCGACAAAATTCATATACAGATTAGTTTCTTCCTCTGGAATGATCAAAGGAAGAAAATATTTATGTGATATTTCGTTTAGAAACAACAAATTAAATAGGACTACTTCAAAAAGGCGCAAAATCGAAAAACCAAAAGACCATTGAACGTCAAAATAAGTGGACCCAAGAAAACAGAGGGGAATTGAATATTTTTTACAAGAATTCCTTTCCAGATATGCTTCAACACAAACTGCTCAATCAATAACTTTTGAATAAGGTATTTTGGAGGAATAATGTTTCTTCTGAATGATCAAAGGAAAGAAAATATTTATGTGATATTATTTTTAGAATCTTTTTCAATCGATATGCTACAAGAATCACAGCTTTTTGAATACCAATCTCCAAAAAAAAAGGGGCCTCGTCAGCATACATTTAACATGAAATCATAAATACGTCTTCTATCTGCTTGCTGAAAAGTTATCACCCATCTTTCATTGGTGGCCAAGAAAGTATATGGCGCTGTCGTATATTCAATTTGGCTTTCTCGCTGCTGGAAAAACTTAGCGGTCGGGGCAGAATTTATTCTGACTGGCTTGGTGCGATAAGCAATTGTTGGTTGCCTAGATACCAATCCTGGTGGGTGAGATATCTTTATTGAATACATTACCCTGCCTAGCTGCACTGAGGGGTTTTCTGGGTTTTCTCAAAGTTTTAATAGGATATGCGCTACTGCAAAAAACAGTAAGATGCCTCAGAGCACTTAGGCATACAAGATAATTAGCCGATCCTTGCCCCCACACGAGGCTCTGTCTTCTGGACGTAGTAGAAAGAGTGTATGACAGAGGAAAGTGTAAAAAAAATATTTCACATAATTGTTGAAAAAAAAAAATGTTCAAGCTCTTACCGATACGATTCCCTCCAAATTTTCTACAGCAAATGCTATATCTTTAACGCCATCTCCATGTTTCATAAGGTGCAAGTTCAGATCCTTCTCTTTCGGTTCGTAAGGGGAAACAAAGACAAAGACGATCTGAAAGACAATTGTATTTGAGTAAGCGGTGACAGTTTCGTCTAAAAGAAGCTTATGAATGACTAAGAAACAAAAAGCAAGCATCATTATATTAGCATATTTGTTTTTTATTGTATAACCACAATAGTTTGTTAAGCCACTGTACTGACTTACCTGATTTTGACGTACCGCATAGTAGACATACTCCCTACTTCCTGTTTCGAGACCTTTGTATGCTACAGGCTCAAACCCTAAGCGTGTAATGTAGTAAGAAGCCGCCTGAAATTTTCATGATGTTGAAACACTTTCTGAAAATTATTGTTCGTGTTTGGCTCACCTGTTTGGCGTTGCCTACGTAAAAAGTTAGGTGGTCAAAATACAGAAATCTACCGTTGGTTGGCTGAAAAATATCACAAATTAAGATGTAGTGACGAAAATAAAGAATTAATAGAAAGTACCAGAGGGTTTTCTTACTGAGGTTCATTTGCAATCTCTGAAAGTTTTGAGGATTTATATGTAGATGTATGGTTTGATTAAATTGTTTAAAGATACCATAAATTATCTTGAAATGTAAAACAGTTGACCAAACAACGAAAACTGTCTAGAAAAAAAAAGTGTCTATGAAATGTTGATAAGTGTCAGAAAAAGAACAGGTTATCTACATACAGACATTAGTGTGTTGAAGTGGATGAAAACTTCTAGATTCTAGAGGGAAAAACAAGGCATTTTGTGATGTAGTTTTTTATAAATGCATTTTTTTCATTACACTTACTTACCTTAGGTCCTTTGTCGGAATAACTGGTCTGAAAAAGAAAAAACAGTTTAACTACAATGGTTCATTAGCTGAAAGCAAAAGCAGATGATCTAACAATTTTCAGTCAGACTAAAGATCATTCTGATTAAGTGCATTATTCAATCGATATTTTGGTTCACAAACAGTTATGGATATTTTTTTCTTCCTAACGAATCTTCACCTTTTTCAATGTATTCAGGAAGTATCATATGTTAACTATATTATTGAATTGTACTTCAGAAAACATTATAATTCAGATAAGTCAGCTGTAAATCAAATCAGTCAGCTGTAATTCAGAAAATATCGGATGTAATTCAGATATGTGGTCGATGGAGACATACGATGTGTGGACATAAACACTAATGATCATACAAAAAAAATTCATTTTTGGGGGTGGGGTTAATTTTTTTTGTCGAAGAAGCATTGTTACTTTACTGAATGTATACTATTCCTATTATATTCTGCGATCTCTTACAGCATTATTTAGTGAGGTCAAGCGACTGACTCACAGAGAGTTTTCATCCTACAAAAAAGAATATCAAAGCTTATCTTTGACCTTCCCTATCAGACTTCATGTCGCGATACATTCAGAGAAAAAAAATACCTAGTCCGCCATTCATTTCACAGAAAAACACCACTTTTTGCCGGCGTTTGGTATAACAGATTACCAAGTTATATTAAGAATAACGCTAATTATGACAGTTTTAAGAGTAAATTAAAGAAATTACTTTGGAAAGAATGTTTTTACACTTTGGAAGAGTTCAACACATATCTGTCCAATTATACAGAGTGTTATGATTGTTTATTAGATACAATGCTTTTTATTCTTTTGTAATTGTTTCTGTATGTGAAAGTTTGTTAATTATTGTTGTAAATTATTAATGGTTTTTTATGTCATTGTATTGGTACTAACTATACAAGTACCTTGACGCGTCCAATCTCTATTGTTCAATAGATATAATAGATTTAAATAAATTTGACTTTCGATTTGAAAATGTCCCAGGAGTTATGTCGACCTGCAAGGTTTTTACGTGGTAACATTTTTTGAATTGAATAAGGTTCTATGATTTTTACTTTGTATTTCTGTTAATGAATATATATCAAAATCGTCTGGGGTTTATATAGAATATAAAATCTGAAGAAGAGTCCTTGAATTCAAAAATTAACCAGGAAACAAGTTGCAGATCTGTGAAATAGTTACATTCCACTTCAGTGATTTTTCTGATTTATATTCGATCAAAAATCAAGATTACAATTGATATTTATATGATTGTAGTTACTATTTTAATTTTTCGAATTGAATTTGACCATTCCAAATAACAATTGATATTTTCTGAAAATCAGCTGATATTTTCCGAATTGAAACTGTTAAAGGGGTAGAGAATGATTGGTATCAAGACAATACTTCGAAAAATTGTGTTGTTCCATTAATATATCTGTTCAACAGTGAATAAATGTGTTTACAAATAAATTTTCTGAGGAAGAAAATATAATGCAATGCTCAACTTATTGCAACTCTGAGAGAAACTCTAATGAAATACCGAAAATGAGAGTATTATTATTTTGATTGTTAACTTGAAATTACAACTCGAAAGATTGTTTGTACAGGAATAATGATCTATTATTATGGAGTCTTCAACTTATAGTACTGTTGAAACATCGAAAATAATTATATAATATATGATGTGTCTCTTGGAAGACTTGAATAAAATTCTACAACGATAATTGAAAATCGTAAAATGTTTAATTTTCTATTGTTTATATCTCATGAGACGTTAAAAATCACCAGGATATTCGATTCAATTGCGGTGGATAATTTCCATAGATATGATAGCTGAAATAACTCACAACAAGGTGCCAGCAGTTCAGTTCTTATCATCTCTCTCATTACAATTCAACTGAAGAGTGGCAATGCAAGTACCATATGGAAGCTTATAAAATGCTGATGCAATCCAATCGAAGATATTGCATCAGCCTAATAACAAACCGCAAGATGCTTCTTTACCCTATACTATAAAGGATTACTTCATACTCAGCAAGTCGCGTCGGGACGCATTATTGAGGGATTGAGAACTTAAGAGCGCCCAACAGAAAAAATTGGGTGAATATGCAATCTACATAAGTAGCTAAAATCACGTTCATCTGTATAATATGTAGGAATAAAAAATGAAATATCATGAAATATTTGAGTACTCACCATGCTCACCAAACACAATTCTTTTAAATTTCTAGAATCAAATGGAAGAAACCGAACCGGCTCCACCTTTTATAAACTTCAAGATAAATAACTTGGCATGCATAATTTGAATTAATTTTAAAGAAATTCTTGTTTATTGGTCGTGCGACAGAGATATCCAGTCGCCTTGGGTTCGGAATGTAAGCGAATTTGTGTTTTTATAGGATCAGATTTTCAATAACAAAAAGTGTACAGAGTGTTCTCGAAAGCAATCGCCAAATTGATATGGGAGATACCTCTCGTTATTTCATTAATAACTTTTTTGGGAATGGATCGGTTCCGAAATGCAAGGAATTTAAATTGAAAAACTGAATTCAGGATTGGTGAAATATCGAATAATTTTGCTCAATTTTTATACCAAACACGTTATTTGAATAAAATAGATGAAATTTTTAACATAATTGAAACTTCACTCAACCAGGATAAATAAGATAACTTTTCAAACCCATATGTTTATGATTTGATTGTCTCAAAGCAAATCTATCTACGTTCATTCAATCGATATATATATATATCGATATATAATATATACAGGGTGTCCCTGGACTTCCTCTTTTCCTTTCGGGAATGTATAGATGGGGTGAAAATATCACCAGTACTTCATATAACTTTTTTTCCTAAAATCCTTCGTTACCAAGTTACGGGCCCTCGAAGTTACAAAATGAAAAATGTTTTTCTTTGATAACTTTTCAAGTGAATATTCAAAATCATCCAAATTTTGGTAATTGACTAAGCAAATGAATTCCTTCGATGAGCTTTCATGCAGGAGTCAGTTGTTTTGCTACAAAGTCAGGAACGGACTACCCCCGATGGTCCACACCCCAAAACTTTGAAATGACAGATATTTTTCAATATTTTTCAACAAAATGAGGTTACTTGGACAATTTTATGAATAAAAGTACTCGTGTGGAAAGTCGATCGGAGCAACGAGTCTTGATAAAAATGTAGTTTTACTCGACGACATCAAACCCGCTCGTCCACCATTATTTGAAATGAATAATTATCAAAGCAGAAATAATAATGATAACGTTAATTCAACAACATTTATCCTGAGATGTCTACCATAATTCGAAAATATTAGTTTTTAAGGAAAATGGAAATGATAGGTAAAATGGTCATAACGAATTTTTATAATGCAAACACGTTTAACTAACGAAACTCAAGAGCCTCAAGAGCAAACAGAAAGGAAAAATCCGCTACAGAAACTGCTCGATATGACCACCTTCTCTCTCTATACATTTTCTTAGTCTGCGAAGACACCCTCTCTGTACTCGAAATAGTATTCCAGGGTCGTTTCGTATGGCTTCACAATGTAATGTTATTCTATTCAACAATGCATCTCTTGTGTGAATAGGTGTAGCGTAAACAAGGCTTTTCACATGCCCCCACAGAAAGAAATCCAATGGATTTAAATCCGGAGACCGCGATGGCCATGAATATGGCCCACCTCTACCAATCCATCTATTGTGGAAAATATGGTTCAGATGGTCACGCACAATCAAACTAAAATGAGGAGGAGCGCCATCATGCATAAACCACATATCTCTTCGGGTTTGCAATGGAACATGTTCCAAAAGTCCATTCAAATCGTTCTGAATGAACTCCAAATAACGTTCTCCATTCAATCGGTCCTGTAGAACAAATGGTCCTATAAGATGGTTTCCTATGATACCAGCCCAAACATTCACGTTGAATTTCCGTTGGTGTTTGGTTTGCAATATCCCATGGGAATTTTCTTCGGCCCATATATGGAGATTATGAGAGTTGATAACTCCATCTCTACTGAAACCTGCTTCATCAGTGAATAAAACTCGATTAATAAAAGTCATATCCTCTCTTTGCCTATCCATGAACCAATTGGCATATTCCAGTCGTGCTGGAAAATCTTGAGGTGTCATGGCATGTACCTTCTGGATGTGAAATGGGTGGAGCAGTTGTTCCCTAATTATTCTATGAATAGTGGACTTGGATGTATGGAACTGTTCTGATAGATTTCTGATGCTCATTGAAGGATCATCAGCGACGGCTTCCAAAATATTTTCCTCCAATACAACGGTACGTACAGTCCTAGGAGCGCCCTCACCACCTCGTTTTAGCAAAACTGTACCTACAATATCGAAATAAAACAACGTGCTCAAATTAATTATCAATTATTACATACCTGTCTCCCTCAAGCTGGGATCGACACGCTCGAATGTTTCTCTTGACGGTACCGTTCGATTGGGAAAATGCTCGGAATACAGACGACGAACTTCTGCAGCATTACAAAATGCTCGTCCATAAAATACATGCATATCTGCATATTCATTGAATGTAAACTGTTCGGCTATATCAAAAAAATTAAAAATATCCTATAGAATATTGACAATACAATGATAATAGTCATATGACAACGCACCACTCAACAAAACAAAATCGCATTCCAGTTTCTCATTTTTTATCAAAACTTTCTAAAAGGTTTTTTATCAACATCTGTGAAAAAAATTGAACAAAATTATTCCCTGGATATTTTTCACCTGATCATGTGCAGCCGTTTTTGTAGTTCATTCGTTTGCTTTTTATTAGTATAGGTAAATATTTTTTCCGATGTGCGTTTTTTCAGCTAAATTTAGATTCGTGTTAAAGAATTTCTTCCATAAAATTATAATTATCAGTGAAACTCCTCAACAGTTTAGCTGTGAAGAAGAATTTGAAACATTCAAATGTTGAGTTTCATGAGATTCAGATAACTGATCAACACGAAACGTGATTATTCCACACGTATTACATACAAAATATGGAATGAATTCGATATTTCATAGTAGAGTAGCTTGTTAGTTTAAAAACACCACGAATCTACAGAACTTGATATTTCTTTTGAAAAAATATCTGCTTTCACAATTGTGAATTAAA
The DNA here is from genome assembly GCA_032362365.1 of Zygogramma bicolorata. Classification (NCBI taxonomy): domain Eukaryota; kingdom Metazoa; phylum Arthropoda; class Insecta; order Coleoptera; family Chrysomelidae; genus Zygogramma; species Zygogramma bicolorata. Next base: position 79,886 of record JAVJAQ010005689.1, on the reverse strand, counting down.
CTTCCATATAGGTACTGTATTTTTTGTTTACGACTTCATTTTAGCATACTTTGTATTATTCCTGTTATAAATATTGTTGAATTAACGTTATCATTATTATTTCTGCTTTGATAATTATTCATTTCAAATAATGGTGGACGAGCGGGTTTGATGTCGTCGAGTAAAACTACATTTTTATCAAGACTCGTTGCTCCGATCGACTTTCCACACGAGTACTTTTATTCATAAAATTGTCCAAGTAACCTTATTTTGTTGAAAAATATTGAAAAATATCTGTCATTTCAAAGTTTTGGGGTGTGGACCATCGGGGGTAGTCCGTTCCTGACTTTGAAGCAAAACAAGTGACTCCTGCATGAAAGCTCATCGAAGGAATTCATTTGTTTAGTCAATTACCAAAATTTGGATGATTTTGAATATTCACTTGAAGAGTTATCAAAGAAAAACATTTTTCATTTTGTAACTTCGAGGGCCCGTAACTTGGTTACGAAGACTTTTAGGAAAAAAAGTTATATGAAGTACTGGTGATATTTTGACCCCATCTATACATTCCCGAGAGGAAAAGAGGAAGTCCAGGGACACCCTGTATATATATCGATTGATGCCGAGGTCTAAGTCTCCTTAACCCCCAGCTCTCATCTTGATAAAGTGAAGACTGTGGTTTTGTGGACAGAGAGATGGTATTATGGCTATATGAGAGTCCGACGTTGTTGAAACTGTCGGACCCAATGTTGGTCTGATTTGAGGAGGATTAATTAAGGAATTTGTTCGATGGGATAGTAATGGTTCCAGGAATTGGGAAGCCTTTGTGAGTCGTCCTGTTTGTTGAGGCATTGAGGGTGTTTTTCAATTTCTATTGCTTCGCGAATTATTCTGGAGTGAAGTGTTTTTGCTGTGGCAATGGTCTTCGTGTTTTTGAAGTCAATTTTGCGTCCGGTTTCGTGGTGATGTTTGAAGAGAGTCGAGGTCATGTACGAATTGCATACTGCTAGCTCGTGCTCGTAGGACCTGTTTGATACCCGTCGGTTCGTCTGTCCTATGTATATTCTCGGGCAGTCGTGACAAGGAATTTCATAAATTCCTTGTGATTCGTTGGGTATTATATCTTTAGGTGAGCGCAGAAAAGAAGATATTTGATTGTTTGCTGTGAAAACTGTGTTGATGTCGTGTTTTGTAATAATTGCGCTCACTTTATCAGTGACTTCCCGAATGAAAGGAATGAAAGCTTTCGGGCGTTCAGCTGGGTCTTTCGGTGGTTTGGGATGCGAGAAGCGGGTTTGTTGGCGTTGAATGATTCTCTGGATCTGGGGGTAGGAATAATCGAAAGGCGGATGTGAGATTTTTCAGCTCACTGTGTCTATTGTGGTCATCTGTGAGTTTGATGGATCTATTGATGAGAGAGTTCAGTACGGAGCTCACCTGGGCTGGATGATGGTGGGAGTTGGCATTGAGACATCTATTGGTGTGAGTGGGTTTCCGGTAGATAGTATGAATGAAGTAATTGTTGGATTTTGTGATATGGACATCTAAGAAAGGAATAGCATTGTTCGTCTCCATTTCCATAGTGAATTTTATATCGGGGTGAACATTGTTGAGGTGATTGAGGAAGGTGTGAAGGTTTTCGGATCCATGAGGCCAGATAGCAAAGACATCATCCACATAACGCAGCCAACACGTCGGCTTCAATGCAGATGTGTCAATGGCTCTAGACTCCAAATCTTCCGTGTAGAGGTTTGCAAGTACTGGCGAAAGAGGAGAGCCATTATTACTGTATAGGAAAAGTATAATTTCTGTGGAAAGCACGACATTGACACTCCAATTGCAAAATTTTCGGAAAGAGTGAAGTGATTCAAAACTAAAGAGTTAAGTTTTGATACAAACGGCTTCCTGTTTTTTCTTTATGTTTGCTTGTGGTTAATTATGTTACTAGTGTGTTATGTTCAAAAAAGTCACGCGAGAAAGATTTACATCACGAGGCCATCAAGCCAAGTGACTTAGGAAACATAACACATGAGTGGCATAAGATGTTTTATCCAACACATGACAGTTATGACTGTGATTATTAATGTCATCACACATCAAATAACACACTAGTGTGTTATTTGTCTGAAATGACATATATAATGAGAGTCATAAATATCATGTATTGGATAAAAATATTTTTCGAATCCAATCTATTTGTCAAAGATTGTAAGCCTTCACGGCCGGGAACTGACAAATTGTTAGGTGTTTCTGGGTTTCTGAGCCGTGTTTTGAGGCTCAGAAACCTGTAGAAACCTATAAACACTTGAAAATACCTATTTATTTGATTCCCGTGTGGAGTGATTCACGCCAATATCAGGAAATAGTTGTATCAGATTTTCCTTTCTTTGACATAATACCAGTATATCTTTATTTCAATCTCTTGACCTAATATCAACACAGACTTTTCTGTACAGAATATGACAGAACACATGATTGACAGGCATTTTCGAAAGTTTTCGATTCAGAAATCAAACAACATCATTTCTATTTGAACATTTCGTCTATTACTTTGATATTGGAATATTTCACACCTACTTATTCTTGCATTTCAATATACGTGCTTTCAGCTTCGATTCTTCTTTGACAAGTGATATTACAGCCAGTAGTAATGATGTCTTTTTCAACGAAAAATGGGGTAATCATTACATTTTCACACCTTCTGTGAAATATTCAGACAGAGAATTAAATATTGTCTAATGGTTAGGATACCGGCTAACGTTACCCTGTAGAAACTCAGCGAATTTCCTTTTTACAGGATCTTTCCGAGCTTGGTTTCAACAAACACATTTCTCATGAGAATCAAGACAAAGGTGATATTTCTGGTGTTATTTTAAAGAATCATTTGTCTCAATCAGCAAGAATGGAGCGAATTTTAGGCTTCCTGTTAGGAATTTCATCGCATTCTTATAGTAGGAGCAAACCCAGGACAGATATATCTGCCTAGGGACCTATGCGACCATATTTCAAGCGGAAATTTATGCTATTGAACTGTGTGCAGAGAAATTGGCAGAATCCAACCTCACACACAAGTCAATAAAAATATTCTCGGACAGTCAAGCGGCGCTTGGCTCTTACCGATCAACGTCCAAACTGGTAACAAATTGCCAAAAACGACTCTCCTCAATAGGAAGATTTAACAAATTGTCTCTGGTCTGGATTCCGGGCCATACTGGCTTCATCGGACCAGAACCTGTCATTGGCATCGCCTTAGGCTTTGCCAAACAAACATTAAATACCTGGATGGCGAGAAGATTTATGGACTTCTGGCAAAATCTTCCAGGATTGGCTCATTCCAAGGCGTTTATTCACCCTTCGAAGTCGGAAACCAAACAGTTGTTGGACTACAGTAGGGACGAACTACGATGTCTAACTGGCCTTCTCACAGGTCACTGTCATTTGAATCATCATATGCAGAGAATCGGACTGTCAGAAGACAGCCTGTGTCGTCTCTGTCTGGAAAATGATGAAACAGCAGAGCACATAATTTGTGCCTGCCCCGCTGCGGACCGAATCAGGTTTTCAGAGTTTGGCAAGGTTTCACTCTTACCATCTGACCTGAAAGATCACTCACCATACAAACTAATCGGCTTCGTTAAGAAGCTGGGTTTATTTGGTCGAGTTTGAATAGGTGTGAGCCACAATAAACCCTTGTTGGTTGCAGTGGAGGGCCGAACAGACCCACTCACTTCTGACCTAACCTAACCTAACCTATAGTAGGAGCCAAAGGTTTATTAGGCTAGCTTCAGTAAAACACCAAAGAGAACAAAAGTGAATAAGACAGGAATTCTCATAGATGAATGAATATTATCGATATTTTTTTGGTCACTGGTACTTTGCTTCTAAACCAAATTGAGTTGTTTGTATAATACATTATCACTTGAATTTGAAGGAGTGATAACGTCAGTCTGGCTTGAAGTTCTAGTAAACTACAGATGAACTAACTCGATTTGAAAACAGTCATCATTCTATTAGGGTTATCATTATATTTATTTTTAGTAGATGAAAAGACGGCTCATTCAACAAACGAATAACCCATGTCAAGTTGTATCAACAGGACACAGCTCTGTGACTATCAGCATCTTGAAGACATTGGCAAGTTCTTATTGGCTGTGTACACTACGAACTACACTCCAATACTGGTAATAAAGCTGAGAACATTCCAGCAATTCATTTTGTCACAATGAAGAATGGATTTATCCGGTATATATTGTTTCAATTCAGTCTCCAATGAAGAATCTTGGCCTACAGACTACATTATTGGAATTATAAGGATTTCATCATCATCACTTACTCTTCATGAATGAATAACCGTGACTTTGTCACAACACTGAGTATTCAGAATGGCTGATGCAATACTATTTCCTAGCTGTCTTTTACTACAGGAGTTCAACGTTCTGTATATCAAAACAAAACACTGCAGGTATTGGAGGTCACAGCCTCTTTTCTCCACCTTCGGAGAACTTTCTTTAAGAAGTCAGTTATCTGATGTCTTAGTCAATATAGCAACGGAAGCATTCTTGAAAATAATCTATCTTTGGAAATTTATTTGAATTAATGATTTTGTGCACATTTCATGAGTGTCTTTTTTTTGTGTCTCATTAGTAGGTGGAGACTTCGTACTTTTTTTCAACCAACTCCTGGTGATATATCTATCAACCCAAAATTGACGTGGCCGTTACTTGGGATGGGAATCCATAGTTATGACACTATAAGGTTAAGGTAAAAACATTACATTACATTTCCACAGCATTTATTGTCTTCGCGACATGTTTCGATACACTGTATCTTTTTCAAGCGAATGTAGTATAACACTGAACTTCTTTCCTCTAGCTCTTTTAGATTCTCAACCTTATTTTTATATGTAGATTCACACGAAAGGGCAGCCCTGTAATGTTCAAAGAACACCGCGTGAATCAAGGGACAGGAGATACCTACGAATTAACATTCACTTTGAATTTCTGAAGTTTGTAAGCCTCAGGGAAAACCTCTTTTGGCAAGGAGTTCCAAAGCTCAGCTGTTCTATAGGAAAAAGATCCCTGAAAAAACAAGAATTGATATAAGAATTGATATAAGTCTTTGTATGGGCTCAATGAGGGAGAGTTCCAGATGTTGGAACGAAAAATTCAACGAAGTCATGATCAAAATGATTTCAGACGTTCTGAAAATGATATCTTCACTCTTGGTTGCAAAGTACTATACACCACTATATATGTAAACCATTTGATACTCGGCAAAAAATTACCGAAAATTAAAGAGATGAAGATAACATTATCGAACACATTTCAAATGGAAGTCCTTGGTAAACTCATATACGTCGTCGAACTCAATAGAGATTGAATTGGAAGGGTTTTTTATGTACTAAAAGGAAACAATACTTATTAGGAGTTGACAGAAGGTTTTCTAGGGATTAACGGTTATACATATCGAAAGTTACTTGCAGATGAAGAAATTAACCCACGCAGCTGCAGAAAAACTTTAAAGAGAACTGGGAGGATATTTGATGTTTGGTTCCGTTGGATTCCAGAAAAGATATCAGCCACAGAACTCAAAAATAAATTTAGAAACGAAACAGCCGCCTTCACGAGTGAAATTTGGATGGTGTCAATCGACTTTGACGTCTATCTGACATGTAATGCGTTTTCGAAATTTTACTCTCAGGCATAATTTTCATCATCAACAAAATAGTTTTTTGCAAGTTATTGTTACGATATTTCCTAGCGCCAGCCCTTTCGCTCGTAAACGCAAAATAATTTGAGGGGTCTAAGAGAGAATGCCATTTTCCAAGAAATCCCGATTCGCGTCGAGAATTCGATACACATCATCCAGACCTCTCGGGAGGCTTCTCCAAAGGGGGATCCAAGTATAAAAAGGGATACACTTCTTTGCAACTGTAGAGAGAGTATTCAGAGTTTATAGCTTAGTGGAGCTTAGTAGAGCTTAGTAGAGTCAGAGTTCTTGACAGTTTTTATGAGAGAGTTTCTAGTACAGAACGTTGGATACTTCAACTGAGCAATTTGAGTGATTGTATTGTATTGTGTTGTGATAAAAAGTTGTAATAAAAGTAGCTTAGTGTTGTTTGGAGTTTTAATCAACGAACCCAAGGAAATATCGTAACATTATGGACTGTTTACAATTCAATAGTAGATGAAGACCATGTTTTCAGAAGAATGCGCGGAAAAGTCATTGTTCATTTCAAGAATAACTCAGTGATTTTCTATACTCGGTTCGAGTGAGTCAAACCAACGAACTATAAAAATTTCTTCGGAATCAAATTTGTGTTCAAAGGACAGTTTTATTCGAAATTCACGCTGCTACTATTGAAAGAAGTCTTACATAATGCTCTCAATTGATGTATTCTTTTGAAACGCGTCATCTAATGTAAGTCGTCTTAGAGTATGTGAAGGAAACTGTTTCTCGCCCAGGAGATGTGTTGTAATTTCGTGGCGAGATTCATTTTTATTATTGGTTGGTTTGTATCGAAGGATTCAAGTGTGGTAAATCCATCATCAGCTCATCAATAATACAGTGTTCTGCATTATGAGTGTCCGCAGTTTTGTCTAATCCATCCAAATTTGTTGAATCATTGGGGTCAACGAACGCCACAGGAATTGCGACAAATACTTGTTTGTTTTTGCAAGTATGCTGTTGCCTATCAAAACTGGTTTCTGTAATCTGCGATATCATATTCATTTAATTTATTTCGCATATATCAGGATTGCGCAGTTGATACGCATTCGAACCATCAACAACGAGTCCTACGATATCTCAAGACAACGGTGGACTATGAATTAGTTTACAAGAAGCAAACTCATGCTATAAAGTCAAAAGATTTTGTAGTTTTTTGAAAGAAGAGAACAGAGAAAACATCATCAAATAGATTTTTATATGTGTATGTTTGTATTTATGTGTTTGTGTATGCATATATGTGTGTATATATATTTATATGTTTTGTTGTATTTATCAATCACACTACCATATATATATATATATATATATATATATATATATATATATATATATATATATATATTTGATCGGCTAGGCTTCCGCGGTTAGAAATATGCTGGCTGGAACTTCCGGTTGATCCGCGGTATTGCTGGCTCAGATACGTAGATGACATCTTTGCCATTTGGCCTCATGGGTTTGAAACCCTACCAACATTCCTGACCCACCTTAACACCATTCACCCCAACATACAATTCACTATGGAAATAGAAAAGGACGACTCCCTCCCATTCCCATGTTCTCATCAGGAAGTCCAACAATTCTTTCACTCACACCGTCTACCGCAAACCAACCCATACAAACCGGTACCTCAATGCCAAGTCTCATCATCACCCAGCACAATTGAATTCGGTTCTGAATTCTCTCATACATAGGTCCTTCAAACTCACCGATAACCACAATAGATCCAATGAAATGGAAAAGCTCAAATCCGCACTTACCCAAAACGAGTTTTCCGATTCCCAAATCCACAAGTCTATTAAACTCCAGCAAACTCGAGATCCCCACCCTAGACCCCCGAAGGACGAACCTGAACGACAAAAAGCTTTCCTTCCATATATTAATGGTGTTACTGATAAAATAAGTCGAATTCTGACACGACATGACATCAAAACCATTTCCACAGCTAACAACCAAATAATCACCTACCTTCGAACACCCAAAGACACAATCCCCAATGAAACTCAAGGAATATATGAAATACCATGCTCTAACTGTCCCAGAACATACATCGGCCAGACCAACCGACGAGTGTCCTATAGAGCATATGAACACGAACTAGCAGTCCGTAATTCTGACACAAACTCAGCATTATTCCAACATCATTTAGAAACAGGCCACAAAATATATTTCAAAAACACCAAAACTGTTGCCACAGCCGAAACCCTCCAAACCAGAGTTACCCGTGAAGCCATTGAAATCGAAAAACGTCCCAACTATCTCAATAAACGCGACGATTCTCAAAGACTCCCCAATACCTGGCAACCGCTCTTGGTCCGACATACTTCTATTTACTCCGACTTGGGAACTAATCCGTTCGAACCTCCCATCGACCGTCCGATCCCTGATCCTGCCATAATTACTAATGAACCCCTAAATCCTACCAACCTTCAATCCTCGATCTCCAGTGATGATAGCCAGCTAGTAAGACAACTCAGACCTAGACGCAAGGTCACTCTGTCTTGAAAATGGCTCCGAAATGGGAGCCGAAACGTAGACAAGTAAATCATTCCAGACGCGGATCAACCGGAAGTTCCAGCCAGCATATATATATATATATATATATATATATATACGAGAAAAAACCTTATCAAATGTTCATGTAAATACCATGTTATTATGGTTGCCACAGAACAAGTTGTTGTTTAATGAATGATAAATCAAGTCGTTCATCTGAATTCAATATAAAAAGGCATCCTTAGATTCTACTGCATGAATAAAATATATAAATCACAAGAGAATGGTCAGTTGCAATGGTTTAACTCGTGGTAATTTATTTATTTGAACAGCAGCAATGAGCTAAGCATTACAAACAGAAAACTTGAGTTTGAATAACGCAGTTTCAATGAATATGTAATTGTTTTGAACCACGTGCGAACGACGTGTGCATGATGTTTACAATAATAGTCCACGCAAAATAGAATATAAATCATTTGTAGCAATACCATGATTAATGAAAATATTCATTCTGCAGAATTATCTCATGATCGAAAATGGTTGGTATATCTAATGAGAAAGTTTGGTTTTCTCTGAACGAAACAAGCTTCTATGGGCTTTTGATAATGAATTGTTTCCTTTTTGAGAGTCGAACCACAAAATTCTCTTCATTTTTCTATGAAATAATATTTGACGCTTTTCACAACATTGGGAAAATCAGAATTGAAATTACATTCAAATAATAATAAATGGAATAACCATAGTTGGCATCAGTCGCAATTTCAATATTCACCTATATACAGCAAAGTGTGACATTTTCATGTCCCTTACAGAAAATCAATAATTTAGAGAATAACTGCAGTTTTCTCAAAAACAGTTGAATTTTTGGTGAAACCTTCGCCTTTTCATTGGTGAATTAATTCCATTTTTCATCAGATCTTTACTTTCATCTGTAATACAATTGTTTATAGAGCAGAAATCACCAAGAGATCACATATTATTTCAAAACTTGTGCGCTGCATAAGTGTATTTCTATATTTATTCTTCAATCGAAAAAAAAACGCTCCATAATATATAGGATTCAGTTGGTTTGCCAAAGTCACTTTGCTTGTTCTGAGCCACAATAAACCCTTGTGGGTTGCAGTGGAGGGCCGAACAGACTCACTCACTTCTGCCCTTGCTTGTTCTGAAATATCATCAGTCGTTTCATTTTTGTCAGTTCCATCGTGGTTGACCCGACGGGGGTAATCTTCCCGTTCTTTTGTTATCCTGGAGGCATGTCGAACTTATATTTTCCTCAGGGGTCATTTTTCAGCTGAAATTCTGCTAACTTTGGAATTCCTTGGTCAAGGAGTTGTCTACCGAAACTCAAAACCTTCAAAAATTAGGACAAATGCTAATTTGTATCTTGTCTCTATCGATTCAAGCGATGTTTTTTTTGGTATCCAAGGACTCTTCAGTATGAATCCGAAGATGAATTAATAAAAATAAGGGTCTGTAATAATTAAATCCGCTCGATGAAAATCGAAAAAACTTTTTATTTTTACGAAAGTGCATTCTACAATATTCATGAGAGAACTTTGTGGAAGTGAGTCGAGAAGAATTGAAAAGATTCTCTCGTGGATTGAATGCGAAGTGGTGCAAGAACTAGTTTTATTCCGTAGATTAAGAAAGCAAAGGTGTGTGTTTGCTAGACCAATCGAATCAGGAACCGAATCTCGTGACGACATAAACTGGAAGTTATTTACCATTTTGTTTTTTTTGATCATTTCATTGCACAGTAATTAATTCAGCTAATTTGAATATCTGGTTTCTACGTATATCGACTTACTGTCTCTATGCTGTTTGAAGGTAATCAAGGGAATATTTTAGTCGTAAATTCTCCATTGGATTCAAGTAATAGTGAAATGATGAAAATGTTTGCTTTTCAGCAGTGCCGGACTGGCCTATCTTTGCCAAGTGAGATTTTGAAAAATTGAGCCCCCCCCCAATTACCAGGTTCATTATTTTTCATGAGTCGCATACGAAAATTTCAACAAATTATTGGTTTTTGTACTATTAATGATTAAGGTGCAAGATCATCTCTACACTTGTCTTAGAGTAAAAAATGAAAAAAACACAGAGAGACAAAATAAACAAAATATAAAAATAAATACAACAAATACAAAAATAAACTCTAAAACTGTGAAACGAGGAACTGAAGACCTAATAAATAAACTTTTGGCATCAAAAAGGAACAAAGTAATTAAAAATAGGGGTAAAGAACCGCAAATATATAATAATTACTTTACTTTAACCAATTAACATTTCTTTATACAGTGAGCTTTCTGCAGCCAGATGCAGAATAATTTTTTCTGGGTCTATAGAACGCAGCGTTTCCGTTTCTACACTCATAAGAATAAAACTTTCTAATAAATTGTCATACAAACTAGACCGTAAACGCGTTTTGATAATTTTTAATTTTGAGAAAACGCGCTCACAAGCAACTTGGGTACAAGATGAGGTAATTATATATTTATATGCAATAAAGAGGTTTGTATACGTTGAAATGTGCATATTAAACTGTCTAATCAACTGAAAGCAACAGTGAACGCACCCGTTACACTCAGAATTTTTATTGTTGCTTTGGATACAATTCTTTGTTTTAATATTTTCTAAACTTTGAAAAATTTCTGAAATATCCTAAGTTCTGTATAAAGGTCATCTGGATCCATGTTGATTTTATTTGATATATTCAGCAATTTTTCCTTATTGTGGAGAAGTCCAGGCACCTTAGCGAAATTTTTTGGGTCAAGAAATGAAAAATCATTATAAATTTGTTCGTTTGCGCCAAACCTTTCTTGAAGACTAGTAACAGTTTGATTGATTATTGAATCAGGGAAAGTCGTATTTCGTGTAAATATATTTATTTAAAAATCGCAGAGCGCTTTCGGCTATTAAGCCATCTTCAGTGCTATACCTGCAAGTAAGTTATAGTCGAAAATTGGATTGAAGGTTAGAATTGAATTACTTACTCGTCTAGGTATTTACAGGAAGATCTTCACAATAACAAATAATCGTGAGACATTACACTGAATAAACATCAAAGTTAAAGTCAGTGCCCTTTTGGGATGACAGTTGAAATTTTACTAATAAAACATTGTAAAAAGATTAAAATGTGGATTCCCAACGTGCTGCATGCTGAGCAAGAGGGGTGACAGGAAGTGAAAATTGACATTGACTTAAGGTCCTAAATGATTTTGGAACATAAAGTTTTTGACAAATGACGTATTAGTGACTACAGTACATCAAAACTTTCCACGGTGAGCAGAAAATTATTCAATTGAGATTGTTTGAAATAGGTATAAGGTACGTTCTCGGTCCATCTCCCAACAGAAACTCCACTATAAGAACGCTGAAAGTGTACCAACCGTTTGAGTCTAATGGGAACCCAACTTACGGTCGCTGACAGAGATCTGACAGAAGAGTGACTAATTTGGAATGGTCCGAGGTACGTTCTGAAGTTAACTATTGTGGTTTTGAATTATACTTGAAGTGGAAATGAAAATTTCAAGAGTGCGTTCCGAAAACCAATTTTCAAGGAAGAACGATTCCACCAGCAGGGGGGAGTGGAATTGGAATTAGGGTCTAATGAGAACCCAACTTTCCAATCCAAACACCGGAGCCAGGTAGAAAGTACTCTCCTCGACCTACCTGGCTCCGGTGTTTGGATTGGAAAGTTGGGTTCTCATTAGACCCTAATTCCAATTCCACTCCCCCCTGCTGGTGGAATCGTTCTTCCTTGAAAATTGGTTTTCGGAACGCACTCTTGAAATTTTCATTTCCACTTCAAGTATAATTCAAAACCACAATAGTTAACTTCAGAACGTACCTCGGACCATTCCAAATTAGTCACTCTTCTGTCAGATCTCTGTCAGTGACCGTAAGTTGGGTTCCCATTAGACTTAAACGGTTGGTACACTTTCAGCGTTCTTATAGTGGAGTTTCTGTTGGGAGATGGACCGAGAACGTACCTTACCTATTTCAAACAATCTCAATTGAATAATTTTCTGCTCACCGTGGAAAGTTTTGATGTACTGTAGTCACTAATACGTCATTTGTCAAAAACTTTATGTTCCAAAATCATTTAGAACCTTAAGTCAATGTCAATTTTCACTTCCTGTCACCCCTCTTGCTCAGCATGCAGCACGTTGGGAATCCAAATTTTAATCTTTTTACAATGTTTTATTAGTAAAATTTCAACTGTCAACCCAAAAGGGCACTGACTTTAACTTTGATGTTTATTCAGTGTAATGTCTCACGACTATTTGTTATTGTGAAGATCTTCCTGTAAATACCTAGACGAATAAGTAATTCAATTCTAACCTTTAATCCAATTTTCGACTATTACTTACTTGCAGGAATAGCACTGAAGATGGCTCAATAGCCGAAAGCGCTCTGCGATTTTTAAATAAATATATTTACACGAAATACGACTTTCCCTGATTCATCAGACACGTGTATGCAGCACCAACAAATCTCACCTGATTGATTATTGTTTTGTATACTTCAGTTTCAAATTTATTGTACTGATCAGGTTGAACAAAGTCATTAGCAGGTTCTCCAGGCATCTTTTTCTTTTTGCGTGTTCTCAATTTTGGAAATTCGCCTTCTATGTCTACATCTGATAGCTCGTCTTTGCCAATTAAATATCTGATGAATTTGTCAGCTAAGTTTTTCAAACTGTCGAACTTTTCGTACATGTTTTTGATATTTTGTTTTGCATTGTTCACTATGTGGAAGGCCTGCATAGAATCTAAGCCCTCGGTTTGTAAATATGCAGAAGCCGGATTAAGATATCCAAACAATTCGAGAAAAACGAATGACATTAATATGGTTTCATACTGACAGAAGCTTTTCAACAAGGAGGTGGCTTCTGAGCAGGTTTTTGCATCATATTCCAAATGAGCACTAAGATAGTTGAGAGCTTGCAAAAGCGTTGAATAGAGTTCGTTATCTTGGTTATGAACATTTCCAAGTCAATGCGCTATTGTTTTCCTAGGGGCCCCGTGGGGGGTAGGCCCCGTGAGATTTTTCTCGCTATCTCTCCTGGGCAGTCCGGCACTGCTTTTCAGTGGCTCCACGAAATAGAATGTAATTTTAATTATCTTTGGAGGAACAAAAGAGTACTGATGAGCCTCGCGATCATACGTCGCATCAGTTGTTTTTGAACATTCTGAGAACTTTTTCGCCTATATCTAGGTTGCAGTTTACCTTTTTTCAAGTATGCCATATTGACATCTATTTTAAAATTATGTTTTTTGATTGTTCATTATTTGAAGTACCAATACAAAAATTTTAAAATACTTTTCTATTTAATGCGTAGAAATGGTTCTTTCAGCTTAAATTTCAATTCTCAGATTCTGAAAATTATCATTATTGAAAAAAGTATCGTCCAAATAGTGGTGAATTTTCAAGAGGAATGGCAAACTTTCAATAAACAAAAAATCTCCAATGCAGAATCACAAGTAAACCTGTTGAATATCTGAAGAGAGAAAACTACCGAATAAGCGATGTCTTTGTCGCTTCGTGTGACAGAAACGAAAAAATGCCCACTTAGGTTTGGAACTTCATTAATAGAATGGATGGATAGTCTGCACATCGACCTATTTAAAACCCCATTCCACGGCACGAAAGTTCACATTTAGGAGGGCGTAACAAAGTCACAACTCCCCAGTTCAGTGGCGTACATTACACCTTTCAAAGTAGAGGAATTTTGAACACCGATTGTTAGATTTTCTATTCAAAGTTTTACTCCTTCCTCAGATTGATATAGCATGTAAGTCAAAATGGTTAGGGATTTCGCGGCAGAGGTTTTCAGTATTACTCTTTTTCTTCGGGTTTGAAGGCCGTCGTTCTTTGGAATATCTTCCTTCCTATAACTAATATAATCACGGCAGGTAGTGCGGAAGCTGATACTGATGATTATTCTCCGATTCCGACAGAAGTAATTAACAATCCAGACTACCTGTATCAATATAAATACGCCTTAAGAAATCGAAACGTTTAGTCATCGGAAATGATTAAGCCTCTGAAGAAGCTAGCCACTCGCGCCGGCGAAACGTCAGGAAGAAATTCTAAAGAACGACGTCCTTCAAACCCGAAGAAAAGTAGTAATACTATTTAAGTCAAGTTGTCTTCAGAGTTCAATTGAGATTGGATATGAGGACTGCGACCTTTGCAGATCTATTGCAATGTTCTTTCTGTTTGTTGGAGCTCTTTAGCCTGATATTAATGAAATTCACAGACATGGAAGAGCTTCTACAGGTTTGTCTCTTCCGCATCTAATGCTTCGTATTCTTACTTACACTTCGCACTCACAAACCACATGTAGTACGATTTTCTTTTTCTTGTGGAAAAACCTACATTGAGTTTTCTCTACCAGAACCAAGATGCTTATATATACCCATCACTACAGTTATAACTTTGCGGTTCTGGTTATATGCAGGTTCATTGTGAATTTGAATGAACTGTTTTGCTTACCTTATTCCTAAGAACTTGTCCCACCAACTATGCAATTTGGCTTGCATCTTCGAGGTAGTGGATGTCTTCATGAATACTCCTGCTGATCCCCAGGAGATTTAAAAACCTATTATGACATTGGATGCTCCGTTCATTTATGGCGTTCAGTCAGCTCCCTACAAGTCTTGTAGAGACGCAATAGAAGCTAGAAGATTTCACTGACCATTGGAAATGAAGGCGGAAATTGGGCCCTTTTATTTTCACAGAAAAGCTTACATTTACAGGGTGTTTGCGGTGAGAAAAGTTGGGGGTGTGTTTAAGAGCTGATTTTATGAAAAAAAAAAATGAGAGCTTAGGTCTGGGAATGCATTATTTGTGAGATTCAGGATGTTGAACTTGTCTGAAAAATGCCTTCTCTTTCTGACCAATATTCAGATACACCTAATTTCGCTCAGATAGTCAAAATTGGCAACAAAGTATCCGCTCCCCTTGGTGTTTCGTCTGGTGTCCCGCAGGTCTCAATTCTGGGTCCACTTCTTTTCTCCATATACCTATATATATATATATATATATATATATATATATATATATATATATATATATCAGACTTCGCACGGTGCGTTCAACACTGTACCGTAAGTTTTCATGCAGATGATACTCAGCTGTATCTGTCTTTTGAACCTACCGAGAAAATAGAGGCCCTAGCGAAAATCAATTCAGATATAGCTTCATTGATCTTGAAGTCCAACAGTCATTCATTAGAAATCAATGCAGCAAAAACCTCAGTTCTCTTATTTGGCTCAAGTATAAATTGAAATCATGTAAGCAGGGAAATCGAAGTAACTGTAGACAATCAAGTGATAAAGCCTTGTGAAAGTACTAAAAATCTAGGAGTAATGTTTGATAGCGATTTGAGGTTCGAATCCCATTTGAATAATATGAGGTGAACGGCTTTCTGCAATCTGAAATTGATTTTCAGTAGTAGACAGTATCTGAATAGGAATGTGAGGGCTACTCTGTGCGAGGCCCTTGTGCTTTCGAGGTTCAGCTACTGTGATGCTGTTTATGGTCCCTGTATAGACGCCGAAGATAAGAGACGCTTGCAAGTCATGCAAAATTCGTGTTTGCGTCTAATATTCGGAATAAGGAGAAGAAAAGGAATCACACATAAACTTTCTGAAATTCAATGGTTGAATATGGCTGAAAGACGTAAGTTACATTCGGCATGCCTCTTTCATAACATTATTATCCATAAATCTCCACGCTACCTATGGGAAAAAATTCAGTTTCGTGATGATGTGCACTCTATAAATATAAGATTCAAAGGTACATACACTAACACCTCCATCTCAAAGAACTGAGACATTCAAACGAGCCTTCTCATACCAAATCTCGCATGTCTACAATGGAATTCCCCAAAGATTGAAAAATAAATCATCTCGTACATTCAAAAAATATTACAAGGAGCATCTCCTAAATTGTCTTAATCTTGAATAACAATAGAAATAATATAGAATATCTTAATGTAGTTAATAATATCACCCATTACCTTTATGATAACTAACTCTCTTACTTTTCCAGAGCGCTAGAGGTTGATCACTTCTGTTCACTGTTATTAGAACTTGTTATCCTTAACATATTACGCTTAAGATGAAAAACAGGGATATAGGTATTTTATACCTGGATCATCTGATCTTCGGCATTTTCCCACGTAGTATACCGTGTGTCACAGACTCATGGTACACCCCCGTTTTCTCCTTTGTATTTCTAGCTATATTTTTGAGATTCGGAACATCGAATGAGCTCACTGAACAGCATTTCTCGACATATCTGAAAGAAAAAAACAACTTCCAATTTTTCCGGAAATGACATCAACTTTCGATTCTTGAATGGGACACCCTGTATATTGTTACATGATCGGCTAGGGATGATCATGAGGAATCCAACGATACCAGGTTTGATGATGTTATCTCCAATGACTGCGGAGATATCGCCATTTATATTATCCATAAGCGCAACGAGTAGGAGAGAGAAACTTTACTGGCGGGTCAATCCAATTCTCTCTCCCACTCATTGAGCTTATGGATAATATAAATGGCGATATCTCCGCAGTCATTGGAGATAACATCATCAAACCTGGTATCGTTGGATTCCTCATGATCATCCCTAGCCGATCATGTAACAATATACAGGGTGTCCCATTCAAGAATCGAAAGTTGATGTCATTTCCGGAAAAATTGGAAGTTGTTTTTTTCTTTCAGATATGTCGAGAAATGCTGTTCAGTGAGCTTATTCGATGTTCCGAATCTCAAAAATATAGCTAGAAAAACAAAGGAGAAAACGGGGGTGTACCATGAGTCTGTGACACACGGTATAGTATGATTTTTGTATAATTATGTATTTGTCTAACTGGGAAATAAAGACCTATATCTATCTATCTACCTATATCTATACCAAGATGCTAATTTTGTAAGCGGAAAGTAATATCACATTGGTATTAGAGTAATTGAGTCTGAACTATCAACGAACTACCAATGGATATTTATTTGCCTACTTTTTTTTGTCTCATTTACATAGCAATAAGAGAAATTAATTAATGTGTAATTGAGGTATATGTGAAAACGAGGTTTCAATTCTCAACAAGGCAAGATATCAAAACAAATGAAGGAATGAAAACGTTTCATGTTTTGGCTAACATTTTTGGTTAACAATGTTAACGAATTTTTCATCGATGAAAATAACATCGACAAATTTCACAAAAATCGAACTGGGTATATTGAAATATCAATACAAAAGGGACATTTTTTGAACAATAACACCCTATATCTTAGAAATAATGCATCAGAAGGAAATATTTTTTTGCTGCCGTGTATCTTGGAAACAATGTTGCTCACAATAAACTGAATTAGTATTTTTTTGATATTGATTGAACACATTCAAATGATTTTTGATTTAAGTTTCTATTGAATTCATTTGAATAATTATCTTCTGTTTAAATATCATTGAAACCAGAATTAAACTGCTAATAATTCTGAAACGGCAAATATGATTGATAAACATAAACAATTGTTAGATGGAGTATTGAAAGACGACCTTTCCAAAAGTATGAAGGAGATTTTTCCTCAATATTACCGCACTCAATAGTTTTGGATTCCTCTCCAGGGCAAATTTGTTTTCTCACTTTCTATTTCAGGTTTCTCCCAAAGAACTCTTCCTTAAAAGCATGAATGAAAACGAAACCCTCACGCACGCCTCTGCCGTTCATTGATCCTGCATCCTGCGAGCTCTGTCCTTATTCCTTATCACAGTAGTAGGATCAACATGGCGTCACATCGACGTTCTACCCTTTCAATATGTCGAAGAATTATCTAACCTAGGTTCACCTTAGGAAAACAAACTGCATCGCGAATTTGATGACTTTGAATTAGTGTGCGCAAGTCTGTGATTCCAGTCTCTAATCATATAGGCACTTATGACCTTTGGGACTCCAATTGGGATTACCTTTGGGAGGACTGTTTACCCTTGGTATGTATGAAATTTCGCATTGACGGTTCGGTTCTAGTTCGGTGTACTGATTTTGATTTATAACTTATTCATAAACTAATTGAGATTATAGTTGATGCTGACTATCATTTTAACCAGACATATAGAGAATACTCCAGTTCTTTTCGATATTTTTATGAGCATGATAAGTTTTAAGACATAAGAGTTTGAAGACAAATTTGTCGGGAGTGATTACACAAGTGCTTCAAAATTACCGATGATTTTCCATGAAAGCATGTTGTCTAAAAACTGCATGAAGGAGGAGGGCTCTTTTAGCAAAATATGAAAATAACGGAATGCAGTTTTTTTACTGACAACATGCTTGAATGGAAAATTATCAGGTTTATTTTGATGCACGAGTGTAATTCGATAGAATATTTCCGGAGTTAAAACAACGACGAGTGAAATTCAGTATTTATGCCTGTCAAGATGACAAATGTATATTTGAACAATCGTTACTATACACGGACCGAGCGGGTATTTTCCGATACCTACCGGGTATTTACCAGCCCGAAAATATCTCGCCGGGAATTTATCGCTGTAATTTATCGAAAATGTCCCGCTTCATATGGGATTTTCAACATACGATGGGAATATTCAAAATACTTATCAAAATACTTATCGTTGACGTTTCACAAAATTTCTCTTCTAATAATAATAATAATAGCTTTATTGCCCAACAGTTTAACCCATTTACAGGACAATATGAGTTCAAATTAGGTATTATACAGAAAATAAACATATTCATTTTTTCGAATTTAAGAACATAGTAAAATTAAATCCTATCATTTAAGGTGTACTCTAGCTGATCTTACTATTTCAGCATTTGAAGAGAAGTGAATATCGCAATAATTCTATATTCTATTGAGATTTTGACACATCACATAAATTGGTGCTTTGAATAGTAAATTAGTTCGTGCTATCGGAAGCCTGAAAGTCTCAGTATGTCTGGTATGGAAATTAGGTACATTGAAGTTTATTTGTGCAAGTATTTCAGTACTATCAACCCTGTTGTGTAGTAATTTGTGTAAGAAAACGATGGACGTGCATTTTCTCCGTGATTCAAGACTGGAAAATTGTAGCTCATCACATAACACATGGTATTCAATGCCTTGTTCTGGATAAACCCCATTGATTTTAAATCAATCAGAATTCAGAAATTTGCGCTGCACTTTCTCAACAAGGTCGATATGAATTCTGTAATACGGAGACCGAATAATAGATGCATACTCTAATTTAGAACGAACAAAAGAATAATATACAGTTTTCAGTGCGCGAACATTTCTAAAATTTCTACAATTTCTAACTATAAAGCCATAGGTTTTCATTGGTTCAGATGACTTGAGACAAATGTGATCCTTGAAAGTTAACTTGGAATCAAAAATGACCCCCAAATCTTTCACAGATTCGCATCTGACCAGATTGGATTGCTCAATGATATAGGGGAAGTAGATAGTTGAAATTTTCCTAGTGTAGCTAACAACCTTACATTTACTTGCATTCAAGTGCAGTTTATTATCATTACACCAAGAATGAACCAATTCAAGTTGTTCCTGTAACTTTATACAGTCATTGATGCTATCAATAGTTGAATATAACTTCAAATCAAAGCAAAGCAAAGTGTTCTACATTGAATAGCCCCACATAGGTCATTGATAAAAAGTAAGAAAAGCAGTGGTCCTAAATTTGAGCCCTGGGGCACCCCTGATGTAGCATAGTATTCAGAAGATAGAAGACTCGTTTTCAGGTTCGTTTTTTGTAGATGTTAAAAATTTAAGTTTTGACATATGATGTCGTTTAAGAGTGGCAGCCAGGCGCGATCCATAGGCATTTTTTGGCGCTCATGTATTCAAAACGTATTCGTGTGTCTCCTTCTCTGTCGCATACGGCTAGCCATGTAGAGGGAGATGGAGAGACGAATAAGTTTTGAATACAGGAGCGCCAAAAAAATACTCTAATCAACTGAAGTGTTTGAGATGCAAGCATCCGCAGACAGCATTATAAAAGCAGATTCCTTCAAATTTCGTCTCCTGCTATTGCCCTCTCTTGCTATCATTTTAGTGTCATTCCCTTCAACTGTATGATCTACATCGGCAATGAGAATGTGTTCTGATAATTTGGAACCACCAATCTTCTTGTGAGTGAACACAAGATGTACATCAAGAACAGACAAATTGATGGTTCTAAATTAACAGAACACAATCTCACTGCCGATGGAGATTATACAGAAGGAAATGACACTCAACTGAGAGCAAAAACAGGAGACGATAGTTGAAGGAATCTGCTCTAATCATGCTGTCTGCGAATGCTTGCATCTCAAACACTTCAGTTGATATGGATCGCACCTAGCTACCCAAGATGAATAAAAACCCTGGTGCGTTGACCGATATGCTTTTGTTTAGCCAATTCCTCTCGACCTGAGAAATCGAAGAGTAAACTTACATTTTTTGACGGTAGGTGGTGTTGAGGTGGTGATACAAATGCGATTTTCTAAGGGTACATTTTCATTGGGGCGGCAGCTTACGAGTGATTTTCGATACCGGCGGTCTCATTGGATAAACTCTTGCGGGATTTTTCGTTCACCAATATAACAATAATAATATAATAATATTTATTCCACATCAAGATACAATCAATCTTACAGGAAGTAGTTTGGCTGTTGTTGCTTAAAACACTATAAATATAAGCTAAAAAGTGTGCGAAACACTAGTTTGGTACTTATATTAAGGAGATATCACTTAAAACAAAACAATTTATATATGTATATATAAATATAACCTAGTTAAAGGGCGCGAAACAATAGATGGTAATATGGCACTAGGTAAATGAAATACTTGTTAAAAAACTGATAATTTGACAATGGGCACAAGAAAATAATTCTGAATTTTGAGACCTTATTCACTCATAACAAAAGCTCTGAGTTTCAAAGCATCCATGACGAAATTACTGATTACTTTAGCCATTTGTGGAGTTATTCTTTCTATTTCTAATAAGAGGTGGTTCAAAGATCTGATTTGGCAAATTTCTCTCGTCCTAACGCACCTGTACAGGGGACATTCAAAGAAGAAGTGGTAAAATGTTTCATCGTCATTGAATAGAAGTATCAGTAAGGTCAAGTTCGTCTAATAAAAAGCTATTGACTTTTTTTTGAAATGTTTGACAGTTCGATATGAATTTGAATGCATTTGAAAGTTCCTTTAATATTCAAAATCTTGTACCTAGTTCCTGTTTCTTTTCACGTTTTTCTTGTTTATATTCTTTTTAAGTGTTTATCGTTGCTGTTCTTGTATTTGTTTGATTTTATAGTGATAGTTAGATTTATTATGAACCGATTTACAAAGCTCGAAATAAAACGCTCGTGTAACGTGTAGGTATTACTCATCCCTCACATCATCGGCTCGTAATCACATTTAAATTGCATTTTTTAACACTATGAAGAAAAAAGTACTTACCTATCTTCGGTTCCTCAGAAAGTAGAAAGATAAGATATCAATACTTTCCAGTTTCACTCACAACTATTGTTTCGGAAGATTCAAAATCACATCACAATCACTGAGTTTTTGATTTATTTTTCATCAAATTGAAAGCAAAAGGAATACTTAAGGATCAGTCAAAATGTGATGACTACATAATTTCTAGCATATCGCGGGAAAGCAAGAAATTGCATGCAAAACATGAGACCATGAAATAAACATAACCTAAAAATCTATAAATAATCAAATGGCCGTCGAGCAGACGGATATCATGGCATCACAGATTAAATTAAAATCACGTAAGGTGCGCCTCTGCTGGTGAACTCTCGAAGGCATCTCTTCAGTTAAAATTGATAGCGAAAAGTCGAGAAAATTTGCTTACAATCTATTAGGTATAAGTCAACACAACAGGGTTTTTATTCATTAGCTACCACTGTTGAAAGACCTATGTCAAAACTCAAATTTCTGACATTTATAAAAAACGAACCTAAAAACGATACAAGAAGAGAATATTTGTGAGAGGTTTGAAAAAAGTATTTTGATAAACATTAGTTCTTGTAGTTTTTGATAGTCAAATTTGAGATATACGAAAAGTTGTTGACTAATTGAACGTGTTCCACTCAGAACGAACTATTTTTGAATCATCGCAGCAACTTCTCGGGGTAGATTCCGAATCTGCCTTTCCTACACTTCAGAGCCCAGATTCTATTTCACGAATTCGATTATCGAATTGTTTAAAATATGCGTATATTTTCGGTACAGCTCATGCTATAGTCACAGTCTGAGTTACTCGACAATCGAATTCGTGAAATAGAATCTGGGGGCAGATTGTTTTCATCGCTATATGTCGAAAACTTGTGAGATAGTAGAAGTTTCGAAGTGAATGCTTAAGAATGCTTAAGAACCTAATTTCGACTTCAGGGTCTTGATTCATGACATTTCATGTCGTATGCAACAAAATTAGGGCATTGGAAAGAGGTATATTTTTTACATGAAAGTACATCGTACACTGCTGAAAAATATCGGCTTTGCACTATTGGCCAATGAAAGTGATGTTGAAAACAACAATGGACTATGAGTTTGAAGAAGAAAAAGAGATTGAGGGTATCCATGCATTCAAAAACAGGTTTCCAAATTAAATTTTCAGTCCTGTTCCATGACGAAATGGATATGTAAATGGAACACACAAAATAATTAAAGATTACCAAATTCCATTTAAGTGTTGAAAATGGTTTGAAAACTCGAAATTGACGCTTTTTTTTGTACTTCCATTGGCAACCGCTATTATTTCACAGTACACGTTTATTGTGAGTCATTAAGTTACAGCTGTCACTATGGTGCGGGTAGAAAATAGTATATTATGCAACGATCGTGTAATGATGGTTATTAATATATGAGCATAAACCGGGATACGAAACGAGGTGAGTTTCGTATGGTTTATGCGAGTGTATTAATAACCATTACATGAGAGTTGCATACGCTATTTTATCTACACCCGATAAATAGTGAACTACAAATATTATATTTATAATTGTATTGCACACAATAATACTAATTTCGAATTTCTTTGAAAAATTCTACAGAATTGTAATTAATAATATTACTTCGAGAAATAAAACGATGAGATATGAAAAGAAGATCAAAAATCAAAGAAAAAAGATTACTCGAGACCGGAATCGAACCAATGTCTCCTCCAGCTAGAATAATCAATGTCAGCGCCACAGACGGCTCGGCCACGGAGAGCCCACAAAAATTGATGAAAAAATAAGTAATAAATCATGCATTTGTCAAATGAAAAATTTAATCATTCTAACTGTATTTCTGTCGGTGAAGGTGTCGAAGGTGATTCTCCCATATCGCTGGTATCAGATATTTTGTTATGATTATCGAAGTTTGGCTATATTCTCCGAAAGTTCAATACCTATACCGATTTTGACTTGACAAATGTCAAATGCAGAGCATGCACACCATGCTTGATTGAAAAATAATGGGTTTCAATTGGTTGAAAATCTGTATCGTAATGAAAAATCTGTATCGTAATGGATTTCATTATAAAACGGGTTGTGGGCATATGAGTGTATCATTAGAGTACGGGTGTAGATAAAGTACAGTATGCCTTACAATTTTTTGCTTGCGCGAAATCCCTCGTTACGTGATATAATATCACCTTCCTGTCCTTATTTTCAAGAGTTTCAGTTCAGAAGTCATTTTCTTGAACTTGACGACCGGATACAATTGAAATCTTCTAAACGAACAAGTAAAAGTAATGGAAATATCTCGCCTACCAAAAATATGTTTTTCACGTCTGTCTGAACTGAATATGTCGGCGTACACCAGATACAACTGGGTGGGGCAAATAAAGGACTGCTTTTCGGCAGCTGGTGAAATCCAACTTTGGCAACATTTTTTGCTCTCCACATCTAAAAGAGATACTCTTCTTGTTTTAGAGGCGTACCGTAGTTATTTATTGAGAAACGACTTAGACTTGCAGAGTCCTCCTACCCACTCATATATCAAGACCTCTCTCTGCGAATTAACACTCAAACTTATTTAAAAGCCTCTTTGCCCATGTATATTGTCAAATTGATTTCTCAATTACGGACCTGCAGTAAAAAAAACTCTGAAATTGACGCTCAGTGGCCTAGTCTATACAATTGATACCGAGGTAACCTGCTCAATCTGTAATCTTAAAGAGACTGAATCCCTAGAACATGTCCTGCTGGTGTGCCCAATATATAGGGAAATAGGGAAAAAATCTAATTCACTCTGTGATAAATATTCTTAAGCTAAGATCTTTCATCTTGAATGAATGACACTCTTTTCTTTCTTCGAGATATATATATATATACAAAAAATGTGTTCGGAAATCCGAGTGTTTTCTAGTAGCTCCTTGCAAACATCTGTTATTTCAAATGTGCTCGCTAATTGGCTTTTAATAAAACTATGTTCTGGTTTACTTAAATAAAGCATATTGCTTTTTCTGTGTCTGGACCTGCTACGCTTAGCTGTAATCGTACAACCGTATATTTGTACCCCCTCCAACCCTTGCAATAAGAATTGTAACTTCTTTTTATGCAATAAATGTTCTACCTATCTATCTATCTATCTATCTATCTATCTATCTATCTATCTATCTATCTATCTATCTATCTATCTATCTATCTATCTATCTATCTATCTATCTATCTATCTATCTATCTATCTATCTATCTATCTATCTATCTATCTATCTATCTATCTATCTATCTATCTATCTATCTATCTATCTATCCATCTATCTTATCTATCTTTTTTTTTGTGTCCGAGGAGAGGAAATCTTGCATGAGACCCCGGTCGTTCCGGAGTGCCGGATTCTTACCGACTAAAACCTCTCCTCCTCCTCAGCGTCTCCTCCCACTGGAACCGCTTTCGCATTACTTCGGTGGGAGGTGCTGTTGTATTGACTTATTTGTCGCTTCTACAGGTTTCGATCTTCATTCTCTTTAGTTTCAATTATGGAGCGAATTGCACGGTATGTGGTCTTCCAACCTTCTTCGTTGGTAATGAGTTTCCTCATCATACTTTCCGCTTCGAAAGGTACTCTTGCACGTTCCCTGAATTCCCGCCGAATATTTTCCCATCTAGGACAGTGGAACAACGTATGTTCCGCATCGTCTTGTTGTCCACAGTACGGGCATTCATCTGATTCTACTTTTTCCCGGTCATACAGATACTTTCTGAAACACCCGTGTCCTGATAACGCTTGTGTGAGAAAGTAATCCACATCGCCGTGTGTCCTCTCTATCCAGTCTCGTACGTTTGGAATTAGTTGGTGTGTCCATCTGCCGTGTTAGTCGTTTTTCCATTTGGCTTGCCATTCACTCACTACGTTGTTTTCAGCTATGCTTCTAGCTGTTCCCAGGTACCTCTCGCGTCTTTTTTTTTATGAGAATTTCAATAGGAGGAACTCCTGCTATTATCCCCGCCGCTTCTGCTGATACAGTTCTATAGGCACAGCATATCCTTAGGGTCATTTTCCTTTGTAGGCTCGTATATTTCGACAGTAGTTTTTTGTTTTCCACAACTGTATGCCAAGCATCTTTTTCGAGGATCGGGGTCTGTCTATATTCGGCAAGAGGCCTGAGAGAGCTGTTACCGTTTTCTCCACTTTGCAGATAGCCTTATTTGTATGCTCGGCAAAAGTGAGCTTTGTGTCTAGCCATACGCCTAAGTATTTGATGCTCTTTTGTGGAAACACCGTGGTTCCTTTCACATCTATCTATCTATCTATCTAAAGAATACTACTCATAAAACTACTACTCTCCTGGCTAGTACCACCAATGCCTTGAATTATGTCCGACAGGTGTCAGTGCGGATTTTGCGGATGGTTGTTCCATTATTTGCCTCCATACCAATGAAACATTAATAACCATATATTTGATCATCGTTTCGTATGACCAATAAGTCCTTCTTGGTCTCAAACACCACGAATATTTTTGTGGTTTTGAAAATAATATTATTGATTTAAAGTCAGTTTTTGGTCGATTATCGCTCATAGCTATTTTTTTCAATTTCATTTGGCTTTCAGAGTTGCTTTCGTCTGCAATTCCTTCTATTGGAAAAAAGAACTAGTACCGTTTTTTCCTTAGCCAGTTTCGGGTATGATTCAGCGTTGTTCGAATCAAATCTCCAATTAATGAGTAGAGTATTCCCTGGTTCAAAATATTTGTGTGTTTAAGGTTGGTAATATGGCAACGGACGACAGCATGGACGATGATGTGTTCGAGGCCATCGAAGACAGTCGAACGAAATTGGCCGCCAAAAATGCAGAAAGAAAAGATAAAGCGCCATCACCGACAGGCTATCGGAATTATAAGCCACCTGCTGAAGTTCTGAAGCTGTGCCAGAGCGATATTATAGCTGATGTGGAGCCAAGAATACACAAGGTGATAACTAAAGATTTTTTCATTAGATTCCATTTCATATGCTCAACATAGATGCCAATGAAAAATCGAAGCTTGTCCATGAAAACAATTAAGGTTTCTTTTAGTAATTCATCGGTAATTTCTCGAGTGAAGCTCTTGCGAAATAGTCATGGGACTAGCACGAGTTGCATGCTATACTTTTCCTACGACTATTGCTATACCTGGGTTATGAATACAAATTTTCAACATATTAGGTGTGGAGTGATATTTTTTACTCATATGTTACTAAAAAATTGTAACCTTGGCTGAAGAGTCATATTTGGATCCATATTTTTCATAATTTTCCTCATCAAATAATAATAATAATAATGTTTATTTGTCGAATTTTACAAGAACATAAATCAAATTTACAAAAAATTTCAAATAAACATGGTAGATCTCACTGAAGTGGTGAATAATTTACATTATTCACCTCTTGTATGTGAGTGTACTTAGCGTACTACATATAGGTACTGTAATTTTGTCCACATTAAAAACAAAAATATATGCACCTATACACATACATATACACACATATAACAGTAGTAGTAGTAGTAGTAGTAGTAATAGTTTAACATATTTAACATTTGGTATATCTGGTTTGTTTCATTTTCATAATCAGGCCATTTCATATTCCCCAATTGTACGTGTGATCAGGTTAGTGTCTGATACAATTTTCAGATTTAGTTGGGAGGTTTTATTTCCTATAGATAACGTTATTTATAAGGTTACTGAATTTACTTCTTTCCGTTTTGAGAATCCATGTTTTTATTTTTTTAACTGTTTTTTTTTGTCAAATACGATTTTACCATGTTCTGTATATCTTCTGGTACCATATTATATAATTTTGAACCCAAGTAATGGAACCTATGTTGTCCAAGAGTTTTATAACACTTTGGAACTTGTGTTCTGATATTTTTAGTTCTTGTCTGGTAAGGGTATTCTGGTGGGCATATCATATCTTTGTTTGAGTACATATACATGAGAAGTTTTTGTCCATATAACTGTCTACATCGCATACCTTACTTATCTCATATAGTTTGTCAGACGAGTAACTGATAGTTTTTTTGTATTTGATTCTCAATATCCATCTCTGTATGACGTTTAGTTTTTCCAGATGTAAATCGTATACTCCCCCCATCCAAGGATTCCATAAGCTATGAGAGACTGAACCAAAGAAAAGTAAATTATTTTCTGATGATTTATATCCAGAAACTGATTCAAGAATCTGAATCTCCCCAAAAAACCTCTTGATTTATTGACAAGACTATTAATAAGTAGATCCCAACGTAAATGTTGGTCCATGTTGATTCCCAAGTACTTAACTGTTGTAACTTCTGGAATATGTGTCTTTGAGTCAATTATTAGATTTCCTAGATTTGGTAAGTGACTTTTATATGAGGCAAAAGACATGAACTGTGTTTTGTCGACATTTAACGTTAGCTTATTTAACTGAAACCATTTTTGAACCCTTGAAAAATCACCTTCCGCATCGATCTTCAATCTCTCCCAGCTTTGTGATTTGTAAAATATAGCAGTATCATCAGCGAAACTGATGATGCTGCCTTTCGAATCAAATTCCAATAAATAAACGATGAATAAAAGAGGTCCAAGTACTGTTCCTTGGGGGACACCATATGATATTTCTCTCATTTCGCTGACATTGCTATTTAAAGATACTTGTTGTTGGCGATCATTCAAATAGTTCTTCATTAAATCATGTACTCCACCTCTTATTCCATATGCGTTCAATTTTTTTAATAGGATATCATGTGAGACGGTATCGAATGCTTTAGAGAGGTCTATAAAGATACAAAGTGCTGGCATTCGATTATCAATTGCTTCGTATATTTGTTTTGATAATGCACAAATAGCGTCTTCAGTTGAGCAACCTTCTCTGAAGCCAAACTGTTTTTGTGAGATAACATTATTTTTATCAAAAAAATTCATTATCCTGATTTTCAATATTTTTTCGAAAATTTTTTGCTATTGCGGAGATTATAGTTATAGGTCGGTAGTTGTCTACTTTTTCTTTATTGCCTTTCTTGAAAATGGGCTTGATAATTCCGATCTTCAGCGATTGAGTGACTTGAGTGTATAATAAACTGATAAATCCTGAGCCCGTAGGTCGAGTTTGTTTTTTTCAATTATTTTAGACACGAAAGCGTTTGCGTTTGAAAAATGCACGGATTTTGGACGATTGAGCTTGGTGTAGAAGGCATATTTGTCGAGAATATTTCCAGGAAAAAAACTTCAAAATAGAACAAAGGAACAAAGTACTACCTGAAAAGCGAGCCAGAATTAAGGCTTATTTTGATCAGTTGAGACGGTTAGAAGTAAAATAGTAAAATAATCGCTGTAAAACTCTGTAAAAGCAGTCTTGCCTTCAACTCTTCAATCGGTTATTCGCATTTGAGGAAATAACCGTAGAAAAAAATTATTGAAGAATTGTTGTTTCTGGAGACAAAAGCTTTGTTTGTCATCCAGGCTTCAGTTTGACATATGGATGCTTGAAGCTGGAGTACTACGTATATTCCTAAACCAAGATGTATGAAATTTGTTGAGAAATATGACAACAGGCTTGATCAATTTCGATTAGAATAATGAAAGTTTTAGTCAAATCATCTTTCGAACAATCTGTTCAGGCCAGTCTCAAATTACCTACACAGTAGGTTTCGGCTGGCACCTGTCAGAAAACAACTACTCCCCTGGCTAATACCACGAAGGGCATTGAATTATATATATCCGACCGGTGCCAGTGCAGGTTTCTTTACAGAAGTAAATCCTGCATTTGCTTTCGTCGATACAAATGAAGGAATTGATTTTCAATTATAGGGACGGACACACTTGCAGACCGGTTTCGGGCTATTTGGCCACTCGTCAGTGCAAGGCAGTGTCGTCATCAACATAAAGTCGATGATTTCCCATAATTAAAAATCAACCTCCTTCACGAGTATCAAGCCCCGGCCAAAGCTGATGCGAACAACGAAGTTATTACGCCATCTACCAATGGACGAGGTATTCCAAAAGCAAACCGAATTCGCCCATTCCTCCTGCGAGGAAAATGTAAAAACACTTGACATAGTCAGTGGGCATACTTGAAGACTGGCGTTAAATCAAATCATCTTACGAACAATCTGTTCAGGCCAGTCTCAAATTACCTACACAGTAGGTTTCGGCTGGCACCTGTCAGAAAACAACTACTCCCCTGGCTAATACCACGAAGGGCATTGAATTATATCCGACCGGTGCCAGTGCAGGTTTCTTCACAGAAGTAAATCCTGCATTTGCTTTCGTCGATACAAATGAAGGAATTGATTTTCAATTATAGGGACGGACACACTTGCAGACCGGTTTCGGGCTATTTGGCCACTCGTCAGTGCAAGGCAGTGTCGTCATCAACATAAAGTCGATGATTTCCCATAATTAAAAATCAACCTCCTTCACGAGTATCAAGCCCCGGCCAAAGCTGATGCGAACAACGAAGTTATTACGCCATCTACCAATGGACGAGGTATTCCAAAAGCAGGAGGAATGGGCGAATTCGGTTTGCTTTTGGAATACCTCGTCCATTGGTAGATGGCGTAATAACTTCGTTGTTCGCATCAGCTTTGGCCGGGGCTTGATACTCGTGAAGGAGGTTGATTTTTAATTATGGGAAATCATCGACTTTATGTTGATGACGACACTGCCTTGCACTGACGAGTGGCCAAATAGCCCGAAACCGGTCTGCAAGTGTGTCCGTCCCTATAATTGAAAATCAATTCCTTCATTTGTATCGACGAAAGCAAATGCAGGATTTACTTCTGTGAAGAAACCTGCACTGGCACCGGTCGGATATAATTCAATGCCCTTCGTGGTATTAGCCAGGGGAGTAGTTGTTTTCTGACAGGTGCCAGCCGAAACCTACTGTGTAGGTAATTTGAGACTGGCCTGAACAGATTGTTCGAAAGATGATTTGATTTAACGCCAGTCTTCAAGTATGCCCACTGACTATGTCAAGCGAAAGTTTTAGTGCCTGAGAATTGATATACCCTCGCAGACACACTAAATTTATTTGTAGCTATTCTTCCTACTATTCTGTAATATTGAGGAAATGAACATCGTTGATCTTCGTTTATATAAGGGATATCCTTTGAGAGTTCCGCTACAGTGACAAAGTCCACAGCATATGTTTTTCATCAACATATATCATTTAAATTTCACTTTGCAATCAGTTTTCGCTTGGAAAGTTATCGAAGTATCGAAGTTGAAATTTGGTTCAGAGGTATCAAGTTCAAAAATGATCACATTTTTCTTCCGGAAGTTTCTAATGAGAACCCGATTTTTTCAAAATTTTTAGAAGTGTGCCAAATTCGACACGTCCAGAAGCGTACGTTACAACCAAAGTGAAGCACTTTGGCATCCTAAAATCCAAATTCTAATTAGATTTTCAAATAAAAAATATGCTATATGATGCTGACTTCAAGTGTGTCACTGTTTCTTATTGTGATCCAGATCGTCGCATCCGTAAAGTAGGTACAGCCTATCCATTCCATCCTGGCAGTAAGTTAGCTCCTTTTCCATTTGCACAATAGTAGTGCAGACCATGACGAAAAAAAAAACACTCAACACACAAGAAATAAATTTCAACACAGTGAAACACATTTGATAGGTGTTTTTTTTTATCTTACTATACTTCCCAGCGATTGCTGCTCATATAGGTCGCTAGTTTGTTGCCAAGAGATGAAATGGACAAGCTGTACGTGGTGAGCTTTCTTGTTCAGGTGTCCTCCAATGAATAACGTCCAGTCAGAAGTCCTGTTGAAATTCTAAGTTTGTTCCTGCTACTATGAGGCAATTTTTTTCTCGACGGTCCTTTAGCTTGGTGTAGTAATAGCGTGAGTTATGACAAATGCCCGATTCAGTCCTCTAACTCTTTGGTCATATAGTCCAACGGTGTTGAGTGTACTAGCACACTTCTCAATTATTATTCATGATGCTTCATGTGGAGTCCCCTTTAAACAATTATGCTTCGCTCATGTATCGTTACTCAACTTCCAAGGCAGATATTGACTACGATCACATTACGTCGTCGTGTGTGCCTACACCTCCCAACAGATTGTTCAACGTTGATGGAACACATACAAATGCAAATATGGTTTACAACTTTGGGGAAATTCATGCTATTCGATCCAAATATTTAGGATGCAAAAGAAGGCAGTGAGAGTACTGGCTAATATTGGATACAGGGATCACTGTCAAGAAACTTTCAAAAAACTCAGAATTATGCCATTGCCAACTTTATTCCTTTATCATGTTTTGATTGAAATACATAAGAAGAAATCATCTTTGACGAAACAATGTCATATTCACGAACATAACACACGAAACTCTCACCATATTAGAATACATCGATTTCGTCTTCACTTATCGCAAAAAAATTCTTTAGATTATTCTCTGTATAATATCTTGCCTCAAGATTTCAAAGAGCTCAGTATGAATACTTTCAAGAGAAAATTAAAAAATTATTTGTTGAGGCACTGCTTCTATTCTGTCGATGACTACAGAACACATTTTTGTGGTAACACTCATGTCACTACTTCTCTTTGATTTTCAAAGTTTTTTATATGTATTGTATATGTATACGCGATTCATGTTATTTACTTGTTAGTTTTGTCATTTTTTTTTTACATTTTCCTACATTTTTATGTGATTTTTAGACGTAAGCCAAACATGACTTGCTACAAACATATTGTATTATGTAACGTAGTCAAATAAAATATTCTATTCTATTCTATTCTACGTTACTTCGGGAAGGGGCTTTCATCCGGAACAGTGAGAGGCAAAATGCAATTAGGACATTTCACGTCGGCCGTTGATTGAACGCCAGAATCAGGTTAACATCCCCGATGCCATATATTTTAATTATCGAAATGAATACCCAATTTGATTCCGGTTTATTGGCGGTTTCATGTGAAATATGCCAGGCCGCGTACGGCTATCGATTGGGTCGTAAACAGATTCTGACGCGTTTGATATTAATCAACTCAGCACAAAAATATTTATTCACGAATATTGTATAATGTACCCATTATACGTCTATTTGCTCGGCCTTAATAATACCCATTATTCACTAGTGAATAATGAGTCATTATTTACTGCTGTCAAATATACCTTGATTTAATAATAATAATAATATCTTTATTGTCATGAAATCATCATGGACATAGACAACGCCAAAAGAAAAGAATAGGATACACTGGTCATGCAACATAATAAGTAAAACATTACACAAATAAATACCTCACGGAGTCGACAAATGGTGAGTATATAACTTGGCTAGACAGAGTACAGTAATCATTCACAAAAATCGAACTTATAGAATACTTTTTCCTAGCTATAATATTATATTGTTCTGCTACAAACAATCGGTTTTTGAAATTTCATCGTGTAAACCACCAAATATTTTCAATTCAGTTTTTTACCTACATATAAAAAAAAGAAGGCAGGGAGCATCTAGCTATCAGCGACTATTAATGTTCGTGTCATATCGTAAAAACCTTCGAATCCAAACAAATTTGACTCAAACCTCAACAGTATTGTATGAAATATTTGTTAGAATATAATAATAGTGTTTTCGAAAACATGTATGTAACAAAATTTTCCAACAAAAAAAAACTTCAACAAATTTTTTCTTCAGTCGTGGATAAAGTATAGTATTCTACTGGAAATTACAACTTTTATGAAAGAAGTGAAAAAAAAAAATTAAAAATACTCTCTGTTAATAACACTTGACATAGTCAGTGGGCATACTTGAAGACTGGCGTTAAATCAATTCTTCTTTCGAACAATCTGTTCAGGCCAGTCTCAAATTACCTACACAGTAGGTTTCGGCTGGCACCCGTCAGAAAACAACTACTCCCCTGGCTAATACCACGAAGGGCATTGAATTATATCCGACCAGGTGCCAGTGCAGGTTTCTTCACAGAAGTAAATCCTGCATTTGCTTTCGTCGATACAAATGAAGGAATTGATTTTCAATTATAGGGACGGACACACTTGCAGACCGGTTTCGGGCTATTTGGCCACTCGTCAGTGCAAGGCAGTGCCATCATCAACATAAAGTCGATGATTTCCCATAATTAAAAATCAAACTCCTACACGAGTATCAAGCCCCGGCCAAAGCTGATGCGAACAACGAAGTTGTTACGCCATCTACCAATGGACGAGGTATTCCAAAAGCAAACCGAATTCGCCCATTCCTCCTGCGAGGAAAATGTAAAAACACTTGACATAGTCAGTGGGCATACTTGAAGACTGGCGTTAAATCAAATCTTCTTTCGAACAATCTGTTCAGGCCAGTCTCAAAATACCTACACAGTAGGTTTCGGCTGGCACCCGTCAGAAAACAACTACTCCCCTGGCCGGGGCTTGATACTCGTGTAGGAGTTTGATTTTTAATTATGGGAAATCATCGACTTTATGTTGATGATGGCACTGCCTTGCACTGACGAGTGGCCAAATAGCCCGAAACCGGTCTGCAAGTGTGTCCGTCCCTATAATTGAAAATCAATCCCTTCATTTGTATCGACGAAAGCAAATGCAGGATTTACTTCTGTGAAGAAACCTGCACTGGCACCTGGTCGGATATAATTCAATGCCCTTCGTGGTATTAGCCAGGGGAGTAGTTGTTTTCTGACGGGTGCCAGCCGAAACCTACTGTGTAGGTAATTTGAGACTGGCCTGAACAGATTGTTCGAAAGAAGATTTGTTTTCTCTGTTAATAAGTTCGTGTATATCATTCAGACGTTTCAATCATTCACAAAAAGGAAGAAAGAGTCCATCTAAAACAGCTATTCCCCTGTTCATATGGAATGACGGACAGTGGTTTCTATAGAAAATCAAAATATACTTTAGTGTCAGAAGATTTGCATCCCATTGACGAAGATTTGTAAGTAGTTAGTTTAGTTAGTTTATTGGATTTCTGGCTCCTTACGGTGCCAATTTCTCCAGATCAGGTAGTAAATTAATTCAAGAATTTAATGAAAACACGTAAAGACTATCACAAAATGGAGTCCCGGCACCACAAGGTATCCACGTACCATCTATGTGAGCAGAACATACGTCTGCTCACTACCAACGCGAAACCGGAACTCCGATTTGTATGTATAAATATAAACATAACTAATGGTGTATGTATAAATAAAACTTGTAATTTACAAAAAATAGAACAACACAAGTACAAATACAATAAAAATAAAATTGAACGCACGTTTTTTTTTAAATGATTTATTAAAATACTCTTGTAGGCTAAAATAAGGTCTATCAGCTAGCAAATTTCTAACTGCTTTCTTGAATTGTACGTTGGTCAGATTAGCAGACCTTATATCTACTGGTAATTGAATAATTTTCCACCATTATAAAAAATGGAATCCTTGGTTAATGTTGAAGTGATCAAATATGCTATTACGAGTAGCATAAGAAGAAACAAAGTCAAACTCCGTTTTATGTTTGTACACCAGGCATATAGTTTCAAGAATAAACAGTGCAACGACAGTTAAAATCTTATTGGCCGCAAAGTAATTTCTGCACGATTCCTTAGGTTTGACTTTACAGAGACAATCTACAGCCCTCTTCTGTAATATCAACAGATGAGAGAGGAGGGTTGCACTGCATGTACCCCAAAATGGTACTCCATATCTTATTTCGGAGTCAATTAAAGAAATCATTGTCTATTGAGAGTTTATTTAGCAGACATTGAAATGTTATTATATTTGTTTTGGAGATATTCAAAGATAATAAATTAACATCACACCAATTTTTTACCTCTTATAAATCAGATGATATCTTTTTATGTAGTTCTACGAAATTCTTTTCCTTCCACAATATTGTTGTATCATCTGCGAAAAGAGTAAAGCTGCCAGCTATATGTATCATAGTCAAATCAGAAAACAATTTTTCTTGCTTAATTTGTATACCAAGCATATGAAAATGGAATCGAATAGATAGCATACCAAGGCAATATCTACAGAAAGCAAATTATATGCTTGCTATACAAATTAAGCAGAAAAAGTAATTTTAATTTCTAACCCAGTGACCGTCGTGCCGTATTGAATGATACTCACGTACCTATCAACAGAGAGTAAATGTAAGAATGTTAATTTTTGATTTTACTCCTTTCGTAGAAGTTGTAAGTTCCATTTTTTGATCCGGAGAAGAAGAGAGCCTGAAAGTTATTCCTTGAATTCGTTCAATTTACAATGCGGAAGGAGAAAAAATTTGAGGTCCCAACAAAGTGGTAGCATCAATACTCTCCTGAGCGGTCAGGTCTCACTCAGGGCGTAAATAAACCCCTGAGTGACACAAAAAACCTGACAAGTTCGACAATGATTATTAGCATTACCATAAAATGGATCCGAGCCGACAGTGAGGGTACCCAGAACGATGCTACGAAAAGAGATCAAAGATTGATTGGGAAAATTTCATGCCTGTTTTCCATCATAGGAGTCAAAAATAATGATGATAAGCATAAAGAAACCTTCATTATGAAATGATATCAACAAATTACTTATTATTACTAATATCGAACATGCAATTTGATGCATTCTGCAAATTAGTTGCAGAGGATAAATTGTTCTCCAGTGAGGTCAGAGTTCGGTTTTCCACTCTTTTGTCAGCAACTTGGCTGGAAGAGGTCATAAAATTGGTTTTGACGAGGTAGTGTTTTGTCTGATAGATTTATTTTTCCTTTGTAGCTATGGTAATTCAAAGTAACAATTAAATAATGTCAGATGTTTACTATCATTCGACATTCATATGATAACGCTCAAACCACGGCCATTAAAGAAATTTTTGAAACGTACTCTTCTTTTCATCAAAAGTTGTAGCGAAATTATAATAAATTTCTTATTTTTTCAGTCATTTTGTTGACTAAAACCATACAAATATATATTTCGAATATTCAACTGTCAGTATACTCCCCAAAAGCTCAACAGATTCACTTACAGAAAAAAGTTTTTTGGAAAAGTGACCCTTTCAACACCAAAATGAGTGCAGAAAAGTGAACTTTTCCGTACGCTAGTAGAAAAATAATAACTTACCAACGACATTGGCCTAACAACCAGTAAACAACACATACCGTTTTAACAATAGATACCGTAAGTTATCAAAAAAGCTGGATCGTGCAAAAATTATAATTACAACCCGCACTATCACCCTGTAACCTTATCGCCCCCGGCGACATTATTTGAATAACTCAGCATCCGCTCGCCTCTGAAATAGAGAACTCACCCCATCATGAAAATATGAAAACTTCATCCAAGCAGAAGAGTACTCACCCTTTCAGGACGGCGCGTAAGCATACCTCCACGTCTAACTTTATCCTGATTTTAATTGCAGACAATCCTACTGGGCGACAGCGGAG
This sequence comes from Zygogramma bicolorata, assembly GCA_032362365.1. Classification (NCBI taxonomy): domain Eukaryota; kingdom Metazoa; phylum Arthropoda; class Insecta; order Coleoptera; family Chrysomelidae; genus Zygogramma; species Zygogramma bicolorata. Next base: position 42,840 of record JAVJAQ010005689.1, on the reverse strand, counting down.
TCGGAAAGACGTCCTTATTAGTCAAATTTGATACCGGAAAATTTCAGTCGGGGAATTTTTCCGCCACCGTCGGAATTGGATTTACGGTGAGTTTCACTTGAATTGGGTTGGAAAAAGTGCACAATATCACATTTCAAATTTAAATTCATCATGATGGGATGACTTGGTTATTTTTTCATGCATAGTGTTTTAATTGCTCAATTACCAAATATTCATAAATATATACACAAGGAAATAAAGTTCACTTTATGGCCCGTGCAGGCCGAAAAATAAACTTACACTATAACATTTAAAGGTTGAGAATGTGTCCATAGTTTCTCCTCTCAGAAAATGATAGTGTTCCCGAAATTGAATTGGATTTTCGGATTCCTATAAATATTTATATTTTAGGACATGAATAGAACCCCCTGAAATGAATATGTTTATGTAAAAAACCGAGAAACTCAATAACATCTTCAAAAGGCTCTTACGAGGAATTTTGAAAGCAGATTCGGATTTAGGGTGACAAATAACATATGAAATGAGATATGTGACCATTTGTCGGTGCGTATGATCACATATCTCATTTTATATGTTATTTGTCACCCTAAATCCGAATGTGCATTCGAAATTCCTTGACAGAGTCTTTTGAAAATGTTATGATTTTTTTTAATCTTCCATCCTCACTCCACCCCCACTGACGCACCGACAAATGATCGCATATCTCATTTCATATGTTATTTTGTCACCCTAAATCCGAATGTGCATTAGAAATTCCTCGACAGAGTCTTTTTAAAATGTTATGATTTTTTTTAATCTTTCATCCCCACTCCACCCTCACTGACGCACCGACAAATGATCGCATATCTCATTTCATATGTTATTTTGTCACCCTAAATCCGAATCTGCATTCAAAATTCCTCGACAGAGCCTTTTGAAAATGTTATTAAGATTCTCGGTTTTTTACATCACTATATCCCTCATTTTTCCCCTCGATGAGGCGGCAGATAGTCACATATTCTTCAATATCCACTAATTATAGAATTGAAATCTGCATCGAATTATTCATAAAACAACTTAGTAACACGGTAACAAATAATCGAGTAAATTATCCTCAGTGTATCTTGTGCTTGTGGCTGTGGCTAACTTCACACCCGTAATATAAGTTTTATTTTGATCCTCTCTTATCAACATTGAATTTGAAAACTGCAGTGACAAAAAATTCAGACATATTTCAACGTTAAGTGGTGAATATGTAATTCCGGAAGAAGGCAATTAGGTACCTTTAAATTTATTCCTTCTAATGCCAAGATTGTTATTACTCAAGGACGAAATACTTGTTGTTTACATTTTGTCAAATCGTAAGGTATTTAATTATTCGAAATACTATTGACAGAGATCTGTGTATCGGAGAAAAACTTCCGCTTGGGATCGGATATCGGTACATATTCCAAAAGGATTATTCCCCAAAGAGACCATCTTCTACATTGAAGCACCTGAAAATATGCATTTCAAAATCATAATGATAATGATAACAGTCATTTATTCCCAAGAAACTACAGTTTATAAATAGGGAATATTTATATAATACATTCATTAAAAAGCTCAGTCAGAATAAAAAAAATTAAATAATTTTTCAATAAAAATTATTCTAACAAATAACGCTTCATAGCAAATTTGAATTTGTTCATTTGAGAAAAACATTTTATTCCAGTGGGTAATCCATTATATGTGATAACACCTTTATAGAAAACAGATTTTCTGGAAAATTCCGTCTTGAGATTTTTTGTTAACAAATTATTCATCTGCCTCGTTTTGTGGTTATGTACACTGTTAGATTTAAAAAATTTCATAATAGAATGTTTCTTATTAGTCACAATAGAATGCAAAATAGTACATATTTTCAGTTTATAAATAGAATCGATGTCGAGGAGACGATTTGGTTTATAAATATTTCTTGTTGGTTCCAAATGAGGTAAATGAAAAATGCATTTAATTGCTTTTTTTAAGACTTCAGTGGTTTCAGAATGGTATTCGACGCAGTACCCCATATGCTGATTAAATATTGTAATTTCGAATAAATTAGTGAAAAATAAATTAATTTTAGATATTTCAAAGGTATATAGCTCCTTATCTTGTACAAAATTCCAATGACTGGTGATATTTTTTTTTCGGATCAGATCAATATGAATATCCCACGAAATATTTTCATCAATATTCAGACATAAAAATTTTATATTATATGACCTGTTAATTTTTTGTTGTCCTAGCAATAAAAATTTCGATTGTGATGAAATTGGTTTTTTATCAATGAACAAGAAAGATGATTTTTAGAAATTTAAAGTGAGTTTATGAACATTGAGCCAAATAAATATTTGTTTCAAATCATTTTCCATTTGACATTGGATCACTTGCAAATCTTTATTGAAATATATTAAAGTTGTATGAACGGGCAGGATTCCTTCAGAGGGGACGAGTGGCCTTATTGATTGTTCAATGCTGTTTTCGGTAATGGAATCGTAAGTAGGGGTTCCAAGTATCGGACTGGAATTGGGAGAAGACTTTTAATTGAATCGGTCATTTTGAAAAAGGGTCATATCTACTTTTTAAAATTTTTCATGAGAGATAAAAAACCTTTTATCTTCAATACCGTTGGTAAATAAAATCTAGCCACTTATTTTTTCACTTTAGAAATGGATTTTCCTTTTAACTGTGCCAAAATCTCTGTCACAATCATTAAATGAATGACCTCGTTGATAAATAGTGATTTTCTGGAACTTCTTTGGCATTACTAGTGCCAAGAGATAGCGTATCATGGTATTGTTTCGATTTTGACCTGGACCTCCGTCACAAAATAGATGCAACTCTTCACCTTTTTCTGGAATTTTATTGTTGATATAGTCATTTGGAAAAGAACACACTTCATCAGGGACTTTGTGTCCTTCGCCTTCATGGTAGGAATAGAACGTTGCTTTTTCAGTAGTGAAGTTGTGAATACAGAATTCATTAACCCACAACTGCCGATAATAGAAGACCTCTTGTACGGGTAAACACGGCAGAGGTGGGTTTTGCACATAATCGAAGGGAAGAGCCGCAACTTTGTCACTCTCTTTGCACAATTTTTTTATTCCATCAATTTTTGTAAAATATTTTGCTCTTCTTTTGTGTACCATGAGTTTTGTAGCCACGACCCTCTTGGCGGTATCATTCAGATGGGGGTCCTTCAGTTTGATTCCCAATCCTTCACATTCCAAACAGACATCAATCTGCGGGCGACCGAAAGACAAGTTGAAATTTTCATGGAAGTACTTGAGGAAAAATTTATATTTGATATTTTGACACTCCGGGTGCTTGGCCATGAACATGGTATGGTAACATTGCATAATGCATCATCTGAAAACTTTAAGCGGTGGGTGAGGGAAAACACAATTCATTTTGAGAAGGGGTCATCTCCAGAAGATAACCCGTTTTCCAAATGAACTGATTTTTATGTGGTGGGAAAAGGCAGCAAGAATATCGAGAGCTAACCCGTTTTCGTATGGAATGGATGCGTCTAGGCGTGTTGAATGTTAAACTGTCAAAAAGTTGAAATGTCGAAAAAGTGGATGTGACCCCTTTTCAAAATGACCGATTCAATTATACCATTAACTTGGACGCACAACCGGCAAGGTATTGTTGTAATACTAGTAATATCAGTTCTCGGAAATTACCCCAGTCAAAACGTCGAACAGACCTAAAATAGTGTAAAATGATTGCAAAGTAGTAAATTCTGTTTAAGGCAATGATATTCAATGCTGTTCGGTAGAAATTTTGACGAGGATTCACTTCAATCGTACCGAATACGTTCTCAATGAAAAACTCACAATATTCAGATTGCAGTCAAACCAATTTCAGACACGAACACTGAAAAAAAAACATCCTCACGACAATTTCTCGCTTTTTTCGTCCTAGAACTTGATCGAAAACCCAGTGCGAGCTGCAATATCAATTGAAAAAAATTGTCATCTATTTTTTCGTCGCCTTCCATCTTTGATGAAAGAATTTAATAAGCAGCCCCAGTCAAGCGTATGAGCACAAATTCAGTTGTTGTTTTCGATTGATTTTCACAGCGCTGCCTCCCCTAGCGAATAATTGAGAATGCTCGAAGTGATATACAGGGCGAACAACAGAGTTTTCACCGATGGTTGTGCGAAGATCAAAATGCTAAAAAACTCTGGTATGTTGACTGATGCGTTGCTTTCCTCTGGTCAAATCTCGATCTGGAAACTAAAAGTGAGAGCACAGTAGGTAATGAAAATTTTCGTAGCTAACACCAAACTGAGATTATTTGCTCTCGACGCGTTTCGCTAACAAGGTTAGCATCTTTAGGGGGAAGAAAATTGATAATTGAATCGATTTGAGGGATCAAAAATGAGGTTCTTTCGTAAGGTAGTAGTAAAATATAATTTATCTACAAGCTTCATACCCAATTCGAATTGTTGGAACAAACAGCAGTTACTAACATGGCGCCGTTTATGAAATAGTTGTTGAACGTGAGTAACATCCTTCTTGTGGAGGCTATTATTTTCTATTTTTTACAATTCATAGAGAGATCGGATTGATTATCTATATCTAGTTAGGAAAACCTAACATTTCCTGGTTATCGCGGAGATTGAAGCATTCACTTCTGAGTCTGGAAATGTGACTTTCTCGAGTTAATAACATTTTTCCACAGATCATTCATCTTATCTCCTTGATATTCTTTATTATTTTTCCTTCATACAACCGGACGCAAAACAATCATCTTTCAGCCGCAACAGGTGCTGGTTAATGGTCGCAAAATATTATTCCGCAGCTGTTGCCCAGAGTTACTGCCAGCAAATTGAACGTTGAACACTGTGATATTGAGGCCATCAGTTCAATTTCCTTCGAATATACCGCGACCATAGTATACACAATATTTTTCGAGCAACCGTGAAACTTATATAATTAATAATAATAATAATAATAACAATTTATTCACAATAAATCTCAATATTACAATTTTAAAATAAATAATATGTGAATAAATATTTAAACCTTACGAAGTTATTGCACTTGTTGTAAGGATTAGATATTTTATTGAATAATTATTATGGATTAAAAATAAATGATTTAATAACATAATAACATTTGAACAATAAATGAAAAATACAGTATAATCAGCACACTGGCAGTCACATGGAAAATTTCAATTCTATAAGATTCTGGAAAAATAATCTGGGAGTTTCAAGAATCCATTTTTTCACCAGTTTTTTATAAGAATATTTTGACTTTGTTACTTTAATCGAATTTGGTAATTTATCGTAAATAAATGATGCTAAATATAAAAAGTTTTTTTGTGATTTGGCTTTGGAAATTTTATTTTTAGCAGTAATTTTGTTTTTATTTCGTGTATTATATAAATGTTTATAATACTTACAGCAGTTTTTATGAGAAAATATGTAAGTTATTATATTAAGACAAAATAATTGTCTGATATCCATTTTTTCACTTTCAAAAAATAATTTATTGGAGGAATATCAAATATTTTTACCATACATGATTTTTAAGAACCATTTTTGTAAATTTTCCAAATTTTTCAGATAATTCTGATTAATTCCCCCCCATGACAGTATACCATAATTTATTTGAGATTCAAAAAATAAAGAAAAATAAATCATATCCATGTGTTTTTTACTAAGAATATTATGAAGAAATTTGAATTTTGGCAATAGAGGGCGTAATTTTTTTATTAGATAATCAATTTGGAAATTCCATTTTAAATGCCTGTCTATCATGATGCCTAAATATTTGATATGGTCGACTTCTTTTATATATGAGTCATTTATTTTAATAGATCCAAGATAAGGTAGATGATTTCTATAAGAAGTAAAGGGGAGATGTGATTTCTCGAAATTGAGAGTCAATAAGTCGTTTCAAAAAGACAGCGTTTCAACTCGAATAAAGAAAAGTAAACTGATGGCCTGATGTTACAGTGTTGCTATAGAAATGAAATAATAAGCAATGAAACCAATTTGACTTTTCGAAAAACATTTTTATTGTCATATTTCAATAATCTCAAATGCTGTAGTGACGTTCAGTTTTCTGGCAGTTACGCAGTAAAAATGTTCGCAGGCCGTCACCCTGGGCAACAGCTGCAAAATACTATTTTGCACCTTTATGACGGCCTGCAAATTTTTTTTTCTGCGTCCAGTTGCACGAAAATGATATTTTCTTAGTGGTGTAAAGGTAAGCACGTCCGCCTATCAGGCAGGCGACTGGGGTTCAATTCCCCGCCGGACCACCGTGCTGGGATTCACACGCTAAAAGGTGAGGCCTCGTTAATCCATTGTGCCCACAAGTTTCGACTTCTGAAGGGTTGACGTTCGTCAGCTGGTTAAGGGAAAAACATTTTGAAAAACAAACAACATACAGAAGTGATATTTCCTAATAATAAGTCGTCGTTGCCATTAGTTTCATGAAAACGTTGCCTTTTGATTAAAAAAAAAAGTGAAATATCATAAGTGTTTGTGTTTGATGCGATGAGGAATGCCATCAACAGAAAAAAATGTTTAGACCGGGTGGCAGTGACAGATTTTTTTGGACCAATTTTTCAAAGTCTGCCTTTATAATAAGAAATACTTGAACCTGAAACGAATCATAATCTGCAAAACAAATTACGCGCTGCGTGGTTCTTCATGGCAATCCCAGAATTTGTTCTTGATGGAGCACATTGTATACTTCCAAAGAGTATGCCTCATAATTTTTTTCAAACGTCAAATAATGATGACATTACTTATCTAACTTGATACTGTCAAAGTTTGATGTCTCCGCCGGCAGTAGTTTTTTTTTTCCCATTTCTTTACGGCGGAGGGAAAAATGTTGTCATGGCAACAATATGAAACATGTCACAAAAGAACAATACAAATGTCATTAACAACAATTAAACATCATTTTTATTTATAGTAATATTAAAAGTACAATTAGTTAATGAAGCATTTTCAGAATTGAAACCGTGCAAAAATGTTCCCGACTCTTGATACGCATTGGTAATTGTTGATGATACTGATGGTCGAGCACAACTTTCAGCAATCATTCCCGATGTTGGCGAATCATGAGGGTTTAAAACTTTTTGAGCATTATCGTTCTTATTTCTTATTGAATCCTCTATATATCCTTCGGCAACCGTGCTTGATTTCCAGCCCCCATGTCGTTTGAGGCGTTCTAGATTTCCGCCTCCATCAATTAAAAGTGTTGCTGAAGTTCGTCGTAAACAGTGACCCGTGTATGCGCTTGCATCGTTTAAATTTAAATAACTAGCTACTTTTTGGGCTACTGCGCTAATCGAATGTATTCCCATGACGCTTCGGTAACACTTTCCATTTTGGTACTTTATAAAAAATCGGTTTTCTGTTAAATTTTCATGCCGCAGTGATGCATACTTTTTATACAGTTTAATGTAGTTTTGACCAATTATCGTAAAAGATCTAATTTGTCGTGTTTTACTGTCTGGGATTTTGATAATTATTACATTTTCTTTATCCTCAATGTCCACAGTCTTCATTTTTACCAATTCGTCGCATCGACAGGCGCCGGTAACCCCAATTAACAAAACAATCTGAAATATTTTTATAATTTAGTAGAGTATACTACATGCTATGTAATATAATTTTTTTACCTTTAATCCTAAATACAACTTATCTGGCGCTTCAAACAAAAATTTATCAAACTCGTCCTCAGTGAGAACTTTAGACTTCTTTGCAGTATATCCTTCGCTTGTCTTTTTCAGAAAGGCACGTAAAAATTTGCTCGTATCCACATTTTTTCTAATAACTAACTCGGATTTTATCATAGAGTATCGTGACCACATTGTAGAAGATTTCCATTTATTTTCATTTTCCATTATAATGCCAGTGAAACGTCTTCGGTAACTTGCCGTACTCCTCTTGTATCGCACCACTCTTGGAAGTGCTTGTACGCTAACCGATACTTTATTCCGGACTTGGAGGGCCCCAAACGTGCTACTGCATCATTAGCCGCGGACTCAATTTCGTTTAGGTTTTCCATTTCCGCACTAAATTTGCGCTTGCGGTTGCAACAACAATAAGCTGTCTTTGATAACATAAAATAACTGCCAAACAACTGTAACCAGGGAGACGCAAATCCCACCGACGACTTAATTATTTTCATTTCTAACATCTAGACGACTTTGATAGTTGTCACAGTTAATTTCGAGTGAAACTAGCGTATGAATTGTACTATTTATGGTTGAAAATTGCTACGTTTGAAGAAAAAATAGTATACTTTATTCGGCAAGAAAAGTCATGCTTCTCCGCCTCATAAAGTAATATACTATTGCGTTATTCTCACGATGAGACTGAATTCAGTTGTGAAAGACGTACTGGAAAAAGTTGGTTTTTATTAAATTTTCTTGCAATACATTCGGGTAATTTGTAAATCACCCTGTATCATTTAAAACAGTAACTTTGATAGATGTTTTTATGTGCAACAAATGGAAATCAGTCTGTAAAAAGGCTTCCATCCAAATTCTTGTTGAACTTAACGAATGCCAATTATGGGTTCCACATGGAGTACCACGCAATGAGTAACTTTTTTGCGGATTACGAATCGTTTTATCTTCAATTACTGCTCTTTCCAAAGGCAGACTGTAAAAAATTGGTCCGAAAATCTGTCATTGCCGCCCGGTCTAGTTGTTGAACCTCAAAATTTGGATAGGTCAATGTGACATCATGGAAATGCCGAACACTTTCAAACAAAATATAATTTCCTGCATAATTTTTTTGTTCATTCTAGAATCCGATGAAAATAATGAAGTTCATCTCTCCCCATGAAGGCGCCTTCCAGTCAGGAGATAATTTATATGACGGCGTATTAGTGCCATTGCAAAAATGAAAAATCTCGCAATTGCGACTTTTATTCTGTCAAATGACAGATTTAATCTGGCAATCGCGACTTTCAATCTATCAATTGACAAATTGAATGTGTCAATTGACAGATTTGATCTGGCAATTGCGACTTTTGATCTATCAATTGACAAATTGAATGTGTCAATTGACAGATTTGATCTGCCAATCGCGACTTTCAATCTATCAATTGACAAATTGAATGTGTCAATTGACAGATTTGATCTGGCAATTGCGACGTTTGATCTATCAATTGACAAATTGAATGTGTCAATTGACAGATTTGATCTGCCAATCGCGACTTTCAATCTATCAATTGACAAATTGAATGTGTCAATTGACAGATTTGATCTGGCAATTGCGACTTTTGATCTATCAATTGACAAATTGAATGTGTCAATTGACAGATTTGATCTGCCAATCGCGACTTTCAATCTATCAATTGACAAATTGAATGTGTCAAATGACAGATTTGATCTGGCAATTGCGACTTTTGATCTATCAATTGACAGATTCAATCTGGCAATTGTCAGATTGAATGTGTCAATTGACAGATTTAATCTGTTTTCCACAATTGGGAAAAATCGAAAAATAAATCAATGTGACTCAATGGAATGAGCCTTTTGTTTTCATAACGTTCCTTGGGTGGAGTACAATCCTCAATGTAATTTCTTTCTGAGTTTTCAAATGAGCTTATGACTTCGGCTGCATTACCTTGAATGGAAATTTTTAAATAAAGCAAACGATCAATATCGGAAAGCTTCGAATTAGTATGAATGAGATTATTATATATGTTATAAAATTCCAACCACTGCTCATATGATCCATGAAAAGTTGGAATTTACATCGTACGTAACTTACGTAACGTTATTGCTTGTATGATGGATAATGTGACATTGTTTCAACCGAACAATTCGAAAAATTGAATTGAACTGGCCGATACTTGATGAAAATCCATATTAACAAAAAATATATTACAGTTTCCTGTATGATTTTCACTCACAATGGGTTTACAAAACCGCGACACGTGTTTCGCTATTACAATAGCTTCTTCAAGCAAGATAAATAAATCACTATTCTATAATACGCTATTTATATACAGTAGGTCGAACGTCTCTTACAATAAAGGTCCGACTTAGGTCCGATATTCGACCCATAATTTGTCCAAATACTAATTAGTTACATACGAAGATTATTCCTAGAAATAGAATTATTGGCCGGGAACATATTCAACAATGGGGAGCTATTTAATTCAACCTGATCATTCAATCATACTATTGAATAGTATGATTCATAGACTGTTGAATGTCCCTTTATCTGATGTGAATTATGTTTCTGAACTTAATATAATAAAACAGATTGCGATTAACAATGGATATGAGGGTCAGTTAATAGACTCACTTGTGAGGAAGAAATTACATAGTCAAGCCCTCAAGTTGGTGTATCCAGTAGTCAATACCGAGCCGGATACTCACAGAACCTTAACTTATTTAGTCCAACCAAGCGTAAATATTTCTAGATTCTTGAAAAATGATGATATTAATACAGCTTTTCGTACTAATAAGAAATTGGGGATATATATCAAAAATAATAAAGACAAAAATGAATCGTCACAAAGATCAGGAATTTATGAATTAACATGTGGGTCATGTCCGATGTACTACGTAGGCCAAACGGGAAGATCTTTCAACACTCGCTTAAGAGAACACAGAGCTAGTTTTTTGAATGGAAAAACAAATTCTACTTATGCAAGTCACCTCATTCTGGAAGGTCATGAGTTCAACCACGAGTTCAAAATAAGGCATTTTGAGCAGAAAGGTCGGAAACTTAACCTTCTAGAAAGCTTGGAAATCAATAGAGGGAAAAATTCAGAATATTTATTGAATGATCAGGTTGAATTAAATAGCTCCCCATTGTTGAATATGTTCCCGGCCAATAATTCTATTTCTAGGAATAATCTTCGTATGTAACTAATTAGTATTTGGACAAATTATGGGTCGAATATCGGACCTGAGTCTGACCTTTATTGTAAGAGACGTTCGACCTACTGTATATAATTAGCGTATTATAGAATAGTGATTTATTTATCTTGCTTGAAGAAGCTATTGTAATAGCGAAACACGTGTCGCGGTTTTGTAAACCCATTGTGAGTGAAAATCATACAGGAAACTGTAATATATTTTTTGCGAACAATTCGAACCCTAATCAAGATCTTTCATAAAAGTCGCAATTGCCACATTCAATCTGTCAATTGACAGAATAAAAGTCGCCACAACGAGATTTTTTTATTTTTGCTATGGCACCAATACGCCGTTGTAAATTCATGACATCACTGCGTGTATAGCCGTATTTGATTCTGCCAACTAAACGGAATCTGTAATTAGCGAATCCCAACAAGAGGTGAATACATACACAGTCATTCAGATTGCAGAGAAACACCTCGTCGAGATTTCGTCTTCCACAATTTCCCTGATTGCTCTAATTTACTCGCAAATTCGCGTCGCCATTGATCAATACCTGATTAGGTACAGGGTTATTCACTATAAATTACCCACCCCTTATCATCATTATTATTGCCTTCAGAAAAAAAAGTTAAATATAAAAGTTGTGTGCTTATGACTACATTTTGATAAAATGCCATCAAAAATACAGAGGCGTGCAGATTTAAGGGGATACAAATTTTTTAATATTTTTTTCATATGGGACACCCAGTATATTATTGAATTTTTGGAATGGTCTTTTTTCTGATTTCAAAAATATACCATATGTTACCCCTATCTTATAACGTTTTCGAGTTATTAGAGATGAGGAAGAAAAATTTCAAATATTGAAAAATAGAAAACAAAAAGTTCATTTAGTGGATTCAAATAACATGATAAGTCATAACAGATGTTCAATATGCCCGCCATTATTGTCAATGCATAATTGATAACGTCTTCTTATATTTATAAGTGCATCGGAAATAGCTTCATTATTGACATTCAGATTCATTATTTTAATTTCTTCAATTAATTGAGTATTATTATTATTATCGTTATTAACATTGTCTTTTAGAAATCCTCAGAAAAATGAATCTATAGGGGTCAAGTCTGGACTGTTAGGTGGGCATTTAATGCTTCCATTATTTCCTATCCATATTGGTATTACATTATTCAAATGTTCTTGAACGGGTAGGAAAAATTATGACTTTCTTAAATCTCTCTTAAGTCGCGTTCATAAACATTTCCATAAAAAATTATTGTTTCATCTTAAGTTTATGATTGAGTTATTTTTAGACTGAGTTACGTCGTGCATGAATTCACCATTAATCGACGTCTCTTAACTCGAAAACGGTATAAGATAGGGGTATCATATGGTATATTTTTGAAATCAGGAAAAAAAGACCATTCCAAAAATACAATAAAATACTGGGTGTCTCATTTGAAAAAAATATTGAAAAATTTGTATCCCCTGAAATCTGCACGCCTCTGTATTTTTGACAGCATTTTATCAAAATTCAGTCACAACCACAAAACTTTTATATTTAACTTTTTTTTCTGTAGGCAATAATAACGATGAAAAGGGGTGGGTAATTTATAGTGAATAACCCTGTACGTGTTTGCAGTTCGGATGACAACGTCAAACGAGTGAATATCAACTCCAAACTTAATTTAAAATCACGCTAGAGCGGATACCAAGTACGAGGCAGATGTTTCCATCGATATGAATACTACAATCGGCTTTAGAACGATCGAGATGTCAACACATGTTCTGGATTGATGGCCCAAAAAAGGGGTGAACTTCGTGCTGCACGTGTTTCAGTGAAACCGCTATCACATGTTTCACCGGAACACGTTTCGGAAATACTGATCCGATTATGAAAATTCTTTCACTAACAGAAAGCTTCACTATTGAGGAGTGATATAGGCTATATTCATCTACGATTGAACAAAAAATTTAGTGAGAAATAATAGTATATGTAGATCAAGTCGGAGAAAAGGGGGCGATATGTGATGATGTGATATGCTTTAAAGATGTGCATTGTCTCAACGGTTCGGTTTAGACGAAAATATTGTTCTCTATTGGTCCCTATTAGTTCTACAAAAAAGTAAGTATTATATAATATTTCAAATATTTCAAAAGAATCTTTCAAAGATTGCCGACACAGTAAGAAGGATATTGAACAAACATTTTCAACAAAAATATTACATATAACATATTCATGAAGTATAGTCCAGTTCAAATCAATAATTGTTGAAACGATTTTGTTTACAACATATTATTTTGGTGGGTACTCTTCAAATATCTCTGGTAGCTATTTACCGCAACGTACTTAGGCCCATGACCGTTCACCGGAATTTGATCCTAGTGAACCTAGTCGCTAATCGAGGTGAACTTATGGTTGATATGGATACCAAGCACGTGGACATCAGGCTCAATTCTCATTTGTGCCCAGTCTTGGTAGCAGTGGATACCACCATCCATTTGTGACATCAACTAGTAGTCCTTTTCGGTGTTGTGCCATCGTCTGATTCATTTTATTGGAAAGTAATAATGGGTAAGCGTTCTCTTCATAGTTCTATAATATTTTCATTTGAATTATCTCCTTCATATGATCTTATTTTCTAAAAAAACGGTAATTTCTGGACCAATGTTACCTAACTTTGATGCTAGATCATTCACCAAAAGACCATGGTGGCATGTGAATCAACATTTTCCAGAACACAATTCGCGACAAGACATTATTCGAAAAAGACAGTAAGAAAATGCAGGTTTTCATGGAATATATATTTTTACGTGCCGAAAAAAAAAATCTGACTCAAGCCGAGTTAGAAGATGTAGCAGAACATCTGAGTGATCATATGGGCTGATAATTCGATGTTGAAGATGATCTGGAAGATGATCTGCCCCCGAAACCTCTTCTGTAGCATAATGATAATGTTATAATCAGTTCTGTCTCTGTCATCAGTATGAAATGTTGGTTTTATAAATATTTTTCTCGGTAGCTATATTTACCACTGCCCAATATGTATTGTTTATAGATCCCAATGGTCTCTGGTAGCAATATCTACCACCATTTATAGCCCCCCTCAACCCACTCCAGTAGTCGAAGATTTTTTTCATATTTTTTCTGGACTCCAAGACTGCCATTTCATATAACCTGGCACTGAAGTGTGAGATGTCAGAAAAAATAGTTTTGCGCCTCGAAGGGCTAAACCTTCTCCCCTGTTCCCCATTTTCTCTCGCCGATCCTGAAAAAAACAGATTGCACCATTGCAGTGAAGCTCAAAAATATAGTATCCCTCGAATATTCAAGAAATATCGTACGAGAAAAAGAAAGAAAGATGAGAAAAGGGAGGGAGAGAAAGAGACCGAATCAGAACATTGTAATGGCAAATGGAATCTGGGAAATTTTCCATATACATCAAACTCTCTAATGACTTACTGAAAATGAAAAGATCAACACTGAAAAGTTTGTGCGAGGTCATATATCTAAAAACAAATGGGACGAACAAAATATATCGGCTGGGAAATGAAAATAAACCACATCAAATATTTACCGTTATAATGAAAAAACGATAAAAATAATTACCCTCTCGATGGAAGCTCCACTTCCCGTATCTTATCGAAAATTGACTGGCATCGAGAGCGTAGACGTTAATTTCCCCCTTGTGTCAATAGTACAAAACAGAATCGGCGAAAACGTTCGTTCAATATTTCATGAATCAATGGTGGCTTCGACTCGCAAGTTGTGATGTTGCGAGAGCGCTCAGTTGTTTCGAGGTATTTGTATTACGGTGTTCTCCGAAATTTGATAACCTCATATCGGTTCTATTTAATTATTTTGTGAGTTGCAGCAGCATATCGGAGTTGGAAATTGAATTCTCGATTCTGAGTGGGATTCCAGCGGTATGGCAAATTGAATATTGTGGTTGAACATATAGCCAATTATTTGAAATTTTCCGGGATTTACTATTTTTCGTGTGGCGCCATCTTTTAAGCATATTCACAACTTATTTCTGTTTTGTTGTTTCTTGGAAGGCAATGGCAGAATTTTTATCTGATTATTTTTTTCACTTGTCAAAATGTGACGTTTTTGGCATTTCAACCAATAGTAGCGGGTTATTCTATGGTTATTCTAGCCAATCATTGGGTATTAAACCGATAAAACTGCCTGGTCCTTTCGATTGTTTCGATAAAACGTTGTTTACCTTTGAACTGTCAAAACTATAAGGTTAGATATAGCGAACGACCGATCCAAATATTCAAAGTTTCCCTAACTCAAATGAAGATGGCGTACAATTAGTTTTCATTAAATACAATTCATTTTTGTTGTATGAGAAGAAACCGTTGTATGAAGATTTTGATACAACGACATAACGAATGATTTTATGTTCCTTCTGACGCGATTTTCATTTCATAAGAACCTTGTACAATGAGAGGTGTGACGCCATCTCTTGGTATCGTCGGCAAGCATTATCATATTCAACGCGTAAGCATCATATCTCTTCTGGATCATAGAGGGCATACATCGTTGTTTGTCATTTCAAATTTGTAAAATTTTCACCTATTCTCCGTTCCTTCTTATGTAAATGAAATACTGATCAATTAAATTGTTCTTCCTTCTATTTGTTCAAAAAATAATCTCTCCAAATACAACTCGTTCTTCAAATTTAATAAGATAAATTTTCATTTTCGAAACACTCAAACTTTTTTATTTTGAGGCAAAAGCATTCAAACAAACCAAATTAGATGAAATCACTCGTCCTACGGACTCGTGATTTTATCAATCGGTTTATTTTCATACTTTTGCCAAATAAAAAAGTTTTTGTGGAAAATGAAAATTTATCGATTAAATTTGAAGGACTCGTGGTATTACCTTTGAAAAAATATCAATATCTGTAGATTGAAAATTTGTGTTATAAGTATGCAGGAGAAACCATTAACTGTGAAAAAGTACGAAAATCGCGATGGTTTGAACATTTCTCAGTGTTAGTCAGTGAATGCACCTTTTTAGGAAATTATCAATTATAATAAATGCCTACAGTGAAAAAATCTGTACAAGATAGGTTTGTCTGTTCTTCAATATTGGTTAGCCTGATGATTGAACTCAAGACTTTATTCCCATTGAATTCATCTAACGGCGTAAGGTCTGGATATCTTGCTGGTCATTCTATTGTTCTGCTTTTACTAAACGGAGGATTCCGAAAAAGTTCAAGACCACAATAATTATGATTTATTCATCAATTTACTTCGTAATAATTTCATGAGGGAACTTCACGATGTTTCACATGCCGATAGAACATGTTCTACTTTCTCAAAATTCCAACAGATTTTTTAAGGAGCTTTCCCATTCGGAATTGGTTATGGGAGTATAAAGCAACCCCAAGTACATACTTGCGAATGATACTTATTAGAGAATTGCATGAAGAATAGTACTAAAACATTGATACATTTGTTTGTTTTCTCTAATCGCGTCATTTACTGATAAATGTTGTCAGTTTTGATTGCCATATAGATCATGGAGAAAGCTTACAAACCTTCTTACAAGTATTGTATCGTACTGAAATGCACAAGCACTATTAGAAATACAACACCCCGTGAAGTATTTTTTCGTATTCCAAACAATACGAAAGTAATAAACCTAGAAGGGATAATGAATCTCCTATATCCTGTTTATAGATTTCTGAAGACAATTTTAATAATTCATATACATCTTAGTATGAATTTTTCAGGAGTAAGTTCTGTATTAGCTGTTCAGCAGTTGAAAATTCGGTTTAAAACTAACCTAACCCATACTGATTTATAATATACATTGAATCACTCCATATTCATCTGATATTTACAAAATGTAAATGAACTCATATTTGGTGAACGTCAATAATATAATATTATGTATACATTATTATGATATAGAATAGGAGTTTTGTTGCAATTTCAATGAAGAATGTTTATGTATATTTTAATTCATTATACACTGCTCTGTGCATCCATGATACAAATCTTTTATGGACTAAATTATATAATATATATGAGATTACATAGTGATTACCTTGCAGGTTTCACTCCTCTGATCTCTACTCACGTTAAATCGAGATTTGATGCAAAATATGCTATCATTTTGTGTCCATTTTGTGTGTAGTGGAATTTCGTTCCTAACAGTGGTGACGCGTTTTGTGAGTTTGAATTTCCCTTCTTAATTTTTGACTCTCATTTTATATTTCATGGGTTTGAATAATAACTAAATGAAAGAAGTCACTGTTATTATAAGAGGAAAAATATTTGGGACAAATTTGAATTTTATGCATATTTTTATTATTACTCTAATGTGTATCACCCTGTATAGTAAAAGTATTTTTGTTGATACCACAAATTAAATTAAAAATTATATCAGTACGAGGTTACCCTTCGAAATAATTTGGTTATGGAACTATGAATTTTACGCCTAACTTTAGCAATACGCTGTAACAGAAACTTGCAATAGCATGGTGTTTCTGGAACATGTATGATATTCAATATTGAGGGGAATATTCAAGCGAAGTAATTAGGGAATATTGAGCGACATAATAGTTTGAAGTTACCAATTACCGTTTGCATGGCGCCAAGTTTGAACTTGAGCTTGCACAAATTCCTACCATGCACTGTAATTGAAATAGAGTCACAAACTCCACAACTTGAGCATGAACAAGGCATATGTGTTCCACTTGTAATGGAGCCAACTCAATATATCAATCATTAAAAATGAAATTTCAACCCACTTTGGAGAGCTGGTGGATTTTAAATGGGATATAACATACCGCGATGGAAAATGCATTATTCATCTTGAGAGAAAAAATTAATTTTGCCGTATGATATTTCATTCATAATAATCATTCAATCATATCTCATGAATCTCAGGTATATTCCACGCTACAAATAAGCAATGTTAGGATTTCTCACTACAAAAATATTAGCGGCATTTTCTACACTAAAAATGGACTGGCCATGAGCGAGAGAGACTGACGTATAACAAACTGGCTGATGAACCGGGTTTCAGTTCTGTACTTCTGAAAATATATGAGAGGTCGAAATTATTTGAAATAGCTAAATAAGCTATTCAAATATGCAAGGAGTTCCGGATAGTTGGTTAATGATATTTGCGATTGATTAATTCTGAACGCTTTTGGTCGAATGAATATTTCAGCAATCAGGCTCTGTTAAATAATTTCCTTTGCCTATTCCCAGGGGTTATATGGTTATTGGCGGTCCTTTTAACCATGAAACGTGTCAGAGTCATCCTTCAATACGACAAGAGAGGTTCCCGAAAAAACTTTCTCTGCCACATTGGAGGATCGAACTCAAGACTTTTCAGTCATGAGCTGAGCACCCAACACTCTACTAACTCTGTGTCCTGAATCTAGAATACAAAATACTTGACATTATTAAAAGTCCGAAACAAAAATGAGGAATATACTTTTGTGAAAAATTTGTCAATTCAATATTTATGATGGTTTTCAAAATGTTAAAGATACAATTACCAGAATTCCTGGATTTTTCAAAAATATTTGTCGGTATGGAATGCTGAGAATATTGATATACCTATTCCAACGAGAAACCCTATACCCCCCCCAAAAAAAATAACGCTTATGCAACACCAGGACTATATTGAAGTATTCTTGCACATCCACAAAGTCTCTGGAATGGGTCGAAAGATTGAAATATATGGGGGGCTCTATGGAAAGGACACAGATAATATATGATTGAGTCGTAGTATGGCATTTGCTAAACTCTGACAAGAAAAATGAAAACGATTTACTATTATTAACATAACATTATCGCCATTTTTTCATTGTAGAATTTGAATCCTCAGCGATATTGACTCAAATAGAATTTGCTGAGTTGCATAATGAACTATGGAAACGTGATATTACCAAAACAAAATTTAAATCGAAATGAGAACCAGTAAAAAAAACTACGAGTTGTTGGATATTGAAGTTAATTGTCTGTTTTTTCTGAGTTTCGTGTTGAGTTATACGGTGATAGGAACATTTGACGTTATTGTGTATTACAAACGTTCATATATCTTTCTTACACTAGTTTGACTGACCTACTCTTTGGGTGAATATCCTTCGATTTATACATCAAGAAAAGTTGAAAATTTCGGAAATGTTTGGTGTATCTAGTAAAAGTGTTCAACAGGCTGAATCACGGTGGATGGCACATTAGATTTTTCTGGTGAAACAGATGATGGATCACTTTGAAAATCTAATGGACAGCATATTCGGAGATTCTCTACCCAATTGAAATATTTTCGACAATGCGGTGTTGCCACTTTTGTTATAAAATAGTAGCAGAATCAATTTTACCGTTTTCGAAATATGAATTGATTTCAATTTCTTTTTTGGAAATCATGACTCCTATAAATGCTGATATCTTAGAGTTGAGAGATACTATGACAACCGCCGTGGATCGGCCTGCATAATTCATCCATTTGCCCACTGAGGAGCTCAAAACCTGATTATCTTTAAGCGTAACAAGATCTGAGTTTGAATTGAAAATTTTTCTGGTGAGTGTGATTTTTTTGCTCTATTTTTGCTTGATTTTGTAGATGTTTCCTATGTATGCCATTTATTTGATTCAATTTTCATATGCTTGGTATACAAATTGAGCAAGAAAAAGTGATTTCTATGTAACTCAGTGCCTGTAGTGCCATATTGGCAGGGGTGTTTCTGTTTGAGATGGACTTCTTCCTTTTCGTGAATGAATCAAACGTATTCGAATAATATACTCGTACCTATCAACAGAGAGTATTCGTTACGCTATAAGGTAGAACACGATTAAATTTCCACAAAATTTATTGTCTTCGCGACATGTTTCGATACACTGTATCTTTATCAAGCGAATGTATTTACTTCACAATAGAGATGGAAGCAGAAAATTCAATTAATTTTTTAGACTTGACAATAGGTGAAGCCAACAACAAACACCACTTTGCTATTTTTCATAAACCTTCCCACACTGATATCACTATTCATAATAATTCGGTACATCCATATAAACATAAAATATCAGCATACCATAGTATGATACACAGATTAGTAAACATTCCTCTTTCTGTGGACAATTTTAACAAAGAATTGAATATCATAAAACAAATAGCAGTTAACAATGGATATCAAGTCAAATTAATAGAAAACATTCTTGCTAAAAAACTACATAGAAAAGCTATCCAAGAAGTGTACCCCACTTTGAGGAACCATGACAATAATTATAGAATTTTACCTTATTCAGACCCTGCTACGGAAAAAATAGCTTCATTTTTGCATAAACAAAATTTAAGAGTAGCATATAGAACAGATAACACGTTGGGAAGGTTTATCAAGAATAACAAAGATAAAACAATGAAAGATGAAAAATCGGGAGTTTATAAATTGAATTGTGGATCTTGCTCCAAAGTATATATTGGCCAGACAGGTAGACCATTCAAAAGCCGCATACGTGAACATTGTATGAATTATGAAAAAAAAACAACTCATTCATCATATGCCAATCACATTTTGGAGGAAGGCCATGACTTCGATGAAAATTTCGAAATTCTGCATGTTGAAAATAAAGGCATTAGACTTAATTATTTAGAATTTTTGGAAATCAATAAACTGAAAAATTCAAATTGTTTGCTCAATGATCAATTGGATCTCAATAGTTCCCCTTTGTTGAACTTATTCAATTAATAAGTAGTAACTATGTTCAGATATCATAATCATCATCAGTTGTAATTCTAGGAATCAGTATCATTGTATAATTTCAGGAATCAGCATCATTTAATAAGTTTAGGAATCATCATCAGTATCAGTTGTATTTCTAGGAATCAGGGATGATTATAGTAAGCCCTGATGTATTTAAGGAGCTTTTAACAAAGAATAATTTAGTGTGCTTGATAAAGATACAGTGTATCGAAACATGTCGCGAAGACAATAAATTTTGTGGAAATTTAATCGTGTTCTACCTTATAGCGTAATAACTATGGATTTCCATCAAGTAAAGGCCACCTCAATCCAAAAAAAAAGAGAGTATTTGTGTTTTCAATTTTTTTTTCATTTCGTTTCTTGGGAATTCGGAGAGGAAAAGCCCAATAAATAGTTCCTCAAACTTCATTCTCTCTATGAAAATACTCAGTTTCCTAAATATTGAAAAGAAATAGTCAGCATCCCTATAATTCCACTTTCGAATGTTTCCTCCGATCATTTCCTTCCATCATTTGGTTTCAAGTCTACTGAAATTTTTTTTGGAAGGAATCTTCAGTGTATAAGGAATCAGTACAATTAATCTAATTTTTCTTTTACCCCCCTTGATATTCTTGGTCTCTTTTTCTCAATGACGGTTGAATGTTTTTGAAAATACCTAATCTATAATCCTTTCAATTCTGGGCTTGAAATTTTAGGAAGGATTAATTTAATCCACATGCAAAATACATTTTCATTCAACCGTTAATCGATCATAAGTAGCTTTCCAAACTGGCTTTAGCAAAGCCTCCAACACGATTATTGATTTAAAATCCCTTGTGGAGTTTACATAAATCCTTCTGATACTCACTCGGTCAATTGGTTCACTAATATCCTGTCTAATGGCCAATTACGATGTTTGAAGTTCGAAAGCCCAATCCCATCTTTCGAGATTTGAAATGTTTTTCTTTTCAGCGAAGAAGCATGGTTGAGTCCAGTTCTGTTCCTTTCTATATGTCACTGATTAGTTATAAGTCTGGTGGGTTACATATATCAGTTATCACTTTGGAACAAAAATTCTCTCTAGGTCTAGTCACGGATTATGGCTCTAGCAAGAGTGAGAATCCTTTAAATTAAGTGAATTCCATTGCGAAGGTTAATTCCATCAGAGAAACAGGATTTATCCATTTTCATTCGTCAACTTTGATTAGTTCAGGGACCATCTTTCCAAAAAGTGTCACGAAAATCATATGAAATCCACTCATATCATAAATCATGGAATCGTTCCCGTCAAAAATGCATTTATAGATTTTATCGTGTGGTGTCAGCAGTGGGATTCACGGAGAGCTTTTAAAAAGTCATTTCGAATCCCTATCGTTTCTCCAGAGAACGTTCGTTTTTAATCTATGACTGGATGCATTTGACTAATTGGTTTCATTATACGACTTCCATATTTGGAAATAAATCTGCACATGTTGAAATTTCATGAAATGAGTTCAGAGCAGAACGACTTGCAATCTGAAACCATTTGTGTTTTGGTGGGGTTGTGTTGAAGGAGAATTACTCCCTGAACTGAGAGAGTGTACCAACCTACTGTTTTCTGGGTTTCATTTTTCACAAATTATCACAAAAATTGGTGCTTACTTCGCGGGTGAAAAATACAGATTTGTATGTGGTATTTATAGGTTATGTTCTATCTGATGGCTAGGCAACTGGGGTAACATCAAACAACTCCTGTCAAATAGCTACTTATACAGCACTAATACAGCAACGAAAGAGTCGCAGAGATAGAGAGAGGAGAGAGCTTCTATTTGTCGAATTCATTAACGTTCGAATGGCGACTCGGACGGCGAATATGCGAATCAGTCGATCTAATAATTTCAACTACAGCTTTCTTCTATACATAGGAATAGGCAAGCGCCAAAAATATGTGTAAAAATGTGGTGGCGAAGTGAATTCGATTTGAGATGCCAGAAAGGCCCGTTAGAGGTCAGTCATTTGTACCCTTTTCAAAGATTGCTGTTTTGATACTTTATCCTCGTTTTATAACTGAGCTTAATCGAGAAATGTCTAGGTAACACTTTAATACAGCCGACATCACTTTAATACAGCCGAAACGCTGTTTAAAAGCTTTTGTGGACACCTTCTGTGAATTCATTCGGGCCACCATGTTGAAACCTCAAAAAAAATCGTGATAGAGCGGCCATTGTTACCATTTCAAATGTTTGGGGTGTATTTGATAACTTTTTCTGAATAAAAAAAGATATTTTGTTGAAACATCACTCATGAGGCATTGTAATAGCGTAAGTGCATCATTTCAAGCCCATTTTATGAAAAAAATTATAATAATTTTTTGAAATTATTATTTTTCAATTAAGGAAATGTAGATATTTTGAAAGCGCGTTGAATTATTTCGAAGTAGAAGAGCATGTTTCAACAGAAAAATTTTCTTCCCATGGTAAATTTGGTTCAACATGGACGGCAGCAAGTACATAATAAGTTAGCAAATAACTTCCAGTGAGTTTTATATGTACGCCATAACAATATCATTCCCGATCGTTTGATAATTCAATCTCTCTTCACAACACATCTAACAACACCATAATAGCGCAAAAAGTATTCATAAATGTAATTGTTGGAAGCTATCATCCAGTAATTTTCATCTGTCACAAAAATGTCTAACTCTTTAAATGTTTATATAGCCTTTCAAACTCAAATATACCTCTGTTTTCAATCAACTGAGAAGATACTATATTGAGTCAATTGCGAACACCTTAATACGGTTGCTTCACAACTGCAACTCCTAACCCATTCATAAAACAACTTTATAAATGCTTACTAACAGGCGGTATACGGCAGCTGCTAAGAAGTTTTGTAATGTGATTTATAAGAACTGATAGAACAAAGCGGAGAGGTTTTCATATTACTACATAAGCATCAATATACCCCTTACAAATCTTGTCGAGGCTGTATAACTTGTGCCTATTTTGGATGTATAGGTACTTCTTTGATGCTGAAACAGTGTTGTCAACTCTAATTTATACAGTATTAGTTATATTAGATTGCTGTTAACTATTGTTGGTTTTTGATGGGTGAACTAGATTTATGAAAGCGGAATATACTAATTCTGACTTCTACTATTGAAACCCATCAATAAATAAAGTTCAATGGTGTTGGATAAAATATAAAAAGAATTTGTAGATAGAACAGAAATTGATTTTCATGAATTTGTTGATACTCGTTGGTTATAAGTTTCAAATAATGGGCAATGTTTTTTTTAAGAAGAGTGATGTCGAACATAACAAACATAAAAATATAAATGAATGGCGATGTGCCTTGTCTTCTGCAAAGATGATGGAGAAGGAAACTTTTCTGAACTGTCAGATGAAATAAATGACTAGGTGATAAAAGATGGTAGAGAAATGTTACATTGGAAAAAGTCATCTTTTTTCTTGACGTTTTCGAACGTATATCCTTTTTTTAATGAAATTAGGTGAATATTAATAATCTGTTCATAGGGCAAACTGGTATATACGATCAATCCATATTGGGTCGAAAGAAACCTTCGACCACAAAACAGAATTAAAAAAATTGTGATTAAAGTACAGCTGAACATGAAAAAAACTTGAGAAGATGAGAAATGGATAAGTCGAAATAAGCTGAATACATTATCAACAAATATTTATAATATTTATAAAACGGAAATGAGGAGATTGCAACTTGCTCATTGAATATCGATCAATGTTGGAGGTCTCTTCTGAAGAGATGTTTGAACTTGGAAAATCCAGTTCGAGGTAGGTTGTGTTAAAATCAACATTTGGTATGTCTATATTCATGATTTAGTCATGCCAGTGACTCATTTGGACAAAATTAGCAGGAACTAGCCTCTCTGGAGGAATTTCTTCAGAGGACTTGAAAAAGGAAGCAGAGTAGTTTCTGAAACGTCGCGAATTCACAAAGAAGACAAGCACGTATTTGACGGAATAGTCAGTTGATTTTGCTTTTTCGGAATATAGCAGTTACGTATTGGAACAAATATACCAATTTGCCTTATAAACTGATATTATGAGAATTCAAAGCTTTTTTATTTTCAGAGAGAAAAAAAATCTAAAGAATGGATGCCAATAAAATCGCATACTCTGATTATATATCAATGAAGTACGTATTTCTTCCGAATTTCTTGTCAAATTTTAAAGATATTTTCTTTCGAAGAACCTCTTACCTCACTGAAATATTCAACAAAGTTCACTTTCTCCAAAACCTTTGGATCTAAATCATAATATTTAATAGATAGATATCTGAAGCTGAAGTTCAGGAATAATCAACGATCGACAATACGGATTACGCCATCAATTATCAGCCATTGGCTTATTGGCGTATGTTCCACATATTTGGCAGCATTCCATCGAAACATTCGAAGTTACGTTCGCTGTTGCACTCGACATTTCAAAAGCGTTTGATCAAGTTTGGCGTCAGGGTTCCCAAACTGCCGTCTTATAATTACCTACTCAATTGTGTGCTTCGTTGAAGAGTTTCTTGTCTGATAGGTCTCAATATGTGGTTGATGATGGAGTATCGTCTTATATTTCCTCAATAAATGCAGGTGTTCCACATGGTTCAGTTCTGGAGCCCACTTTGTTTTTGGTTCATATCAATGATTTGCTGAAGAAAATATATCGTTCAGTGCATAGTTTTTCGGACGACACTACTCTTCATACCAGTTTCTCTTTCAGTGTCCCCATATCATGGAATGGGGTAACATCCACTTGGTGGAGTTTAATGCTGGGGAAACCCAGGCATGTCTGTTCTCGAGGAAAGCCGATCCAGCTTTATATTCAATAATGTTAGGACTAACTTTTCCTACAAATCTCGATCACACGGATGACCAGAAGAGGCCGGGATTTCCACCCTTTTGTTGTAAGCTTGGGGACCTGGCAAATCTCTCTTGCTCAACTGAACTTTGGAACTCTTTACCGAAAAAGGTTCTCCCACGGTTTACAAACTCCAAAAATATAAAGATAATATCATCTTCCCTCACAAATGGATTCTCTTGTTGAGAAACTTTTATTCTTCTTGTGATTTCCGAAAAAAATCAGTTTCGAATTTTCTGGGTAGACCCCGAGTATTACGATAGCGTATTATTAGTGTCATTGTAAAAAAAATATCACCATTGACAGACTTTAATCTGTCAATACGCCATTGACAGATTATAATCTGTCAATGGAGATATTTTTACAGTGACACTAATAATACGTCGTCGTCGTATAGTATAAATCCGAACATGTTTCTCCATTTTCCCGTGGAAGGCCAAAATCAATCACCATTCAAGTCAAGTCTTGAATAGGCAGCGTTCGGAAAGCGAAGAAAAATCGATATCTCTCAAGACGAATTTCAGACTCACAATTTGTGTTCGGTGTATTCTAGTTCGCGAAATATTATGCTTGGTGTCTAGTAAAGTAAATCATGGTAGGAGATTCATGCTTGCAAAAGGTCAGGTCATTCTGAATTTTTTATGTAATGTTGTTAGGATCTAAAATGGTTTGGAAATTACTTGTCCAAAAGAAAACAATTTATTCAAATTGACAATGAAAAAAGTTCCCTTCAAAATATAACTTGTGGTGTACCTCAAGGGTCTATTCTTGGTCCAATACTTTTTCTTATCTATATCAACTTCCTACCAAATTTAACATTGAATGGAAAGATCAAATTATTTGCTGATGATACCACTCTCATATACTTCTCAGATAGTTATGATAAAATTGGAGATGATATGAAAAGTGATCTGGATAAAATTCTCATTTGGCTTTATCAACATAAATTAACTCTAAATTTTGATAAATCTTCGTATATGTATATTTCCAAACGATCAATCAACATTCCTGCTAATCCCATAGTATTCAATAATAAATTGATAAAATACACAGAAACAACTAAATTTTTAGGTTTATATATCGATGAGAGATTGTCATGGCGAAAACATATTGAAAGAATTAGAATGACAATATCTCCTCTCATTGGAATTTTCTACAAAATCAGAAACTACATATCTCTCAGATTATTGAAAAATATATACTTCAGCCTAATCTATTCACAATTGCATTATCTCATCTCCATTTGGGGGGACAGCAAGTAAATCTATTATCAAACCTTTGAAAACTTAACAAAACAAAACAATTAAATGTATTTAAAAAAATTAGCTGTTTCATCCATTCTATTAAAAATAATAGTAAAAAGTCAGATATATTTTCACTCAAATTGCTGATATCCATAATTACTCCACAAGACGAACAAAATTACTAGCAATAAATAAAACACAATCAGATTTCGGAAAAAAGTCAATTCACCATGATGGCATCATAATATATAACTCAATTCCAGAAACAATTAAAGCATTTCGCTCAACAATGAAACAGCTCAACAGCTAATGTACAATATATTTTGCATGAAGTCAACAGTTATATGTTTTTTTTTACCTCCATTGGTATTCATCAGTTTTGAAAGCCATTTCATTTTGACTGCTTTCAAATATTTAATTTCGTTAAATGTATGGATTTTTTTTCCTTTTATACTTTTGAAAATTTCATTTATTGGTACGTTTTAGTCCCTATTCATAAACATGTAATGTTTCTCGGGATAATAAAATTGAATTGAATAAATAAACCAATGTTAAAAAACCAGATTTGCAATTTCCAAAGTGATGTGCTAGAGGTGGTGTAACCAAACAACGGAATTTTGGGACTGGGATAGTCACTCTATATGCTTTTAAAAGAGACGTAATTTGCTACAAATTCAGACAAAGCTCTAGAGAGACTCTGGTTTCCACGATACAGGACATTTTTTCTGAAAAAATGTTATGTTTTCGAAATTATCACTTATTTTGTGAAATATATTCCAAAATACGCATCCCACATTCATATAAAATTCTATGTTGGATGCGTGTTTCGAAAGATATTTCACAAAAAAAAATTACAATTTCGAAAAAAAAAAAATTAAGAAAAAAATGGCCTATTTTTGAAGAGCTGTATCGTGGAAACCAGAGCCTGTATAGAGCTCGCCGTAGTCACAAATTGTAGCAAATTACGTCTTTTTTTTTAGTATATAGGTGACTATACCGGTTAGATCTTTCCTTCACGGAGAAAATTTCATAGTTTTCTGCACTTTGGAAATTGCGAATCTGGTTTTTCGATATTGGTTCAGATCCCGATACTCCAGTCTATGACGGTGAAAAAGTGTAAACTGTGTATTTATCCCATACAGCACCGATTCGTATGAAAATTTGGATATAGGTTCTACTTACACTGTATTCCAAAATCTACCCCGTGCCGAGGGTTGCTTTCTCCCTGCGGGTGGATGCCACCCCTTCTTGGGGGTGAATTTTTTTTTATTGGAAATAGGTGCAGAAATCAATAGATTGACTGATTTTAAGCACTTTCCGTTCAATGGAGTTTTTTCTGAAAAGCAATACTTTTCGACTTATTCGCGAGTGAAATTGTTGGTTTTCAGTCAGAAAAAACACATTTTCAGATCCTTTTTCGCGAATAACTGGAAAATAATGCATCTATTCAAAAAACCTGCGGAGAGCAAAATTATAGCTTTTGAAAAAACAAAGGCGATTATTCATTTGTGATGTATGCTAACCCACTAAAAACTGAAAAATTGCTTGTTGAAAGTTGATTGGTATTTTCAAACGCCAAAATGGAAAGTTTCTACGTACAATAACCAAAAACTAATGCATTTTTCGGGAAAAACATATGGACCTTTTCTGAAGTCCTTCAAAAATCCTTTATTTCTGTCATTTATGAAAGTCTCTAGCATCAAAAATGACCGAGGTATGAAGAAAATAATGTTGAATCCTATTTTTTCGTTGAAAAAAAATTGTGAATAACTCATCCTCTCTTCTTCCCCCTTTGAAAAAAATCGTTGTTACTCCATAATTCACTTCATTCATGTTCTTTCAATGAGTTTTGATTTTTTCATCAATTAAAAGTACGTAGTTTTGGAAAAAATTGAGATTGAAGAGAAAAAATCATATACGTAATTCAGCGAAAAATCACAATTTCTTCGAAATAACTCGAAAAGTATTGATCACATGCAAAATTTTCTGGAGTACCAAATTGAAGGCTATTCTTTTCTGAAAATTTCGGTGTTTCAAATTTTTTCTGCAGGATGAAAATAGAGTTAGATATGGCCAGTTAAATATTGTGAGGGTTCGCGCAAAGTACCTTTTTTGAGCCCTTTCACCATGAACCTTTTCAAAAATATAATCTGAAACAAAAAATAATAGGAATGAGCTTATAGCTCTTGAAAAAAGCTACAAAATACTTTTTTGGTGGATTTGATTGCTTGAAGACTAAGCGAGTTATGGGAAAAAACCAAAAACAATTTTTGTAGAAATTAGAGTTTGTACATTAGTATATTGAAGATTACACATAGTAACTATATTTCAGACCTAGTGGAACTATTGGTATATTATATATGTATATATACATATAGTTCCACTGGGCAACGATTTTTTCCAAAGCGGGGGGAAGCAAGGATGAGTTATTCACAATTTTTTTTCAAAGAAAAAATAGGATTGAACATTATTTCCTTCATATCTCGGTCAGTTTTGATGCTAGAAACTCTTATAAATAACAAAAATGAAGGATTTTCGAAGGACTTCAAAAAAGGTCGTTAGTTTTTCCCAAAAAATGCATTGGATTTTGCTTCATGGATTTCGTTTGGAGTTTGAAAATACCAATCAACTTTCAATAGGCAATTATTCAGTTTGTAGTGGGTTTGCATACATCACAAATAAATAATCGCCTTTGTTTTTTCAAAAGCTATAAGTTTGCTCTCCGCATATTTTTCGATTAGATGCATTATTTTCCAGTTATTCGCGAAAATTGATCTGAAAATGTGTTTTTTTTTGACTGAAAACCGACAAATTCACTCGTGAATAAGTCGAAAAGTATTGCTTTTCAGAAAAAACTTCATTCAACAAAAAGTGCTTAGAATTAGTCAATCTACTGATTTCCGCACTTATTTCCAATAGAAAAAATTTTCACCCCCAAGAAGGGGTGGCATCCGCCCCCAGGTAGAAAGCAACCCTCGGCCGCAGGGTAGATTTTTGAAAAAGAGTGTATGTAGATCCTGAATACAAATTTTCATGCGAATCGGTGCTGTATGGGATAAATACACGGGAAAATGGTCATTGACTGGACTACGACAACATATAAAATTTCAGAATGACCCGACCTTTTGCAAGCACGGATATACATCTTGAGTTGAAGTG
Organism: Zygogramma bicolorata; assembly: GCA_032362365.1. Taxonomy (NCBI): domain Eukaryota; kingdom Metazoa; phylum Arthropoda; class Insecta; order Coleoptera; family Chrysomelidae; genus Zygogramma; species Zygogramma bicolorata. The sequence continues at coordinate 12,982 of JAVJAQ010005689.1, read as the reverse complement.
ACTGAGTTCGTTTTTGTTATAACGAGTCTCATTCATTACCGAACCCACATGTAATAATTAAAGTAACACCTGTTTTCAAAAACGGAAAAAAGATAATATTAGTAATTACAGGCCGATATCAGTTTCACCAGTCATATCCAAAATATTTGAAAGAGCAATGTATACTAGATTATTGAACTTCCTCGAATCTATTAACTTCTTCCACCCAAACCAATACGGCTTTCGGAGATCTAGTGATACAGAATGTGCAGCATTGGATATGATTTTTAATATCCAATTGGACTTGGATGAAAAAAATAAATGTGGACTTCTATCGCTAGATCTCTGTTAAGCCTTCGACACTGTTGATCATGAAATCTTGTTGACTGAGTTATTCGATATAGGTATCAGAGGTAATACATTTTTATGGTTGCAAAATTATTTAAAAGATAGGAAACAATTTGTATCTTTGGAAAACTGTGAGAGTTCATTGGAAAACATTGTTTGTGGAGTCCCACAAGGATCCATACTAGGACCTCTACTGTTTCTTATATATATTAATTCAATTTCAGAACTGAACATCACTGGAAAGTTGGTATTATTTGCTGATGATACAACTTTAATATATTTCAATAAAGATTTGCAAGTGATCCAATGTCGAATGGAAAATGATTTGAAACAAATATTTATTTGGCTCAATGTTCATAAACTTACTTTAAATTTCGAAAAATCATCTTTCTTGTTCATTGATAAAAAACCAATTTTATCACAATACAAATTTTTATTACTAGGACAACAAAAAATCAACAGGTCATATAATATAAAATTTTTAGGTCTGAATATTGATGAAAATATTTCGTGGGATATTCATATTGATCTGATCCGAAAAAAAATATCACCAGTCATTGGAATTTTGTACAAGATAAGGAGCTATATACCTTTGAAATATCTGAAATCAATTTATTTTTCACTAATTTATTCGAAATTACAATATTTTATCAGCATATGGGGTACTGCGTCGAATACCATTCTGAAACCACTGAAGTCTTTACAGAATAAAGCAATTAAATGCATTTTTCATTTACCTTATTCGGAACCAACAAGAAATATTTATAAACCAAACGTCTCCTCGACATCAATTCTATTTATAAACTGAAAATATGTACTATTTTGCATTCTATTGTGACTAATAAGAAACATTCTAATATGATTTTTTTTCAATCTAACAGTGTATTTACCCACAAAACAAGGCAGTTCAATAATCCGTTGACAAAAAATCTCAAGACGGAATTTTCCAGGAAATCTATTTTCTATAGAGGTGTTATCACATATAATGGATTACCCACTGGAATAAAATGTTTTTCTCAAATGACCAAATTCAAATTTGCTATGAAGCGTTATTTGTTAGAATAATTTTTTTGAAAAATCATTTTATTTTGTTATTTTCGAGTAATAAACAATTCTGATCGAGATTTTTAATAAATGTATTATATAAATATTCCCTATTTATAAACTGTAGTTTCTTGGGAATAAATAACTGTTATTATTATTGAAATGAAGAGCCTAGTAAGAATTACTCTGCAATTCCTTGAGAGTTCCGATAAAAAAGCGTGGACGAAGTATTCAATATTCCCCCATTCCGTGTCTTCATCAATCCCTCCACGAGATCCCCAGCAGTGGTCTTCCGGCGCTCCAGGTGAATACAGTAGCCATAGAAACGTAAAAACGGGAACAGTGCATGGCGCAAAATCAAAAAGATTTCGTTAATCTGCCATAGGCAATCTATTAATCCAAAGAGGCACATGTCGAAGCGGAATGGAAAGTGGTGTTTGATCGTTGACGGACTCTCTGTGAAGTGTTTTTGACGATTAACGATTCGATTCAACAGGGTGAGTTGAGAAAGTAGGAAAATCAGTACGAGACTGTTATCGGTTCGAGTGTTTTGGATTTGCTATTGCTGAAAGTGAATATCCGTGTTTGTTGGTTCGGCGGTAAATATTTTTGTTGGTTTTTTGAGATTATCGCTAAGTTTCAATTGGATCATGAATTGGTTCTTCCATTAATAAACCAGGAAAGCCGACTATTGCTATTGTTTTCTACTCCTCCAAAGTTTGTATTGTGTTAATTATTCTTCAATTCTCACTGAATCCACGTAGCATCTTGGTAAGATATTCAAGAAAAACTCATTCAAACGGCACAAATACCTTTATCTCTAATAAGAGGTGATACATAATTCGTTAAAGACCGCGTTAAAAACAAATTATGAGTTTGGCCAGAAGTCAACTTTGTTACGCGATCAAATTTAGAGTTTTGAAGTTTTTTCTTTGCCTTTAGGAAAACTGTAGGATCACTTTCTACCAACAAAAAGCATTGGACGAGGGGTTGAACACTGAGGAAGAATGTGTACACTGGAATTCCCCGGAATTCCCCGGAATTCCATTGAAATTCCTCGGGATTCCAACAAAAAAAATATGTCAATTTGAAGAAATATCGATAAAATTTTAAAACTAAATGACGGAAATACTGGAAATTCCGGGAGAATTCCGAGGAAACCCGACGACATGTGAAAGATATATTTCGAAACTTTCGCACAGTAGTTTTTTTCGAGATTCCTTTAGACTTTTAAGTAGACCATGTCATGATTATGACCCAATCTGAATAATATCGGATTTGACATATCAAAACCCTTCACATTTTCATTGAGGCTGGTATTTATTATATCGGAAACAAAATAAATCATCTATATAATGCAACGTCCCAATCGAAAAATAAAGGGAACGGATCGTCTGATTCCACTCAGGTTTGTTTTATTAGCATCATTTCTCCTGAGATTTTTCCTTATAGAATCAGGCTCTAAATCCGTTAGAATGCATAAGTATCGAAAAAATACAATTTGTCTTTGAAAAAAATACGGTATTTTATGGTCTATTGAGTAAGTTCAATTATTTTCAACCGCTAAATGATTACGGGATACTCAATCTGTGGAGATCATCTTTTTTATACGTATTTGTCATCGCTTATAAAGCGAAAATAAACTGTTTCCCAGAAAGGTATATTCCATAATATCAAAAATTATTGATAATCCTTCAACATTACCTACTAGGAAAATAAAAAAATATTTTTCACCGGTGTGTTCACCCTGTATAAACTCAAATGAGAACAGTTGACACTGAACCACAATATATCCGATCATCTTTTCATTACATACCGATAAAGTATATAAAACCGTCCAAATAACATGATGGAGCTGCAAAGAAACTCCAGAAATCATACAAAGACTGCAGTCATTGACTATATAACTCAGATCGTACAACGCGAGCTATAACTGTCTTATTTCAATTTCGGTAACCGCTGGCAACAATGTAGACAACCTGTGTTTTGTCTGCCGATTATGACCATTTATGACCTAGTCTCTCTTCCACGATCAAGGGCGTCTTCGTCTTGTAGAGTGAAATTTCAAGACACGTCATTTTTGAAATATTGAGGAAAATAATGGCAGTCGCAGAGTTTGACCCCAAAAACAAACACATAAACTACGACACAAAGTTTTTTTGGGCTGTTTCACATGCCCAATTCATATATATTTATATATATATATATATATATATATATATATATATATATATATATTTGATCGGCTAGGCTTCCGCGGTCAGAAATGTGCTGGCTGGAACTTCCGGTTGATCCGCGTCTGGGACTCCGACTTGGGAACTAATCCGTTCGAACCTCCCATCAACCGTCCGATACCTGATCCTGCCATAATTACTAATGAACCCTTAAATCCCACCAACCTCCAATCCTCGATCTCCAGTGATGATAGCCATCTAGTAAGACAACTCAGACCTAGACGCAAGGTCACTCAGTCTTGAAAATGGCTCCGAAATGGGAGCCGAAACGTAGAAAAGTAAATCTTTCCAGACGCGGATCAACCGCGAACATTGAGGAAAATAAGTATTATATATATAAGTATATATATATATATATATATATATATATATATATATATATATATATATATATATATATATATATATATATATATATATATATATATATATATACCTAACCCAGTATATATATATATATATATATATTTATATTTATATATATATATATATATATATATATATATATATATATATATATATATATATATATATATAAATATATATGCTGGTTGGAACTTCCGGTTGATCCGCGTCTGGAAAGATTTACTTTTCTATATATATATATATGTATATTCGAATCAGAATGAGGAACTATTCCATTGAAATAAGTTACCGGATTATTCGAAAAAACTACCCCCAACCACACCCCACTCGAGGCCGCACAAACTATGAAACAAAGTTTTTTGGGTTGTTTCACATGTCTCATTTATATATTCGAATCAGAATGAGGTTCTACTCTATTGAAAGAAGTTATCGGATTATTTGAAAAAACTACCCCCAACCACACCCCTCTCGAGGTCGCACAAACTATAAAACAAAGTTTTTTTGGTTGCTTCACATGCCCTATCCATATATTTGAATCAGAATGAGGTACTATTTCACTGAAAGAAGTTATTGACTCAAAAACTTCCCCAACACACCCTTCCAGGGACATATCAGATGTCTATCAGATTATGAAGATTGTTGTCATCAGGCTTATTTGTCGCTAACAAAATGTATTTCAAATTGGAAATTCGCTACAAATTCTTTCAAAACAAAGGTCCTAACTTTCTTCGCCCAGTGGAAGTGGATTACTTCACAACGGTGTTTTGTTTTTGAATTATGATTTTATATAAATATTGAAATTTTACTGTATGCTTTTTTATTATTGCGCGAATAAATTGAAGTTACCTAATAATAATCCCTATAGTTTCTTTAAAAAAATTTTGGAATTTCCCGGAATTCCCTCGGAATTCCCTCGGAATTCCCTGGAATTCCCCGGAATTCCTATCAATTGTACACCGGAATTCCCATGTGGTCAACCCCTCGGCATGGATCAAAAATGTTCGCAGGACATTCAAGGTAGTATATCTGGGTCTCTTTCGACTGATTCAAACGTTCACAGAGAGCAACTACTTCCGATATTTTCTTGTCATGAATATTTTCTTTTCCTGTTGCCAATTTGAGCATCCATATCACAGATATCTGAAACATTTGCATTGTTTAACCAATTTTTGGTACACATCTTTTTGTAAAGTGAATAAATTTTGTGAGGCTTACTGGTAATTTTGTGCAAGTAGTGTTTTCTCAGTATGTTGATATTCTCACTTTAATGTCTTAGATTTTCACGATTATACCTGTGACCACTCTTCAATGTGAGAATGCCTATTGAACCATTTAACTTTCGTGTTCTTGATGAGAGCATTACATACACTACGATGCTTTCCAAATTGAATTGAGCCTGCGATATATTTTCCCTTGCGCAAATGAAATATCCTAAAATTCCATTTTTTGTGGTATTCGCTATTTACGTACACGTGAGTATCGATTGCAATGAATTTGTTGTTTCAACTGTCCATTAACAATCCGTTTGAACTTTTAGAGTCATCGGAGAGCTGATGTTTGCATGATGTTCTGGTTGTTGTTCTTTATAACACCCCACATTCTATTGGATTATAACCCCGATTTCCTTTCGAATATTGTGAGGGATTACCTTATCGATCTTTTTGTTGTGAAGCAAAGAGTTATTAGTCCAGTCTATGACCATTTTCCCGTGTATTTATCCCATACAGCACCGATTCGCATGAAAATTTGTATTCAGGATCTACATAAACTCTTTTTCAGAATCTACCCTGTGCCGAGGATTGCTTTCTTCCTGGGGGTGGATGACACCCCTTCTTGGGGGTTAAAAATTTTTTATTGGAAATAAGTGCGGAAATCAATATATTGACTGATTCTAAGCACTTTTCGTTCAATGGAGTTTTTTCTGAAAAGCAATACTTTTCGACTTATTCGCGAGTGAAATTGTCGGTTTTCAGTCAAAAAAAACACATTTTCAGATCCTTTTTCGTGAATAACTGGAAAATAATGCATCTAATTAAAAAACCTGCAGAGAGCAAAATTATAGCTTTTGAAAAAACGAAGGCGATTGTTTATTTGTGATGTATGCAAACTGAATAATTGCTTGTTGACAGTTGATTGGTATTTTCAAACGCCAAAATGGGTGGTTTCTACGTACAATAACCAAAAACCAATGCATTTTTCGGGAAAAACTAATTGAACCTTTCCTGAAGTCCTTCAAAAATCCTTCATTTTTGTTATTTATGAAAGTTTCTAGCATCAAAACTGACCGAGGATGAAGGAAATAATGTTCAATCCTATTTTTTCCTTGGAAAAAAAATTGTGAATAACTCATCCTTGCTTCCCCCCCCCCTTTGGAAAAAATCGTTGTCTAGTAACTATATGTATATATACATATATAATATACATATAGTTCCACTAGGCCTAAAATATAGTCACTATGTGTATTCTTCAATATACTAATGTACATACTCTAATTTCTACAAAAATTGTTTTTGGTTTTTTCCCATAACTCGCTTAGTCTTCAAGCAATTGAATCCACCAAAAAAGTATTTCCTAGCTTTTTTCAAGAGCTATAAGCTCATTCACATTATTTTCTGTTTCAGATTATATTTTTGAAAAGGTTCATGCTGAAAGGGCTCAAAAAAGGTACTTTGCGCGAACCCTCACAATATTTAACTGGCCATATCTTACTCTATTTTCATCCTGCAGAAAAGAATGAAACACCGAAATTTTCAGAGAAGAATAGCCTTCAATTTTGTACTCTAGAAAATTTTGCATGTGATCAATACTTTTCGAGTTATTTCGAAGAAATTGTGATTTTTCGCTGAAATACGGATATGATTTTTTCTCTTCAATCTCAATTTTTTCCAAAACTACGTACTTTCAATTGATGAAAAACTCAGAACTCATCGAGAGAACATGAATGAAGTGAATTATGGAGTAACAACGATTTTTTTCAAAGGGGGGAGAAGAGAGGATGAGTTATTCACAATTTTTTTTCAACGAAAAAAGAAGGATTCAACATTATTTCCTTCATACCTCGGTCAGTTTTGATGCTAGAAACTTTTATAAATAACAAAAATTAAGCACTTTTGAAGGACTTCAGAAAAGGTTCAATTAGTTTTTCCCGAAAAATGCATTGGTTTTTGGTTATTGTACGTAAAAACTTTCCATTTTGGCGTTTGAAAATACCAGTCAACTTTCAACAAGCAATTATTCAGTTTGTAGTGGGTTTGCATACATCACAAATAAATAATCGCCTTTGTTTTTTCAAAAGCTATAAGTTTGCTCTCCGCATATTTTTCGATTAGATGCATTATTTTCCAGTTATTCGCGAAAATTGATCTGAAAATGTGTTTTTTTTTGACTGAAAACCGACAAATTCACTCGTGAATACGTCGAAAAGTATTGCTTTTCAGAAAAAACTCCATTGAACGAAAAGTGCTTAAAATCAGTCAATCTATTGATTTTTGCACCTATTTCCAATAAAAAAAATTTCACCCCCAAGAAGGGGTGGCATCCACCCGCAGGGAGAAAGCAACCCTCGGCACGGGGTAGATTTTGGAATACAGTGTAAGTAGAACCTATATCCAAATTTTCATACGAATCGGTGCTGTATGGGATAAATACACAGTTTACACTCTTTTCACCGTCATAGACTGGAGTATATATTAGGTCCACAACTCGACTTTCTTGATCCTGATATTAAGGTTTCAATTATAAAAAATTATCCAAACAAACTTTTCTGAATGACTTCATCTTAATGAGAGCAATATTTTCCTCTAAACCCATTACATGCCAACTACGAATCATGCATTATACCAGTTGAGTGATCACCCGACTTTCCCAGTCTGATTTCTAGAAAACTTAGAAGTTTTCCACTCGTCAAAAGTTTCTCGAGATTGCCGCGGATAAAAATGTAATTTCCTTTATTGATGTACTTCACGAAAAGCCCAACGATTTCGTTATTTTTAATCTGATCGACAGTCTCCCGTATTCCGTTACGATGTTTCTTCCATGTAAATTGATTTGTAGGATAGATATTTTGGGAACACAGAGCTGGCGCACGTGACTATAATCCGTATGCTAGGGCTTAGGCACGAGTTCTAACAGGAAGAATTGAATTTATTCACGTGGCTACATTTCTCATTGAAATCTCTCTATTTGATATCTGTTTTGAAAGTAGAATTTAGATTAGTTTTATCCGGTATGCAATTGAATATTGAAGTTGAAATTCAGCTAAAACTGAGAATCCCATGCTGTATTAATCGGAAGGTATATACCGAGGGGTTGACCACACGGGAATTCCGGTGTACAATTGATAGGAATTCCGGGGAATTCCGAGGGTATTCCGAGGAATTCCGGGGTATTCCGAGTTATTCCGACTAAAGAAACTATAGGGATTATTATTAGGTAACTTCAATTTATTCGCGCAATAATAAAAAAGCATACAGTAAAATTTCAATATTCATATAAAATCATAATTCGAAAACAAAACACCAGTGTGTTTAGTAATCCACTAGCACTGGACGAAGAAAGTTAGGACTTTTGCTTTGAAAGAGTTTATGGCGAATTTCCAATCCGAAATACATTTTGTTAGTGACAAATAAGCCTGATGACAACAATCTTCATGATCTGATAGACATCTGATAGTCCCTGGAGGGGTGTGATGGGGAAGTTTTTGCAAATGAGTCAATAACTTCTTTCAGTGAAATAGTACCTCATTCTGATTCGAATATATAAATAAGGCATGTGAAACAACCCAAAAAACTTTGTTTTATAGTTTGTGCGGCCACGAGAGGGGTGTGGTTGAGGGTAGTTTTTTCAAATAATCCGATAACTTCTTTCAATGGAATAGAACCTCATTCTGATTCGAATATATATGAATTGGGCATGTGAAACAGCCCAAAAAAAACTTTGTGTCGTAGTTTGTGTGTTCGTTTTTGGGGTCAACCTCTGCGACTGCCATTATTTTCCTCAATATTTCAAAAATGACGTGTCTTGAAATTTCACTCTACAAGACGAAGGGACGCCCTTGATTGTGGAAGAAAAACACTGGTTGTCTACATTGTTGCCAGCGGTTACCGAAATTGAAATAAGACGGTTATAGCTCGCGATATACGATCTGAGTTATATAGTCAATGACTGCAGTCTTTGTATGATTTCTGAAGTTTCTTTGCAGCTCCATCATGTTATTTTATATAATTTATCGGTTTGTAATAAAAAGATAATCAGATAGATTGTGGTTCAGTGTTAACTGTTCTCATTTGAGTTTATACAGGGTGAACACACCAGTGAAAAATATTTTTTTATTTTCCTATTAGGTAATGTTGAAGGATCATTTATCAATAATTTTTCATATTATGGAATATACGTTTTTGGGAAAAAGTTTATTTTCGCTATATAAGCGATGACAAAAACGTATAAAAAGGATTTTCTCCACAGATTGAGTATCCCGTAATCATTTAGTGGTTGAAAATAATAGAACTTACTCAATAGACCATAAAATACCGTATTTTTTTCAAATAACAAATTGTATTTTTTCGATACTTATTTATTCTAACGGATTCAGCATTTGATTCTATAAGGAAAAATCTTAGGAAAAATGATGCTAATAAAACAAACCTGAGTGGCATCAGACGATCCGTTCCCTTTCTTTTACGATTGTGACTTGCATTATATAGATGATTTATTTTGTTTCCGATATAATAAATACCAGCCTCAATGAAAATGTGAAAAGTTTTGATATGTAAAATCCGATATTATTCAGATTGGGTCATATTCATGACATGGTCTACTTGAAAGTCCAAAGTTTATGTTCCACTCAGAAATCTCAAAAAAAACTTTTGTGCGAAAGTTCCGAAATATATCTTTCATATTTCGTCGGGTTTCCTCGGAATTCCCCCGGAATTCCCCGGAATTCCCAGTATTTCCGACATTTAGTTTCAAAATTTTATCGATATTTCTTCAAATTGACATTATTTTTTTTTTTGGGGGAATTCCGGGGAATTTCAATTCCGGGGAATTTCGGGGAATTTACAGGAATTCCAGTGTACACATTTTTCCTCGGTGGTCAACCCCTCGGTATATACGTTGAATGTTATATAAATTCGGAAATATATGATGTTCCTGAGAATGCCTGCTTCGAAACCGAATGTATACCAGTAAACATATCAAATACCCCCAGCACAAAATAAAAAAAACCGACATTATTGTTGATCCCCACCTCAAGTTAAAAGACCATGTACTATACGGAATGATGAGGAATTATAAGCACTGCCTGAATGACATTATTTTGTGGTGGGTGAATCCTTTCTTCGTAGTTTTCTGGGTTTGCAACCAACTACAATCTGAAAAAATAAGAATTATAGATTCCAATATTAATTTAATTTGTTTTTCAGAATATGGGTTGAAAATCCATAAAACTACGAAAAGATCATATCACAAAATGATGTCTTTCAAACAGTACTTATGATACTACAATATAAAAAAATCAGGAATTACAGATTCAAATATTAATTCTTGATTTTTGCAGATTGTGGTAAGTTGAAAACCCGAAAGACTACGAAGAGATATATTATATTAACATATTCGACTCCCAATTGAGAATACTATACTATGCCTTTGTACAAAGCAATAATAACCAAGAAATAATGTCATACAAAATAATCTCTATTTGTGTAGAAATATCCTGTAGATGGTATTCGTTTGAATGCCACTTATTTGTTTTTTGCAACCTTAATTCACCCGTAGATAGCACTAAGTAGGTATTTCTATCTTATAAGAATTTTTTCTCATTTCGTGGTAACCACATGGGTAAAAAAAAGGGTATGGTCAGATTCCATTTTTCACGAGCTTTTCAATGCCCATACACGACAAAGGTTTGCATTTGAAAAAAAAAGTTGGGAAGGGTTGCAGCTAAGGGGTTGAAAAAAAAAAAAAGAAATATTTCAGTGTCACTACTTTTATTCGGGTTTGAAGGCCGTCGTTTTTTGGAATTTCTTCCTGACGTTTCGCTGGCTCGAGTGGCTAGCTTCTTCAGAGGTTCATTTATCTTGGAATTCACTCCGATGACTGGAGATTGTTTCTTCGCAAGTTGTATTTATGCCGATTCAGGTAGTTTGCGGTGCTAATTATTCCATTCGGATTCGGGGAATTGTCATTAATATTGATTACCTTGTTTACCTCATGTGGGTTCGGAGAATAATCATCATTATTATCTGAAGAACTACCTGCAGTTATTATCGATTTTCTTAAAATGGGATTCCATATTCGGTTCAGGTTGACAGCTTCTTCTTTTCTGTTGAAATTATCCGTGTGTTTGTGGATTTCTATTGCCTCCCGTACCAGTCGGCTATGGTATCCCTGGTTGGGTGCAATCAGTTTTGCATTTTCAAACAGAATCCTGTGGTTTCCCTCACTAAGTGCGTGTTCCGCCACAGCCGACTTGTCAATTTGCCCTAGTCTGCAGTTTCTCTAATGTTCCTTTAGCCTAGTTCCCATGAATCTTTTGGTAGTACCGATGTATACCTTCCCACAGGTGCACGTTATGAGATAAAACAAGGTAATCAATATTAATGACAATTCCCCGAATCCGAATGGAATAATTAGCACCGCAAACTACCTGAATCGGCATAAATACAACTTGCGAAGAAACAATCTCCAGTCATCGGAGTGAATTCCAAGATGAATGAACCTCTGAAGAAGCTAGCCACTCGAGCCAGCGAAACGTCAGGAAGAAATTCCAAAAAACGACGGCCTTCAAACCCGAATAAAAGTAGTGATACTGAAAACCTCGGCCGCGAAAAGCCTCAACTATTTTGTCAAAAAATATTTCATTTTATTGCTAAAAAATGCGTACACTTTTAAATCAGTTGACGTGTTTCAGCGATTTTCAAGTTACTGTTTAAACAGATAGTAATTTTATTCCGGACTTTTGCGCACACCTGTATTTGTTGATTTTTTGAATGTAATATCGATTTAGCGAAAAGCATTGTTACCACGATTATTCCACTGTGCAAAAAACTACGTATATTTCAGCACACTTTTCGAAGTGCGCTCCCACTTAGTGAAACAATTCGAGTAATGAACTGGATACTTGACATTCGTACCATACCAGTGCTGAACTATTTAAACATTCTCTTATCGTTTCCGTAACTGATTAAAAGCCTCAACACTCATTACGTTGTGTCCATATGTTTGAAACGAACAACCGCAGGCCATGAGTCGTCTTCAGTGAAGTTATCATGGACAGTGACGATAATAATTGTAAAAGAATAGTGAAGGTTCGGTCTAAGAAGGACATTGAAAATGCGCTCAACGAAGAAACAGCGAAGAATGACATGGAAAGCGTAGACGACGGAGAAGTAGATCCCTTCACGAAGAAGAGGAGGGAGTCTTTGAAGAACGATGTTTTTGACATTTGCGGCAAGGTTGGTATCGTAGTTGACGATAGGCTGTTATTGAAAATCAAGGAAGAATAAGCAAGGTCATAGAATTTATCGATTTATGATATTTTCACAGTATGAATTCACTACTGGAAACCATTCACCAGAAGAAATAGGCATACTTTCTTGGAAAGTCAATCGATCATTAACTATTTTTGGATAATACTGATTTGGCTGTGAAAATTATGTAGTATAATGATATTACAGTTACGTGCTTTTTCAAACGATTGGCTATCCCGACCTTACTAAAAAGCATCCCTTTTCCAAAATGAAGTTTCTTTTCTAGGGACCTTGTATCTGACACGTATTTATTTATTCACTTCTATCTTCTACATTCTACAAGTTTTGATTTTTGTTATAACCTATGTGAATGTGGAATTGAAAAACTCAATGTTTTTATTTTTTTTATATTTTATGACCGGTAAATATATTTTTTTCATCTATTAAGTCAAAATACAGACCTGAAAAAGCAAATATTTCCAGTAATAGTATCATATTTTCTCAGTTTCACTTTTTGTTCTTCATCATCATTCGTCGTTCAAAACT
>JAVJAQ010005687.1:493202-638649 GCA_032362365.1 Zygogramma bicolorata | reverse complement strand
AAATTTCAATAATAATCAATTGATTTCAGTGCGCCAATGCAGCAAACAAAAATTGTAAATAACTGTCTCCTTCGTCTAACTAATAATAAAATAACAAGTCTCATCCCATGACAAACAAAACTTTACTCATAAAAAATGTCGTCATACCGGTTTATAATTCCTAATTTCGATACAAAAACCACGAGAACCCCAATTAATCATTATGATAATATTCACGATGCCCTTTCAACAATCAACTGATAAGATACGGCACTGTTAATAAAACTCTCTCGCTAATATAATTTCTCTCAGTCTTTTCTAGTTCCTGTTTCGGTTCGTAAGGAGTACGAAAATAATGTTTCCGAAAAACTGCAAATTTCTCCAAGGACTTGAACAAAAATTCACGTTGGTGTTTCTGTTCGCGCAAGTTGTTAACATCGGATCTAGTTCTCCGACTCCAGAAGACTGGGTTTCGGGCTCCCCCTTCAGCCACTTCACGGCCGATGACACTAGGGCGGACACTTTCACTTCTGCTTACTTGAATGTAACTTTTTTGACCGAAGATGGGTGGAAGTGGGACAAAACTGATGTCGGCAGATATGGGGGAGGCTATATCGGTGAGTATTTCCTGAATAGTTACTGGATCATATGAATGAAGTTGAGGCATATGCTTGTTGACTTGAATTCACAATCTTATTCGTCTTGTCGAGATATGAGAAGAACGAAGCTACTCTTCATATAAATGATCTAAGGTTGAATCGTTGTTTCTATTTCACTATCTCGACTTGTTTATATATTTCTTTTTCTTGTTTGGATGGTTATGAGTACAGGATTTTTCAATTTCTCCATTGATGTGAATGTGATCCTAATGATAATAGCCCTTCACCCACACAAGCTCTGATTCTAGATTTAGTATTTTGTTATTTTCAATTACACTTCATGAAGACATGTTGCAATTCCTTAGTTCTGAAGTAAATTTCGAAATGAATCGACAAATATTATTTATTTTTGGGAACAATCTGTAGTGATTGGAGGGGGGAGAAGGATAGTGACCCATATCAATTACTTTTTCCCTTACCTAACGCATTTGATTTCGTGTTCGAAAGTCTGCAACTAACATAGTACCAATCGTGACCTTTGGTGGTGATCTGCCCCACTACGTTTCGCCTAGGAATTCCCGATAAGCGAAAAAAAAAACTATATTCCGAATGAAACATCTCACTAATCAGCGCTAAGTCATGTCGGAAATATATTCATATTTCAGAATATATGCAATAATATTAGAAAGATGTACTGATATCCAGAATTTGTAGAGAAATTTGTGAAATTTTCAAAAAAGCTTAACTAAACTCCTTGAAGACCAGTATGTAAACATTTATAGATATTTATAACTGGACGAAAAACACCATTCAAATATTATTGGCATGAACAGTCCAAGCGACCGACTCTTAGATAACTTTATAAATTTCTCAGTCCTAGTCAAGTAGATAGGGAGGAGAAGCACAATCGACCTACTGAACCCTAAGTGTAGTAAAACTGAAAAAGCTTTCTCTCCTCTCAATTTCAGATTGCAGATTAGAACCTGAAACCAATATCGACCAAATTCACTTCATTGAAATAGTAGGATTTGCGGAGATTGTATTGATACATAGTATTTCGAGATTCAGTGAATTGAACTAATTAATGCCTACCTTGTTCAGGAGCTTTCTTTATTCTAGTGAATTCTAGAAAAAATGGTATGGAAGCTTCTGGGTAGACCCCGAATCATTCTTCGTGAATCACAACTGTATTTCTAGAAGATTTCAGGAACTAGTTTTCAGGGAATGATAGGAAAACGAAGGGAGCGAACGGTGTTTACGAGCGATAAATAAGCGACAGACTGGTCAAGTCAAGCGAATTAACGAATTTCGGAGAAAAAAAATTGTGTTCGTGTATTTCAGTTTTGCGAAATTTCTCGTTATATAGTGTTCGATGAATAAATTTGCTTTCTTTTCACTATACCGATTGTCATTTATTACCCACAGGAAAACTGTAACAGTAGTATGATTATCCCTACAAAAACCAGATCAGAACAATATTCATCTCTTGAAAATTTGTATCACCCCGTTCACAAGTCAGGCAGTGCCTGACTGCACTTGGGAGATACACTCAGTAATCTCAATCGCACTCATTATCACTTGGAATCAATAAAAACAAGCAAAAATCACGGTAATTTTAACTGTGATCCATTGTGTGAGCAACGGGATATTTCACCGATTCCTCATTCGTTGCACACTGTATGCACTAAGTTTATTCCTTTTACTTACACACGTTTGCTCTGTTGTACTTCGAGTTGTCGTTATTTATGAATTCAGTAGGTTCGTTGCAAGATGAATAAAAACCCTGGTGCATTGACCGATCAGACCAATATGCTTTTGTTTAGCCAATTCCTCTCGACCTGAGAAATCGAAGAGTAAACTTCCATTTTTTGACGGTAGGTGGTGTTGAGGTGGTGATACAAATGCGATTTTCTAAGGGTACATTTTCACTGAGGCGGCAGCTTACGAGTGATTTTCGATACAGGCGGTCTCATTGGATAAACCCTTGCGGGATCTTTCGTTCACCAATAGAATTATCAGTATACAAAATACGTAAGGTCAAGTTCGTTTAATAAAATAATTTTTCTGAATATTTGACAGTTCGATTTGAATTCGAATGCATTTGAAAGTTCCTTCAATATTCAAAATCTTCTACCTAGTTCTTGTTTCTTTTCACGTTTTTCTTGTTTATATTATTTTTTAAGTGTTTATCGTTGCTGTTCTTGTATTTGTTTGATTTTATAGTGGTAGTTAGATTTATTATGAACCGATTTATAAAGCTCAAAGTAAAACGCTCGTGAAACGTGTAGGTATTACTTATCCCTCATATCATCGGCTCGTAATCACATTGAAATTGAATTTTTTTAACACTGAAGAAAAAAGTACTCACCTATCTTCGGTTCCTCAGAAAGTAGAAAGATAAGATATCAATACTTTCCAGTTTCACTCACAACTATTGTTTCGGAAGATTTAAAATCACATCACAATCACTGAGTTTTTGATTTATTTTTATATCAAATTGAAAGCAAAAGGAATACCTAATAATCAGTCAAAATGTGATGACTACAGAATTTCTAGCATTTCGCGGGAAAGCAAGAAATTGCATGCAAAACATGAGACCATGAAATAAACATAACCTATAAATCTATAAACAATCGAATGGCCGTCGAGCAGACGGATATCATGGCATCACAGATTAAATTAAAATCACGTAAGATGCGCTTCTGCTGGCAAACTCTCGAAGGCATCTCTTCAGTTAAAATTGATCAAAATCAAGATTGCGAAAAGTCGAGAAAATTTGCTTACAATCTATTAGGTATAAGTCAACACACCAGGGTTTTTATCCATCTTGGTTCGTTGTTATTGTCTCTGCTTTTTGGAGCCTTTTCAATATGCATCAACAGGTGTTCTTTCCCAAGTTGTTATTGTTTAATCAGATTTGTGGATAGTATTCTGAATCCTCAGAGCCCTGATAATGAAATAAATAAATGTCTGAACGTTGGGTAGGAACAAGTAATTTTTCTACGAAAAAATTATCTCTACTCATCTTTTTTCAACAATTTCATCACTTTTACTTTCCTTGCTATTACCGTTAAGCTGTTTTAATTTTTTTTTCAGGTCCAGCGTTCGGAGAATTGATTCACGTTACGTCACTGATAAAACAGGACGATCATACGGGCTGTCAGCTGCCATTCGGGAGTTCGCGGTCGGATCAAAAACTTCCGTCACCGGGTACACCGTGGATAGCTTTGATCAAGAGGGGGCGGTGTAACTTTGAGGTCAAAGTTGAAAACGCCTTCAGGAGCAACGCCGCTGGTGTACTGGTTTATAACGACAGGGATTCTGCGTCCTTGGACAAGATGAAGCTATCCAGCGACTCCAGACGTGAGTACCACTTTAAGGTCCTTCGTTTGACGCCATTGTTGTGACACGGCTGAGAGATTGATCAGTGGGCGGGCGCTCGTGACAAATGTTGATATCGATTTGGAAGTATATCAGCTTGTAAAACATAATTTGTTTTGTGATAACTACAATCTGAATGATATATTTCAATTTCGAATCTTTCAGTATGAGTAAACGAATTATCATAAAAGCTCTCAAGAGTAGTGGTGATCATATTCAACCACTGTATTCTCCGCCTGAAAGGGTTTTCATGAAAAATGTTGAGGAATAATCTGTTTGAAGAATATTCTTGAGATTTAGCTGAGGAGTGCGCAATGTATTCAATGGTATTTCGATTACGTCCTGTATTTTGACGAAATGAATGTAGGGACCAAATCCTTTGATATTCAAATAAATAATAGTTTGAAAAACTAAAAAAACACGCTTTTATAGCTAACCGAACTAAAAAATAGAAAATAATTTTTAATTACAAAGAGTTTATATTACGGTAGTAGAAGGCTAAACAATCATTCATAGTCAATCAGCTCAAAATAAAATTATAATAAAATTTAAGTAATTAACAGAATAAAGTAACTCAGAGTAAAATCGTGGGGTGCTTGATATATTATATATTACAATCATTCTATCGGTAATTATCTTTGAGAGGAGACTTATGAAATGTAGTATAATGCACCCCACGCTTTTTACACTGAATTACTTCATTCTGTTAATTACTTAAATTCTATTATAATTTTATTTTGAGCTGATTGACTATGAATGATTGTTTAGCCTTCTACTACCGTAATATAAACTCTTTGTAATTAAAAATTATTTTCTATTTTTCAGTTCGGTTAGCTATAAAAGCGTGTTTTTTTAGTTTTTCAAACTATTATTTATTTTTCAGTTTTTAGTTCAATTTATCAATTAGTTTCTAGTGGAAATGTGATATTTCTTATGATCATTCCGCAATCTCATCATTTCATTTAAAGCTTCACTATTGCATGGGGTACTTCCTGTTAACTTAGGGCAATCAAGTTCTTCAATCCGAATACCGTCTAAAGATCTTACACGACTAAGTGCTACATAGGCTTGTCCAGCAGCAAACAATCGCGAGCCTAGATAAATTACTGCAAAATAATTAATTAATTAATAATAATTAATTGATTAATAATAATTAATAATGGAAAACTATGATCAAATCATTGCATTGTCATCGGTCCTTGATACATATGCAAAGTTTCGAATTAATCAGACTTCTGGAAATTGGTGAAAATTATGCTCAAAGATTCCGTTACATACATAGTTACAACCCAAGCTAATAAAAGCGTGTTAAAATTAATTAATGAAAAAATGGGCTGGAAACTGTTTTGAGGATCAGTCCATCAGTTTTAATGTCGATGACCAATTCGTATGAGGAAATCCCAATCAAAAAATGCCATTAGCAATTGTGCAATATTCCACATGTATGTTTGGGGCTTTGATCTTATTTTCACGAATCAGAAAGTTACTGGTAGGCTTCTAGGGTGAACAGCTTTGTACCAATTTTGTATTTAGCCTGAACTTACGATCAAACCATTCGAGTAAAATGACATAGATCGATATATATATATATATATTATATATTATATATATATATATATATGATGCGTTGTTTTTTCGGGTTTCATTCCGTGTTATGTGGTTTTGATCCTCTGAAGGACTCTGAAACCACAGAACACGGAATGAAACCCGAAAAAACAACGCATCATACTTCGTCCGTGAGAATCTTCATGCTAACATATATATATATATATATATATATATATATATATATATATATATATATATATATATATATATATATAATATATTATATATATATATATATATGTATATATATTTATATATATATATATATATATATATATATATATATATATATATTGGATTTGTTGAACTGCAGCAGAAATCAATATCGTACACGTTTCATATGACCAATGCGAGCTCTGCGTTTCAAGAGCTATCCTTGAATACGTGCACCAGCAAACAATATTTCACCATCAACAGTGGCAATTTTATCATTCCCTGTCATGGTGAAGTCTCTGTCACGCGATATTCTGCATGCAAAGTGCAATATATAGACTCATAATTACTCTTGATGAAGTTATGAATTTTCGTTGGGCTGAGATACCAGGTAATGAATTTGCAATGTATCAAAGGGTTAGATTACGTACAATTAGGAGCTGAAGACGATTGATCTAAAATGATATTCGAAAAGGGATATAGTTAGTGGAGGTTGCAGTTTCGATAATCATGTACCTCCTGGATTTTTAAAAGCGAACTCACGTAATTTATTTCCCAGAGCACAAATCCGCGGCGTGAATATTGTAACCTATATATTTTCAGAGAGTAGTAGGTATTGAATTATGTTCTGTTATATACTCACCTATATCAGAATAAACACAGACGGATAATTTCACTCCAGAATAGTTTTTCAATTTTCGGAAATCTTCAAGAGGAAAGATTATCCGATCATAACTTTGGAGCATCTGCGACCAAAGAGGAAATTGTGGAGTTAGGTAAAATATACCTTCCAAAGATCCCACTTTCCAAAATCTGACCAGTTACTCAGTTACTATAATCCCGTCATCATCATTTTTTTTCATTTCATCTCCACCTGAATTCGATAGTCTCGAACTTTCTGATACCACTTATCGTTATCAACCAAGGGAACCTCGATTGTCTGTCACCTTCGATGTATGTTTTTTGAAGATTAAATTCGTCCCTACGTATGATTCAGCTTATCAGTTATAGGAAGTTTGAAATTGTACCTTTGTTAAAAGAACAATAAGATCATTGATATGCTTGGTAGTAATTGGAGATTATCCAAAAACTTAAATATAATTTTCCGCGACCGAAACAAGTTTGTCAGGGCGGCTTCTAGTGAAATCCTAGAGAGATAAATTCGTTGCAAACTACTCTTCATTTTGTGCTATGCTATTGTTGTAAGCTGCCTTATTGTGAAATGGTCACAATTGGATACAGAAATGTTGAATTATTGGTGGTGAAATGATAAACCAAAATCCCATGGACGTCGTTCATTCAAAACTTGGAGTTAGTGTCGTTGACAAAAAAACGGGTTAGTTTTACAATGTTGGTCATCTGGAACAACTTATCGCTATGCATGATCGGACGTTCGCAGGCTCCCCAAGTGTGATGGAGGTAAATTTGATGTTTTGGATGTGAAGAAAATTCTCGAATACAATAACATTACAATGAGTCGACGAAAGTTATCATATACTTGTTTCTACCTCGAATTATGCTAGTAAGCTATCGCTGAGTAGATTCGCATGTGCTTGGAAGTAATATAAAGTATCTCTTTTCTTCAGCTCATCTGGTAGATAAAGTGATTTTAAAAGCTACGTGACAAATAAGAACTGAAGTTTCGAATAACTGTCTGGAATCTCATGGGAACGTTTTAGCAAATGCAAAAAATATTTATTCATTTTGCTAATTTAATATCTACTGGGTCACAACACTCACCCTGTTGGAAAAAAGATTCAACGTCAACGAGGACAAGGAATATTTCGTACCTCTTATACCTACAACCGTTCTAGCCCTCAGATTAGTTGTAGGGGTCGAATCAGTGAACTCTATGGAGGCGGCTCCTGGACCATGTTGAACTACTGGATCCCTACGATCTGGTTGTTGAGTAGTATTATTATTGGTTCTGATGCAAATTTTAGGGATCGCTCTACAACAGTTTCTTCCTGAATCTACTTATTTCACAACAACAGAAACAAAGCATAAAAACTACTAAAATGATGGATATAATATAAAAAACAATAGATGAAAACGTCAAGGACTTTGTCATCCAAGTGAAGTGGTCTATTTCTTCATCAATTTCAGACAGCTAGATTCAAAAAAATTTACACTCGGAATGAGTAGAGCATCTTGCTTGTATTCTAATTGCTTGCAATTTTCAGAAAGGGCAAGCATACCTACCCGTTCCTTCGACAAACTCAGTATAGATATGTCTGTCGCAATTTATACTTATTCTTTCTGGACTACTCAAGACAAAAATCCATGTATTGCTCAAAATAAGTTGATGCCAAATATTCTGGCATCAATAGACTCACTAATCTTTTATCACAATTCTCGGATATCGAACTCGTTGCGTAAAATAACTTGACTTCACAACTTTCATGTTGATGAGTTAAAGCAATGGCGATTCTTGTTAGCGAATATATTTAGAATTTCCATATTCCGTACAAGAACCAAACTGTTGTTCAGTTAATAACAACTATTTCTGCTTCACACTGTTTATAGCCAAATACTCACCAGTGGGTTGAATGAATATGTACTTATTATCGGCAGCATATACTGGTAAAGGAGAACTTTACAAATGTCATACTCTTGATTGTCTGCCATCGGTATAAGAAGAATATAAACCAACGCCTGCTTTCATCAAACACATTCAGCTTCATAAAGTTCAAAAAAGCATGAGTACTCTCTAGGATTGGCATAATCGGGAATTATAGATAATCATGAGTTGGAATGTTCTGTAATTTTATTATCAGTCTCTCAGGTGTCATAAAGTATGTATTCCGCCTGTTTTGGTTGCTAGTACTGCATTTACCAATGACTGCGTTATTAACTGATATGAAGAACGATGAAATTTGAAAACTGTTCGTTTAACTTCAGTTTGATCTCTTAAATATCTACCTCATTCAATTCTTTTTCAATATATCCGTCAAAATGCTTTCATTCATATTTAATGTACCAACCGTATGATTGAAGTTAGAAATGGTTGTTTGAACGACATAGCTTTGGTCTTTTAAAATCTTCATCAGATTTTGTTCATTTGTTGTGAATTCATTGCTTTTTTTTGATATAATATTCTGCATCGTCGTTACCCAAATATCCAAAGAAATTTTTTTTTGCCTTACCGACGAAGTTAAACAAACCGCGTTTCGTTTTATGCTTGACCTCCTCCAAGTCAATGTTATTACCTATCAATTGATTCAAGAGTTATTTCTCTTTCAAAATTCTTTCGATAACAGATTCAGTGGTACGTATAAAGTTAGTACATAAATCTTCGATTTTATTAAAATGTTTGTGATCTCAAGAAATATTTTTGCAATACTTGCAACATCACATCACACTGTGCTCGGAAATGTCTACGGAAGTTGTTAATTCATATTGATCATTGTAAAGTTGACACGATCCCCCCTCACTTGCTGCCTGGGCCAGGAACCAATAGTATACGAGGATTATTCATATTTGATTTACTCATGGTAAGGTTTCAATCGTTTTTGTGAACTTTTACTGATTTTCTACTTGTTTTAGTACTTTCATCTGACAATAACACTTTGTCATTCTGTTCGTATTAGATGTTATTGGAAGTTTTATCATCTTTAAACTTACTTTTTTCTTACCATCTATAAAGTTTTGACGGGCTTCCTCTCGCGTGACTTGTAATTTTAATTTCAGATCGGTCAAGAAATCATCATAGTGTGATAAAATGTTGGGGTTACGTTATGAAGCTTGGTAATATACCCTGTCTCCCATACAGTTACTCATGAGGCGTGAATTTTGTAGTCGTATGAGGAGTGGTATTGAAAGAAAAAACGCAAAATGGGATCCACTCACACCAATCTGATTGGTTTTATTCACAAAACTTCGTGAATATTCAGCTATTCTTCTATGATTTCTCTCAATTGGATTTGATTCAGCTACAATTTATTTTCTTGATTATCAGTAGCTTACAACAAGTTACGAATAGATCTGACATGAAATTTGTTCCCGGATCAGTTCCAATTGATTTCATGATACCGTGTCTGCAGATAACATCGGTTACTAATTTGAGCGCAACTGTTTCTGCCTCCATATTTTCTAAGGGAAATGCTAAAAATGCTAAAAATTCCGTCAGTGAATCTTGACGCGTCAAGATATATCTATAACCATTAGTAGGGATCGGAAGTGGACCTACAATACCAAGATAACCTTGTTCCGTAGTTTTCTGGGTTTGAAACCTACCACAATCTGAAGAAATAATATTGGAATTTATACAGGTGTAGGGGGGCAGATTTTCAATCTACCCCGAAAAGTTGCTGCGTCTATTGAAAAACAGTTCTTTCTAGATAGAACAAGTCCAATTAGTCAGCAACTTCTCGTATAACTCAAATTTTGCCTATCAAAAAAATTATAAGAACTAATGTATATATGAAAATACTTATCGATAATGTTTCGGAAACTAAATCCGCTTCCGTTCTCAAAACTCATACGCGAATTCCTGTTCAAATGCAAATATCTCTTGTAGACAATCTCCGTAATTGACATTTGTCAAATATTTCATATCTGACATAACATTTCATCCTTTAGGAGGGGCAACCAACCGGGATCCATATCAAGTGAAATCATGGATATGCATTCTTCACCAGACAGCATGATGAAAGCAGATTACTTTAATTTTCGTTTCCTGCCATTGCTCTCTTTCGTCATAATTTTAGTGTCGTTCCATTCCACTGTGTGATCTCCATCGGCAGTAAGAATGTGTTCTGATGATTCAGAACCACCTATCTGTCTGTTCCTGATGTACATCTTGTGTTCACTTCATCGCACTTCCAATGGTCGAGACGTTTCACCGATATATTTTTGACCGCACGAACAAGTAATTTGATATATTATACAATTTTTTGTGTTTTCCGTTGTGTTATTTGGTTTGGTATGTGTCAGTATTTTCCTTGAAGTATTTGTTGTTCTGAATGTTGTTCCAACATTATACCTGTTGCCGATCCGTTTTATCTTTTCAGACAAACGAGGGACATAAGGTATAGTGTTTGATACAGGTTGTGTATTTGTGTAGGTTGTATGTCTTTATTGTGGAATGTGTTCGGATTTTCATTTTCTGTAAAAGTTTTTTCTATGAATTTTTCGGGATATACATTTTCTTTCAATACTGATTTTATTTTCTCTCATTTCCTTCGTTTGTTTAAATGTAAACAAGTAAATGAATTTTCCAGTTTTCAGGAGGAATTGAGGTGACTGTTTCTGCGCTATCAATGCAATCAATCAATTGGTTATGACATTACAAAATTGAAATCAAATGTTTTTCGGTTTCCTTCAAACATACTTCCTCACTGGAATATCTAATGAATTTTCAAATGGCGACTTGAAAATACTATCATTAAACTCTTTTTATTGGAATGTTAGGTAATATGTGTTAGGTTGTCTTTGATACTTTGTAGAATTTTCTGCTGAATAAATATGGGCGAAAATGGTTACATAGCCACACAACAGCGAGAAGTTCTTTTTCAGTAGTGCTGTAATAACGTTCCGCTTTTTTCAAAGTTCCTTGTCCAACAAATCCGTAAATGGTTTTGCAATTAAAAAAATTCTTGTATGCATTTCCTATAATATGAAGTTAACACCAAGAATGATTAGACATCCTTCGATCCTTCCATCTACTTGCATATACTTTTAGTTCGTCCGGCTGAATGCCTTTGTCTGTAATTTTATGCCCTAAATATATTAATTCTTTCTTCATGAATTCGCAGTTTTTTGACCTCAATTTCAAATTATATCGCCGTTATCTAGAAAAAATATCTTTAATGCTTTAACAATAATCTTCCATTGAGCTAGAATAAATACAGATATCGTCAAAGTATGCGAATGCTTTGATGTTCTGTATCCCTGACATGACACTATTTATCAAAAATTGGAATGATGATGGAGCCGATTTCAACAACCCAAATGGCATTCTCTTGTATTCGAAATGTTTTGAATTTGACTAAAAACTGTGATGTGATGATCTCGGGTTTCATTCTGATGATAACCGCTCGAAAGGTCTAAAGTTGTAGGTGTCATATAACTTTCATTGAAACTTTGTTTTATATATTTTTGCAGTATCGATATATCGAGCAAATACTCACTACTGGGGCAACCTGTACAAAAGCTTCTGTAGTTGATTACTTGATAATCGTTTCATAGCCATGAGACCTGAGTGCGGTGAAGAGTTAGCTTCCCTTCTTTCTAATAAATATTGAGGAACCCTTTTGCAGAATACAAAGACTGTGGGAAGTTGGGGGGTGTTCGAATTTTAAATCAATATTCATTGGAAGATGCTGACTAGTTTCATTTTTCATCTGAATGTAACCTATCCATACAGTTTTCTGTTTTCATACGGAGCTGAAAGTCTGATTGGAACAGATGCGAACGAAACAAGGATAAATGATAAATGCCTACTCTTTGAAAAGCCTGAGAAAATATCTCCCACTGGAACAAAAATGTCGTGGTCGAATTATTTCCACTATTCAACACAATAGGATATTCGTGATAAAAACAGGTGATATACACCAGTAATATTTCCTAACAAATAATAGGAACAAAGATCGAATGAGAAGGCCATTCAGATTACCCGATATTGATAGACTTCACATTTTTTGAATGATACTGATGGAATGTTTAACAAGGTTGAAAAGATGGAGATTTGTTATCAGAAATATTACAAATAATTTCAAATTCCTGACATTATTAACCAAAATTTTCGTATTGCAGTTTCAAATTGAATAGGACCATTCTTCATTATTTTGCGAAAGAACTTTGCTGTCATTACTCTTTCAAATTTTGAAACACCCTGTCTTCAAATGTTTCATTAAAGATCCTCAATAACAATAAAGCTCAACCACCCGAACATAATAATTAATAACATCAACATGCGCTCGAACTTGTACCCTTACCTTCACGAGAAGGCTTGGTACTAAGCCCAAATTTTTCTCTTGGAGATGATAACTTTGTTGTCGAAACGCTCGTCGAGTTCCAGTGTGAGTGTGGGCAATTTCAGTTCAGAGTTTGAGTACTTCGGCTGTCAAGAGAAAATTAACTTTCACATAAGACTCAATGACATTTGTTCCGTAGTTTTCTGGGTATTGTAACCTACCACAATCTGAAAAAATAAGAATATATATTTATACAATTGTGGCAGGTTACAATACTCAGAAAACTACGGAACAAATATCGATCCACTACAAAATAATGACGTTCAAACAGTACTCAATGACACTATTGAAAGATAAGAACGAAAACTCTTTGAACTCTTTGGATCGCCGATAGTGTACTACTAATCGGTTTGTAATTACGCTTACTAAATGAGACAAATAAGTACATTTTATCTATAGCAATTCAGTCGATCCTCATATTTTTTGATAACATGATGTTTTGATGAAAAGTATCACTGTTTGCATGTATTTCATCACGTGCTGGGAAAACAATTAACTCCTACACTTACCTACACACTTGACTGAAATATATTGACAATGAAACTTATTGGCATGTGAAAAAAACGTTTCTGATGATTATGAATGCTCATTGGAAATAGTATGATGTGTATAGAGCGTTGAGATTGACACAAGTTCCCATTTCAGTTTTTTTCAAATAAATTCCCATTGATATAAGGAAATGGATAATGATTTGAATTTGATAGTATGTCACCGCCATCTCATAAATAAAAAAAATCCGATTCTAATCAATACAGGATACAAGCAATTACTCTCTTAACAAAATCATAGACTTTCAAGTTCATCTTGAGATATTAATGAATGTGTGTCTGTGGCTTCAATTTGTTATGAATACTCGGTGATAATTCAAGAGTAAACTTCTCAATCTGTATTTTTATACCATCGCATCGCACTGAATCGATTGTTTATTCTCGTTTGTTTTTTGTTGAGGTATCAAAATATCCACCTATTGATGCTTTTGAGGCAATGTTTTCCGTGAGCGTTATTTCAGGTTGATGAATACCATTGCTTTGTTCATTTGAAGGTAAACAAAACCTTGGGCAAGAGGTCAAACTGCACCTGCCTGTTTCATCCGGATTATTTTGTTTGCATATCTGTTGATTGTTGTTGAATATTTTCATCCACTGGACTGCCGTGGTACGTAAGGTGAATGCCCTGGTTTGCTGCCGTCATATTTTCGTCATTTTTCAATGAAAAATAGCTAGAAGGGATCTCCTTGAATTGGATCGAGTTCAAGATCCTTTGTTGTCTGTGCCGTTTGCGTTTCAGAACAGCGGTGTGTAGCGGTCAATTCGCAGAGACCAATCTTAGGCCGCTCGTCCATTGGGAGCGGAAAACTGCGATAAGTTGCGAAATCAATTCGTCAGAATTTGCACGGCAACGGACGAACGATCCAAACACATGTATCGGTAGGAAACCGCCTCCACTGGACCCGTATCGTTCGTCAGTTTTCGTCTGATCCGGTGCGAATTGCGAACCGAACCCTTCTGTTGGGATTTAACTGCGACTT
The DNA here is from genome assembly GCA_032362365.1 of Zygogramma bicolorata. Taxonomy (NCBI): domain Eukaryota; kingdom Metazoa; phylum Arthropoda; class Insecta; order Coleoptera; family Chrysomelidae; genus Zygogramma; species Zygogramma bicolorata. The sequence continues at coordinate 624,424 of JAVJAQ010005687.1, read as the reverse complement.
AGTGCGAATAAAGATACAAAAATGGACTGTGAAAAGTTAATTTTGCTTGTTTAATAAAGGAAGTATCTTTGGGGCCAACTTTTAAGTAACTATCACATGCGTATTTGATAGAAGTCTAAAATGATATAGAACCCCTTTCTTTACACTGTTATATATTATAGAGACCAACATTTTTGGTGAACAGTATGTTCAACATCAACATCAAATGGAATTGCAATTTTATTCTATAAAAAAAACATCTTATATTACATTTTTTCTCCTTCCATGTATGTTTTCTTGCAGTTCATTTTTTTTCCCTTCTTTTTTCAAAGTTTCTTCGGATATGAACATTATCACTACATTGTACGATCAGGCAATTCCTATATATTTTATGAATGCTGATGGTGTAAATCCTGTTTGAATGTCTGTCAATTGTGAATCAATGCCTGTGTTATGAGTCAGGGGATGGTCGTTGTACGCCATATATCTGTCTAGGACCCTTCTGAAGAACAATCGAAGTTTTCATTGCGATTGGGCGCCATCTGGAAAAAAAATAAATGGAAAGGGGGTCTTGTGATGGCTCATTTTGAAACTCCTGACCAATACATTACAAAATGGCGGAACATTTAATAATTGCCTGAATACATCGACGTTTAACTTCATACTTTGTGGAAATAAGTCGAGTTAAGTTTAGGAGATGCTCGAAATGGTTGCCTCAAACGTTTTGAGATAAGAACAGCCTATCCGATATTTCACGTCGAACATTTTTGACACAGCAACGTTGATATTTCTACAAATTTTTGTTATTCCCTGTCGTATTTTCAATTTTGTAGCAGGTTCAGTTTCGTACACCGTTTGCTTCAAATATATCCATAAAAAAAGTCTAAATGTGTCAAGTCTGGCAAGCGTAGGACCTCGATGGCCAATCAAATGACTATGGAAGGTATTATCCAAATAGTTCCTTACTTGTGTGAAGTAATGTGGTGGTGCTCCATCTTGTTGGAATAATAATATCCATATCGAATTCATTAGGATTTACTTCGTCGGTTTCGGTGCTTAGAGGATCAACAGTAGTTTCTAGCATATTCAAATACAGTTCCCCTGTTAAATTTTGTTCAATTGACCATTTCGGAGATTGTTGTACCTATATACTGGTAAAATCGAAAACTAAATGAGAATATTTGAATATTTCGTTGTCGTACTGACATTTTTGTTTTTTCTTATGAACAAAAAAAAAACATCAAACCTCATAAGTTTGTTGGGATTGCCATATGGCAGAGAAAAACGAATAATTCCAGAAATATCGATATTAATGTGTTTGTATTGAGGTAATTCAGTAGGTGAAGATATCGACTTCATATTCTAGGGATGTGCAGTATTCGTCAAAAGCTTCAAAATGATGTATCACAAGACTCACTTAATATTTTTTTCTTCCAGATGGCGTCCAGTCGCCATCTTGGAATTTTCATCTGTCAATTTTACTCCAAAATATAGTATTCATGCATCAATTTCATTATATCAAGTTTCTTTTTTTTAGTTCCCGTTCAAAAAATAAAATGGGATACAAGAGAAAAGCACTGTATTATCGAAGCAATGCTGAAATGGAATTCGATTTTTTAGAAACCAATATATTTACGGTATGCAATCAGACCCATATAGGGGCTGTGAGAGGATTATGATATTGTTGGTAACGAAGTCATTTTTGTACCACGGGATGTTTAACCGAGTAGAAAAGGAGAAATTATATTGCAATAGGTTTGTTCGATTTCTTGCTATTACTGTTCCAGAGCCGTCGGCAGCGTACGCATTAATGAAAACCCGTTCTAGTTATCATCGAATTGGTTGTGAATCGGTTCTGCAATTGAACTCCTTTGTTCAACTTATTCTCGGAAGTTTTCAGGTGGATTCATGCAAGCCAACTCAACTTGTATTTGATTCAACTTACTAAGTCAAGAAGTTCAAAATCGAATGGAAGCAATCATTCATTATATTGAGTTACGTAACTCAGCTTATCAACTAAATCACTGCCCTTTTTTCGATAACGCTTTAAAAGTTTGTTTGCTGTCAAAATAAGTCGCGCATATCTTAGCTGTTCAAGTTTAGCAGTTGTTGCATGAATACCCTTTTTTCTAAGATGCATTGCTGACCTGAGTTGATTACAAGTTGAGTTGGTTAGCATGAATCCACTTTCCTAGGTACCTATAAGGTACTCGAACTCTCAAACTAGTACCTACCTGCTCAGGAGTAGCTATTGATTCCGAATTTTTGTTTGCACATGCGTAATAGATGTATGATTTCTTTGTTTCCATTGGTAACACGACTTTTGACTTGCTTTGTTTCGATTTGAAGGCTGACTATGAAGCTATTTATACGAATTATAACTTTCTTTTCAGTATGACAAGTGTCAGCTGTAAACTAATAAGTCACAAAATAGCTTCCGACTTTTCCTGAAATGATATTTGTTGTGAGACAATAGGCAAAAACTTTTGGATTACTTTATTTCGCATCTAGTTCTACTGAGAACTTTGAATAATATTAAAAGTCGAAGAAACCTTAGGATTCAAAATAAATAAAACCGTAGGAGAGAGGGCAAGCTGTACCTGGTGTTTCGTTCAAATCGGTTTGTTCGAAGATCTGATATGCTTTGAAGGGCAACCACAGAGAATTCATGCAACCATATTCACCTTTTCATATTCTTTGTTGTCTGTGTCACTTGAACTCTAATGAGGATATTCACCTGTACTAAACAAGTTGTTTCGAAGCAGTGCGTACTTGTTACACAGCGATAAATAATGGTAAAAAAAGTGCACTTTTATAAACTGATAATGATAAGGGATTGGACTTGGTGATATTGGACAGGTAGGTAGAACGTTAAAAGTGTAAAGAATTACTAATAGCCGCGGAAACTTTTACAAACTGAGTTGAATGTCTTTGTTTTGAATTCAAAGGTCATTCCTCAGGATAACCCTCATATGCAATAAAGGCAGAATTTGGTCTGCTGAAAAATGGATAAATCAAGGTGATGACTAGACGGTGCCTCTTCCTGGTCTCAAATCAAACGAGTCTAGTTTTCAGGTTTTTTTTATTCCATAATAGGTTTCAGGAATAAACAATCGAGAAAAATTAATTTATCATTTCATTCATTTGCTGTTTATTGTTCATCGTAGTTCCAGTTAACAAGACATATTAATTAAGTGTTCTGAACCACCATAAGTTTGCAGGGTTGTAATCCATGTCGTGAAATACTTGAGTTTAGGTCGGGTTTGATTTTCAAACATGGATGTTTTAGACAGGAAATGCACGCAAATTCTATTCGTTCCTTTTTTTCATCACCACCTGCAGTTCCAACTCAACCTTCAAATATGTGTGAGGCAATCGAAAGTTCTTATCTCATGAAAGATTCGCGTTTTGAGGGTTTAATTCACAAACATGATATAGCTGGTTGACAGCCAAACATTAATTAACAAAGTAGTGTTTCAACTCTTATGTTGGTTCAACCATTTGCAAAATTAGCAATGTGTGAATAATCATTAAAGGAAAAACCACACATGAAATTTGAATTCATCATATTGTGGGGAAATGAAAGTAGACATCAGGGGCCTGTTTCAAGAACGTACTATTCTTGTAGCTACAAGAGAAACACAAAGAAAGTCGATGATAAATAATTGTTTGTTTACTTGTTTTTTACCCGTACCTGCATTATCCTTCTCTTGTAGCTACAAGACTTGTAATTTCATGAAACAGGCCCCAGGTGGTCGAAGCAAAGCTAAAGGTTATCAGGTACGACATGCGCACTCAGGTTATATAGGTATTTAGGTATTTATTTATTAACCACTTTATGTTCGATAACATTTGCAGCAAGTCAGTTCTACATAAGAGATATTCACTCATAAAATGTGCTGAAAGATTGAGTTACTTCATTACAGTTTGGAATAAAATCTACATGAAATGGACAATAACAACAGTTCACCAATCTTAATTATGATCAGCTAGTACAATTATAAAACATTGTGAACAGTCACACAGTCTAAAACAATATTATAAATAAAAACATCATGCACTGGTATCCCTGACACTATAATGAAATGATGAACAGCTCACAGTATCAAATGGTATGCTCGAAGAAGGAATAAAATCAATTCTTAGAACAATATTCAGGTTGAAAACGAATCAATAAGTGTTACTCGTTGATATTCATAGAGTGTTTGGGGTGAGTACCATCTTTCATGGGTACATGACATGAACTCCTCTATAGAGTAAAAACTATGTAGGGTGGACAAAAGTCATTGTTTTTACTTGAGTTGGTTATGAATTATAGAGTTTTATATCCAATGAGTTTCTTTCAGAAATGGATAATTTAAATTTTTGAGGTCTGATCTCGCAGGAATATCTGGTACTATAATTGTGAAAGTCTGAGTTGGTCGCAAAACTTTTAATATTTGTGTGGATTGTCAAAAGATTCTGGTGAATATAAATACAAGGAATAGGTAATATTTTGTATTTCTTGAATAGTGGCTGACAATGAGCACGCTAGTCAGCACCATCCAGTAATCTCAAAGCCTTTCTTTGGAGTTTGAATACTCTTTCTGAAAACGCTGAAGTTCCCCAGAGAAGAGTGCCGTAACTGGGGTGCGAGTGAAAAATCGAATGATAAGAGCAAAGCAGTGTTTGTGGGCACACTACTTTTTTCACTTGTCTCAACAGGAAGAGCTGTGTAGATAATTTTTTACAAAGTTGATCCACATGTGCATTCCATTTCAATCTATCGTCCAGTACTATACCAAGTAAAGTTATTGTATTACCTGATATCGAATTGTTGTTAGAAGAGAAAATAATTTTTTGAGTTTTTTCTTGATTAAGTTTTACGTTGTTCGTAGAAAACCATGTTATAGCTTTTTCTTCAGCTTTCTGTGACAAGTTGTTTAGAGTTTTTTTACTTGAATGTGATTGTATTGTTGTACCATCCGCAGAACAGATGCATCCAGTAGGAAACATAAAATGAAATATATCATTTACATATATTACAAACAGCAAAGGTTGGGACCTTGAAGACAGTCATCACCCGAAGACGATTGCGGATACTAGCAATCGAAACGTCGTGAGTACACTCAACTTGAAACTAGGTTTCAACATTTTTTCATAATATTTCATTCAATTTCTTCATTTACATTTTCTGACTAGTATTTCATATTCGATACCTCAATTTTCTTGTCACAATATTATTTAATTTATTTCGTTATTTAAAATTTTTTTGACTCATATTTCATATTCGAAATCTCGGTTTTTTTGTAACAACAGTATTTTCTTTCAATATCATCAATCCCTAATTTGATTATTGACCAAAAATTTGATTTTTGATTTGATTTTTCTCAATTTATTTGCATTTTAATTCATTCGCTCTTAGCAACAGGTTTCAATAGAGTTAAAAAATATAGAAAATGGAAGTCTGAACCATTACCATTTAGAACGGAAATAAAATAAACACATAAATTCATATAGTTTGGTCGAGAAAAGTCATCAAGAGGTAGGCAGTATGATTCACCATGTAAAGTATTTGTTATAAATTGCCTTACATTGACTAATTATTCAAGATTTTTAAATATTTGAATTGATGAATGGGTAGTTCAAGTAAACAAACTAGTGAACCTATAATTAGTCATCACACTATGTATGATGATTAATCACGCTTTTAAGTATGACGTCGTTGAGTATCAATATACAAGTAAATAAAAAACGTGAATCCCATATAATATCGAATAAAAAAAGGTTGCTATTCAAAATGACTTACATCGATTGAAGAAAGGTTTCTCATTGAAGAATTTTCAACAGGTCCATCATTTAGACATAGCGGAATAAATGAGTTAATAATTGTTGAATTCCTATACCAACATCCTTTGCTGATTATACTGATTGAAGATAAGTCATCAAATACACTTTAATGGTTAGAGTACAAAGAGGTTGAACTTTTTGTATATGCATTTATAATTTGAATGTATCTTTTATATTCATGTTACTTGTAAAATGTACTTGTTGCTAAATGAATGATGTATTCTTGTAGAAAAAAAACATAATTTTTCACTACTGCTGGGTCATTCCAAGCTGAATGGAAAAATTCATGGTTATGAAACATCATGATAGCAAGATAATGGCCATAAAATAACTACAACATTGATACAGATGATAAATGGAGCAAACACACGATAACGCCCGTATTAATGGCTTAAACGCTATGACTAGAGCCATGAAGTATACTGGATATCATTTATTATAATCTGAACAGTTCATTACAAAGAATGGAAAGTTGTATAATGATTCGAAAATTCAGTGCATGCGAATAACTCTACCAAGGAACCGAATATGCATGGGATTTAATTTTGGATAGCTTTTAATGTTTCCGCAACCTGCACAAGGTTCCTGGGTTTGATTCCCCAATGGGGGTTTTCTCGCTGGAAATCCCGAGTCGTGTAGGAAATTCGATACACATCATTGAGACCTGACTGGAAGATTCTCCATAGGCGTACGCGAGTATATATACGGAGACAATTCGGAGTTCTATCAGAGTTTTTGACAGTTTCTAGTAGAGAGAGCTTTGGTATTGCTAAGTGCAGAAGTCAAAGTGTATAAAGTTTTAGTACAGAGCGTTGTATAGTTTAGCTGAGCAGTTTGAGTGATAAAAAGTTTCAACAAAAGTAGTTCAGTGTTGTTCGGAGTTGTTCGGAGTTTCAATATACAATATCATTATCACATACCGCAGTTGACATACGAGACATTTTCTCGAAAATATCTTTTCGAGGTATACTGAAATCGATATCAATAAATACCTGGGTTTTTCTTCACTCGTTGTCTAACTATTATACATAATGGGAGAAAAAAGTCAAATTTGGAATGATTAACAATTTATTACTTAAGTGAACTATAGTACTGAAACAATGACCAGAGCGTGTTTACCTCGTGACTTGCTGCTATCTGCAATGTATGGGTCAAACGACCAAAAACTGCTACACTACATTGCAATATTTTGTCCTTATTGCGGCTCTGTTACAGAATTATATTCGCCCAGTGATGTTTCGGTGGAATATACTTTATTATTTGGAAGAAAAAAATACTCAACATTTTTTTGCGTAAATCTTAAATTTGGTTTGGGAAAAGTTAATATCTAATCCATCAGTATCGATAAGTGGCATGGATTATTCAGTATATACGAGTGAACAATGATTTTAGCCTATTTCATGTGTGTCTACTCAGCATTGTGTTGGTCAATGTATCAAATGAAGAAACGTACTGAGCAAACACTTAAGTTTTTCAGGGTTGACATCACTCCTCCCTGTTTTGGAAATGATCCCAACACATTTTCTTATTACCTAGATATATAATAATTATACTCTCATGAACTTTCTGTCATGAAATGACATTTTTCTGTTAGAAAAATGATCGAACTTTGAGGGAAGGACTAACGTAATATTGGAAAATTTTGGCATGTTACTGTTCTTATGAATTTCCATTGTCATCAGTTATGTGACGAATCCTCTCAGCAGCTGGTATTGAACAATTCATTCCTTGTACGAATCTCACCGAGGCATAATCGAAAAGCCAAGCTCTCATAAAAGATTAAAGTGTGGTATCTCATTTGCAAATAATCCCTACAGAGCGTCGATGAAATTTTAATGCTTCTATTCGAACAAAGGATGAAAATGGTGAGGTGATTCGGAGGCTAACCACGTCGTGTATGTCGCGAATGAATTAAGGAAACGAATCCGTCATCGAGGACAAAGAAATAAGGAAGAATTTTATACGCGTCGTTGATAGTGTCAATATCTCAAACAGTCAACTGGTTGGATGAATATTCAGTAGTAGAAAATTTATCTCAGTTCAAAGCATCGGGTGAAAAATCAACAAGACAGTTTATTGTGACGCATATTATTAGAAATGCGATAAAGAATCGGGACAAGTATACTGTCATTAGGCATGGAATAATGATAATTTTGCTCACATGATCAGGGTTTTTCTAGGCGGAAATGAAAATCGTAAATTATTCAGAAAATATCGCGATAAACATTCTGGCAAACAATGAACTCAAATGTTTTGCCGCTTAATAAAAGAATTATCTTGACAGGTCATCAACTCTTTCAGGAAAGGGATTTAATGAGTGAATTGGTAGGTAATCTCAAAGGGAAGATTGATGAAAACTATGAAATATTCAGGAATGAAAAAAAATACAACGAATAACAACTGAATATGAGTGTCAATTAAGCTAAATTATTGAAGATAATAAATGCAATTCGAACAGCGAAAATTGGTGGCACGAATTTATAAATAAATAATATGACTTTTAACTTTTCAGTTAGTAGGTGGGAATTGATTTATTTGAAGCAAGGAAAAGAATGCTATGATCTGGAAAAAACCTTGAAACCATCACGAATGTTGAGCACTACCGATCTCAAACTTGATATACTATTTTGGGACATAGTATTGTACCTATTTCGTGAATTGTGGATCGATTAGGTATACGAGGTTTGTGATAATTTTTCAATAAGATTATCCAATACTTATACGTGAATAGGCCTTATTGTATGTTCCCAAATAGCACAAGAACGTCCAATGGATGTCCACTGGATGTACGTTATGGACTATACGTTCATCCACTGGACGTCCAGATAAGATACATGAAACATCCAATGAACGTTCTGTTGACATCCAGGGACCAGGACTTTGGACATCCAATGGGGTCCATAATGAACGTCCACTGAACGTACATTGTATGTTCAATGGATATCCATCGGACGTACATATTAAGTACAATGGATATCCATTGGAGGTACATATTGAGTACAATGGATATACAATGTACTTTACATGTACGTCCGATGGATATCTATTGAATATACAATGCAAGTCCAGTGGACGTTCATTATGGACCTCCACTGGATGTCCAAAGTCCTGGTCCCTGGATGTCAATAGTACGTCCAGTGGATGTTTCATGAATCTCATAGGGACGTCCATTGGAAGATCGTACATACATCCAGTGGACATCCATTGGACGTTCTTGTGCTATTTGGGTGAGAGTAGAATTATTCATAACTGAAAATGGCACAATATATTTGAATATATCTATCACTTCTTATGGTCGGTTCATACACCACACTTTTACTTTTACTTTATCTTTTACTTTTACTTTAAGAAAGTTGTCACAATGTAAATCAATCGAGGCGTTCATACACGGCACTTTTACTTTTACTTTTAATTTAAGGATGAGAACTTTTACTTTAAGAATCAGATGATTCAATAATTTTAGGGACTGCGCATGCGTGCATGTGAAGTCATCACAGCAAGCAGTGCCACCAACATTATAAGGAAACGTATTCTTCTGAATATTTCACAGAAATGATTTAAAATGGGTGTTCTGTAAAATATTTGTCATTATCCGATACAAAATAGCAAATTGCAAATCAAAACAATGACGTAACCCACGATTACTTCTTCTTCTTCGTTTGTTTTTGATCACTGCGCATGCGTCCTGTTTACTTTAACACTGGTGTATGAACGGTCCAATTCCATTCTTAAGGTAAAAGTAAAAGTAAAAGATAAATTAAAAGTAAAAGTGTGGTGTATGAACCGACCATTACTGTATATAAAACAAAAATGAAGTCTGAAGAGAAAATTTTCAACAAAACTATTGATGTTTCCTAAAAATGAATGGAAGTTTCAGGTCTCGTTTTATATGTATAGATTAACAAAAAAACCATTGTAGTGATTCAAATATGAAAGCTAGCTATATAGTACCATAGACTTTTTTGTAGAACTGATAGAGACTAACATTTTGGGTGAACATAATGTTCGTCTATACCGAACCGTTTAGTCAGCGCACACATAGGTGAATCATCACATCCGACTTGATTTACATATACTATATCTCAATGAATGAATGAATGAAACAAAGTTAGAAACAAACCTCTTTTAAATATAAGTTAACTCATTCGAGATAACAATATGTTTCTCATATATTTGGTAAGAAACCAAACTTAATAATACTGACTATATTCATACGTTTAACATTTATATTTTCAGTTCTGAATCAAACAAGAGTTCTTTTCTATACAAACAACTTTTATTATACTAAGAATAATAAGAATAAATTCTGGGAAAGAAATTCAACAAAAACTCAATCTTTCCTAAAAATGAATAAATTATAAATATTTTCTCTCCTTTGCTCTTCTGAGCCATCTCATGATAGCTTCTTCAATTACTTTCTTGTTCTCAGTGATGTTAGGTAATTCAGCAGCTTCTGCAAAAAAGTTGAGAGTTTAAGTTCACACTAAAAGCAATCTGAGATGGTAAAAAAATTTATGGGTTTCAGGTTGATAATAACTGACAAACATTTGTGGACATTTCAAATACGACATAGTTTCATTTTGTTGCATGGCCATGACTAGTACTGTTGATTTCGAAATGGTAACAGGACTATCACTATCTGTCGAAGAGGTATTTTTTGAATCAAATTATTCATCAGTAGTATAACAGTCACATTTGTGTTAGGGTTATAACTAATTCTATCGTGATCAGAATATGAAGCTGAACTGGTTGAAGGACTAGCAGGTACCTACCATACTTTGGTGACTGCAAAGAATCAGTGCAGTTGTTGAATACTGGAATTGTTCCACCACTGATTTTCTTTATTTATTGCAACTCGGACCCTTTTGAAATATGCAAGTTCGTATTTCTAGGTTGATCAGACGAACGATTCATATTTTTTCAAGATGTACACTGGAAAGTATGGTATAACCTCACTTTCACTGAAAATAGTCACTTACCTGCTTCAATATAGCTTATTTATGATACAGATCGGAATACGCAAAACTCAACAATCGTACAAAATGAAAGCTCCCAGCGTCCACTGCGTCCAATACAGATACAATATACTACCCACTACCGACACGAAGTGCTTTTGGCGCCATTCTGCTATTCTCAATTGAGGGCGAAACGATTGGCGCGTAATTTGAATATATTAAATTCATATTCAGAATCAATTAGTAATTTTCTCTCAAAACCGAAGATATGTAAGTTTTACATAATCAAAGAAATTATTACTGTTTTTGTGAGAAATCAGAAATAATTGTGTAAAATTCTTACAACATTTCCAAATAACGTCCACATCTAATAGACGTCCAATAAATGTACATTTCTGGATATCCAAATCGAAATCCATACGTGTACGTCCAATGGATGTACAGTTTCACATTTCCAAACGGTGTCCACCAGTGGACGTCTATTGGAAAACTATTTTTGGATATTCAAGGTAACGTCCAAAAGTGTACGTCCAATGGCTGTACAGTTCCACATTTCCAAACAATGTCCACCTCTGAACGTCCATTGCATAAAAATTTTTGGAAATTCAAGTTCACGTCCGAAAGTGTACGTCCAATGGATGTATAGTTTTACATTTCCTAACAATGTCCACCTCTGGACGTCCATCGAATGAACCTTTTTGGATATTCAAGTTGACGTCCAAAAGCGTACATCCAATGGATATCCATTTCGAATCCATGGACGTTTGGATCTATAATGGACCTAAAATGAATGTCCATTGAACATCCGGTGCTATGTGGGTTATCACCAATCAACAGAATCGGTCTCCATGAGGAGAACTGGAAAATACACTATATGGGGAGCACTTCAACGAGAAGTATTTCTAGTCTGTAACCACGAAGTCCCTTCAAAAAATTGTTTAAATTGTAATCTCGTTGATCGGTACACCATAGAATCCGTATTAAAAAAAATCCTAAGCTTGAGGAAAGTATGCATAGCATGGTCTCGGTAGTGTAGTGGTTAGCATATCTGCCTATCAAGTAAGGCCGGGGTTCGAATCCTCACCGGGCCACCGTGCTGGGTAATCGCACGTTAAAAGGTAAGGCCTCGTTGATCCATTGCTCGCACAAGTTTCGACTTCTGAGGGTTGACGTTCGTCAGCTGGTTAACGGATCGAACAATTTTAGAACAAAACATGTGTTCCGATTTTGTAAACCTTTCTGAAGAGATATTCCAACATAAAACTGTTTTGTAGTGGTATTTTTCAGACTCGAAGAAGTTACAGAGTTGTGAGAGTCGATAATTTTCTCTTTTAATATTCGCTTTCTCGGGTTTTGAGAAGATTCTGTGAAGCGCTAAGTGAGAAAATTTGTTTTTTTCAGTCGCATCGTGAATTGCAAAACGATGAAATTCGAAACGTCCAAGTGGCCTTCGAATTGCCAAAAATAGTATATTATTTAACTAGTGCGGAAAGTTACAATCCGTGTGAAAAATCACTTTAGCACAAGTAATGTACCCTATTTTTCCTATGACCACCTATTTTATCAAACAATATGTAAATATCAGATCGTGTATGTTGAGGTGCCTGATTAATCTTACGTTTTCTTTGTAACAGTCTTATTTTGAATATATTTTATCAAAAATGCACACAAATTTACCATTACTTTCATAGTGAAATAAAGTAACTAACGGTTATTACTTACAACAATAAGTAAGTACTTTTTAGATATAACTAGAAAACGAATTGAAATATTTGGAACTATAAAAATGAGAATACAAGAAATATCATAACTCCGATAACGCTAATTCAAATCTGAATAAGCTCAGTTCGAAGAGTATCCAGTAAGATACTATCTGGATTCCTTGCTACACTGACCTGGAAGCACACAAACCTGTAGATTTCAAGAGAGTGAGCTGTAAGCGGTTCCATCGCCTCCACAGATTATCTGGATTGCAAGGAGAGTTTGAGACATCCGTCAAAATCTACCATGATCAGCCCATTCCAAGGCATTTAATATCTTTCAATGAAAGTCTCAAAACGAAATAATTAGACTACAGCAGAGAACTTACTCTCAAAGTTACTTACAATACTTTCGTTTCAATCATCCTATGAAGAGACTTGAACTGTCAAAGTTGTGACGTGCTTTCTTCGCCTGGAAGATGATGAAACTATAGAGCATATACTTTGTTACTGCCTCTCCACGGCGCTCATCAGGTTCTCAATGTTTTGTTGTTTCATTTCCGCCGTCCGTCGCACCATCATTCACCAAATAACTTACCGGCTTCGTTCAGAAGCAACAATTATATGTTATTTCAATTGACGTGAGTCAAAATAAACTCTCGGGGGTTGCAGTAGAGGCTCGAATAGCATATCTTCTTTGACCTAACCTAGTGCCAAAAATAAGTTGAACTTGAAAAATTCTGTCGTTCGCCAAGAGAAACGTGACATTTCTCTTAATAATAGCATAATAATAGCATTTTATTGCCCAACAGTTACCCATTCACAGGACAAATTATTTATAAGAAAGTTCAAAGTGTAGTTACAACCATTTTGATGAATACATTACAAGAGTATTCAAATATTGATGAAGGAAAGAGAAAAAAGAAGTGGAAGAATGAGAATACTACAATCTATAAAATATAAAATAAAAACAAAAAAAATGGCCATGAATACGGCTGCTAGATTTGCCTTGAATTTCCACGAAATATCTTACCAATTCTCCGATCTCAAATTCGTTGTTATTATCATTATGCGTTATCGATGTCGACCGAGATGTCGACATAAGCATTTGATACGATAGCAATCAAAATATTGTTGATACATTTTCGAAACATATTTTTTGCAATGTTTATCCATATTGAGGCTCGAATATATTTGTAGTATGTATTTACAGAATGTTTCCTGTTTCACCGCCTAACCTTAGCAATCAAAATATTTATTAAAGGATGTCGACATATTTCCAGATCAAAGGCAGAGCCCCTGACGGGGCTTTGTTTTGATGAAAAGTTTGCATTACCGAGTAGATCTCTGTTTTTTGCATTTTATTTCTTCCATTATAACATTATAGTATGTTATTCAACGAGCGTATAATGATGGCTATTATTCACGAGGTGAAGTTCACGGCCACGAATCGCGGGCGAGTGGCCTAAATCACCGAGAGAATAATAGCCATTATACGAGAGTGGAATAGTATACTTCATCCACGACTAATAAAAAAATTGTTATTGAAGTTTTTTTGTTGGAAAAATATACTTACAAATATACTTTAAAAACAATATCATTCTATTCTAAATATTTCATACAAAAAAGCTATTTCGATATGACACGATAACCTAGTAGATGCTTCTGCCTTCTTATTTTGTATTTGTAGGTAAAGAACTGAATTGAAATATTTGGTTTTTCACACTATGAAATTTTGAAAACCGTTTTTTTGTAGCAAAACAATATGATATTATAGCTAAATCATGGAAGTATATGACAGCAGTGAATAATGACTCGTTATTCACTAGTGAAGAATGGGTGTCATTGAGGTCGAACAAACGGACGTGTAATGGGTACATAGTACAATAATTTGAAATTAAATTAAATAATACAAAAATTGTTAGATTCAATTTTGTTGTAATTTAAAACACAGCATATAGTTGAGCTGGAAACGAAACTCAGTACCGAAACGTGTATATTTTTTAATTTTACAGAGAACCTTCTACAACCCCAATTTCCTCGTGTACTCCATTGTCTTGAGTCTTGATAATTGTATTGCAGTATTTGGATCAGCTTACTCATTGATATCTGAAAATCTATAGGGACAATAGTTAAATGTGCCATCCGAGAGCACTTGTGATTATATTCGGAGTATTTTTTATCGAATCAGATCAATCAAGTGCTTCCAACCATTATTATTATCTCATGTAGAGTCCCCTTTGATCTTCCGGTGAGCTCTGCTATTTTTGATGCCATTTGTTACGAGTTACTTGTATGAGAGTGGCTTTTCTGAACCCTTGTACATGAAAAATGAACATAGATGCAGAATATGTGTTGAAGAGGACTTAAGAGTGAAGATAAGTTTCGTTACTCCTAATGTTGATATTTTAGTCAGGCAAACTAGTTTCACACTGAAGACTATGGAAGTATATTTTCTATGATGATATATTTTTTGCTGAGTTCCTACTTATTTTTTATTTGAATGTTTTTAGGCCTATGTGTAATAGATGAAACTGTGGATTGATACCGTTTTGATCTTTTTATTTTTCTTTCATTGCATGAAACAAATATCTAACCATATAAAGTTTTTTCAGGAATATTTGAAAAAAAGCCTCAGCACACTTTTAGAAAAGTAAATATTATACGTTCATTGAAATATTTGGGTCTGTTTGTACGCCAATATTTCTGAAAAATATATTGGTACGAAGGTGCAAAAAGGTTAGGAAACCCTGCCATAAAGTATTGTTACGATATTCCGGTGTTCGTTTGGTTTAATAATACTCTGAGCAATACTATACTGTTTTAATTTACTCCACCACGAAAATATAACTTCTCAACTACGAAGAATTCACTTACTGAACTCCTTGCTGAACTTCACTGAATGGAATGCTTCGCTTATATACACTATTCGAACAGAGGAGATCTCTCTAGACTCATCTATTCCCGACTCGAAGGTCTGGAACTGGCTCCATTTAGTCCAGCAGCCACCGCCTGATTTTTCGAATGATTAATAACAGGCTGAAACTCCGTGAGTAGGTTCGGTTTGACGAGACGCCCAAGTTTTCCCTCTGTGAAAATTCTTGTTAGAGGTAGCTAACGTACTGCGCAGGTGTGAAACATGTCGATTCGGCGGGGTGTCGAAGTTGTCGGACTAACAGTCACTTTTTTATTCACATATTAAGATAATTGGAAAATACACTCGGAAAAACAATTGTCCTACAAAATAGATGGTTTGACTGGAGCGTCCTCCACTCCGAATATGTCGAAAAAACGAGGTCACAAAAATTATTAATAACCAGCTGTTTTTTTTTTATGCAGCTTGGTAAATACTTGTATAATGAAATGGCCACATAGTCCTACAAATTTAGTGGCACGTTTTCCCAGTCCTACGCTTGGAAGTTGTCGATACCACGGTAACACTTTTTTCATCAATAACCGTAGGACAAAGATAACACATGATAGGTTAGTGCTGATTGGTCTAAATTTGAATTCAGACCAATTCAGACCAATCAGAAAGCTATCTGATCGTCGTACGATCGAATTTCGGATCTGTGGGAATCCAGCCTAAATTGGAAGCTTCAGTACTAAATTCTTTCTATACCGACAAAACGCGGCAAATTCGAATATTTGTGATGAAACAAAATGCGGGAAATTTGAAAAACCTATATAATTCAAAATGCAAGAAATTAAAAAAGCTGATATAATTATTTCTCCCATGGGGGAGCACATATCTGACGAATGACAATGACAGAATGACGCATATTAGCATATTGTATGGGAATACTAGATTTCCATTGAGAATACTAGGCTACTAAAAAGAATCGAAAAGTACTAAATTTGGTAGAATACTACTAAAAATCCCAATCCTGTTGGGAATGGAACCCAAGGGCAACCGACGCTGTCGGTGTACCAAACTTTGTATGTATACAATAGCACGCGCCCGACACGTATTAAGAGAATCTCATTTCAGCGGTAACTTTGAAATTCGTTTCTCGATCTACTCTCACCAACGACTTATACTGGTAAAATTATTTAATTTTATGAAATGTACATCTTAACAGAATTCGGTGATTCATTCTGTAAAACTCCAAACTGCGAGAAATGCGTCGAGTGAGTTTTTAACAAAATATATCTATTCCTGGAAATACATACCACTTTTTGTGTGGGACAGTGGTGAAATTGTGTTCCACACTTTATTCCCGATATAAAAAAATTAAAATCAGGTTGTTATTAATGAAAAAAGTGTTACCGTGGTATCGACAACTTCCAAGCGTAGGACTGGGAAAACGTGCCACTAAATTTGTAGGACTATGTGGCCATTCTTACTAAGCTGTATAAAAAAACCAGCTGGTTATTAATAATTTTTATGTCCTCGTTTTTTCGACATATTCAGAGTGGAGGACGCTCCAGTCAAACCATCCATTTTGTAGGACAATTGTTTTTCCGAGTGTATTATCCAATTATCTTAATATTTGAATGAAAAAGTGACTGTTAGTCCGACAATTTCGACACCCCGCCGAATCGACATGTTTCACACCTGCGCAGTACGTTAGCTACCTCTAACGAGAATTTTCACAGAGGGAAAACTTGGGCGTCTCGTCGAACCGAACTGACTCACGGAGATTCAGCCTGTTATTAATCACTCGAAAAATCAGGCGGTGGCTGCTGGACTAATTGTTATTCAAAAGAGCGGCGTTTCATTCACGAGTGCGACAGGGTGGCAGCGTTAGGGGATTTCATAGCAGTATTAAGAAATGCAATTCATGACATCGCAAGAAGTCTGTTTAAAATATATTAAACTCAGTATAGTTGTTGTTGCTCAAATTTTTTGTATGTAAGTTGAAGAAATAAAACACGACTCAAAGTGATTTTCTTGTATTTTCATCAATTTTTATATTTTTGATGCATCGAATAAACCTCAAGTGAATGTATGGTAATACTTTAGTCGCTATGAGAACCCTTTTTTTTTGTTTTTTTTTGTGGAACTTACGTAAATGAGATGTCATAGCTCAATACTGATTAGTAGTCATTGTTATTGTTGAAATCTGAACATATCTTTGAATTGTGTGTGTGAATGGTTCGTTAGGACTTCCGTTGTCTATATTATTAATGAAATGAAATCAAAACAAAAGATTGAAATGGATTTTTTGGTCAAAAATAAAATTAGAGGTTTGATTGATCAAAGAAAATAATGTTGTGACCGAAAAATTGAGATGTCGAATATGAAATATTAGTCAAAAAATTTAAATAAAGACCTGATTTCCCTATGGTGGGGAAAGGAGCGGTGCTATCAATAAGGCGCTTGGGTGCTGCTAGAATGGAATGGATGTATTGGCGGAAGATTCTCTTACATCAAGCCGAAGTCGGTCCATGCCTTGGATCAGCGGCCTCCACACATTCGGGATCTCCACGCTGGGGTGACTAAATACGTTGTTGTTGAGAATGTAGGCGACTTCCTTGAATTTCCTCTTGAACCAGTGCTCCTCCTTGGGTATGACCTCGGCTCTAGACCAATTATGAATTATTCCAGCTGACCAAGGAATGAAGTGGATCTTTTCAGTCTATGTCAGTCAATATGCCATCCAATGTATATCCAACCAAAAGGTTTGCTGCGGACGTAAAGAAGGAAATATTCAATATAGTAGCTACGAACAGTACTGCAAAATGCGTTGTAAGCAATAATGTCGAACATGAACTACACCATTGCCAGAAATTTTCGACTATGAATGTGGAGGAGCGAAAGTGAACCATAGAAGATATCGGGGGATTTTATCGTTGTCTCAACTAGGGCCACATTGCTAGAAAATGTTACAGTAAGTTAGGTGCAATGTAGAGACATTTGAAGAGAGACATAACCGATTATTGCAATCAACGAAAACAACTTGTATCATCAAGAGAAATTTGGTTCCACGTCTTCAAACATAAATTTTGAAGGCAGCAGAGGTCGAAATATGAAATGGTGACGACTCCGCAGAAACATGCGCCCTTCTTGAGGAATTACCATTACTGTCATAGATTCTGAACTTACCGATGCTATCCATTTGAAAGGATCAAAATCTCCTATTCGTCTACAATGGGCAACTCAATTCAGCCACTACGAACAACATTCGAGGCTGGTAAACTTTGGTGTCTCAGGATATGGACAGGAGTAAAACTTATCGCGTTAGGAATTCACGCACAATCGAAGGTCTAGATCTCCCAGAACAAAATTTAGCCGTCGAATATCTTTGTGAAACATATCCTCACCTCGACTCATCTATTATTGAAGCAGCTCAAAAGGCCAAACTAAAATTGTTGGTAGAACAGGACAATGCCCCTTTACTCATTTCCAAAGAAGTTATCCAACACAAATTCGACCAACCTATTTCAAGTAGAACACTTCTAGGGTGGATTATCCACGGACCTATCTGAAGATGAAGAAAGTCTTGAATTTGTAAATTTGTGCAAACACGATAACATACTTTTGGAGAAAATCTCAGAAGATAATTCCAAGATTGAAAACTCTCATGACAAGACAGAAAATTTCGAGAGAAGATCTCAAAGCCCTTAGAGTTTTCGAGAGCACTATCACAAAATACGAATCTACATATGAAATTCTCTCCCATCGAGAAAATAAAATATGATTCTTCCATTTTCTCGTTTGAAATGTATGGAGAAAAAGATGGATCAGGATGCCGATTTCGCAATTGAATATTGCAATAAAATCAAGGAATATTTGGACATAGAATATGCTGTGAAACTTGGTTGAAAGATTCGAAAGAAACGGGAAAGACTTGGTGTATGTACCACATTTTGGCGTTATTGATTCCAATAAGCCAAACAAACTTTGATTCGTTTCCGATGTTGCAGCAAAAAGCTCAGGTGTTTCCCTGAACGGTTTTCTTGTGACTGGTCCTGATTTTTATCCACTTCTTGTTGCAATAATGCTGAAATTCATGGAAAGAAGGATAGCTTTCTGTGTAGACATCAAACACATATTCCACCAAGTGATCATTAGAAAGGAGGACAGATGATGTCAAAGATTTCTGTTTAGAAAAATGGATAGAAATCGTGATCCCGACATTTATGAGTTGCGAGTCTTCATTATTGGATCAGTTTGCTTCAATAGCTCAGTTCGTCAAGAATTATAATGCAAAATATTTCGAAAATTTCGCCCCGGATATATGGATATTATGGTGAATCAGCAATATGTTCACCCAACACCAGTTTTTGCAGCACATCTCGAAAATTTTATAAGGAACTTAGCAAAATTCAAAATTTCTGGTACTTTCTATTGGACTGACTTGGAAATAGTTCTCTGTTGGTTAAAGTGTCAGTCAAATCGTTCGAAACCTTACTAATCTATTAGAGTACAAGAAATATTGAAGCTATCTACACCTGATATCTGGAAGTGGGTACCATTAAAATCAAACCCTGCAGAACTTGCAACTAAAAAAATACACGAAGTTGACATAACGTGTTCAGGAATGTGGTTGAAGGGTCCTTCTTTCTTGAATCTATTCCAATAATCTTGGGTAAAAGAACTGTAAGTCCCTCAAGATAGCATAAGAATTAAAAACATCTTAGTTACCACAGATAAACGCGTCTTTTTCGCGTATGAATCATCCATTACAGATGAAACAAGATTCTCCAGATGGATGAGACTGATTCGTTCAACTTTCTGGATATTTCGATTCAAACATAATTTTAGAAATCTTTCATTTGAATTTCATGGTGGAATAATGGTAGAGAAATATCAGGGTGCAGAGCAACTATGGTGGAAATATCTTCAGAGTCGACATTTTCCTGGTGAAATCACTTGCTTGAAATGAAAAGGGTTAAGCATTTCCAACTCGATACGTCTCTTCTGCCTGAATTTAGGTTGAAAAAATTTACGAGGCCTTGAAACTACTGCTGTCTCGACTACTTCGCACCCTTAGGAAAGTGAAGAGGAGCGTGTAGAAGCGTATGCTGCACTTTTCACGTGTTTGAATGCAAGAGTGATTCATATTGAACTTGCTAACAGCTTATCCACTGATTCGGTTATAATGGCAATCCAGAGATTTATGGGCAAACGGGAAATGCCACTAGAACATCACTCCGCTAATGAAATGAAAAAGTTTTCAGATATTTTGGGCCAGAATACAATCGTCGAAGACTTGAGCAAACGACATGTGAATTGGTTTTTCAACAGCCCATGTGCTCCACACACAGGAGGATTTTGGTACGTTCAATCAAAGCAATCTTGACTATCACCCTGGAGGAAATGCATCCTACAGAGGAATTACTGCGAACTCTTTTAACAGAATCTGAGAACATCGTCAACTCAACCACTTAGCTAAATTCCAAACGATAGTGAGGACAATTTGGAATTGCATACCAATGCATTTCCTGATAGGGGCAGCGAATATCGAAAATATACCAGGGACTCCGACAAAACGGATTTATTTGGGAGAAAACAATGGTGTATTGCTCAAGAATTATCCCAGAAAATGTGGACTCGTTGGCTCTAAGAGTATCTCCCTCTTCTCCAAAACAGGCAAGATAAAGAAAATCCAATAACAATTGGCGAAATCGTAGCATTACCGAGTTCTAAATGAAAAAAAAAATAGTGGACATTAGCAAGAGTCATCAATCTATTGCCTGGACGAGACAACTAGATAAGAACAATGGAAGTAAAAACTTCCACAGGAACTGTAGTTCGACCTGTGAATGGCCTTCTTCGGCTGGAAGTTGGAGAATGTTGAAAATATATTGAACTTAGTAGAGTTGTTGCTAGAAATTTTGATAGGTGTTGTCAATGTGAGTTACAGAAGTAAAACACGACGTTTGTATACATTTTCAAGTTGTTGAACTCTTCTCTCTCTCTCTTTTTGGCATATTCTGAATATTCTAACCTCCAGATTTACCAAAACTCAAGTTATTGACGCTTGCTTTCCTTGATACCTATAGAATCGAAGTATGAGAGCAAGAGCCCGCGACGGCTGACGGCTAGACCTTCGTTATGTCATGAAAGCTGGAAATTTTTGCTGCGCATGCCCCCAACACAAGTGAAAAGTGACTATAGAGTTTGGATGATGATTACGTAAGCAGGTAACAGGTAGCAAAGATGTATGAAAAAAAAGTACCTGGAATTCGTTGAAGTTTGAAGATCAGTTTGGTAATTATCCGTTAAGCGGGCTCCATCGTGAAATTAAAAAATTTTTGGTGGAACTTACGTATTTCGGCCTCCTGAACAAAAAGGTCTAATAAAGTTTTTGGGGCTCGCAACTAGTTTCGGAGATACGGCCCCCCAAAGACAGGAAATCGGGGTTTTCAGGGTTGACATTTATGTTTGTTTATTCAGCCAATTCCGCTCGACATTCATCCTTCTTTCTATCAGCACAATATACACATTCTGTACCACCTTCTTCATCACTTTCCAATAGAATTATAAGCATTTTTCACAACAAAACTCTAAAAGGTAAATCGTCATATTGTTCTATTGTTTTGCCAGTTTTGCTAACCTCGAATTTCTATGACGATTTATCTTTTAGAGTTTTGTTGTGAGAAATGGAAAAATGCTGATAATTCTGTTGGAAAGTGATGAAGGAGGATATATAGAATGAGTATATTGTGCTGATAGAAAGAAGGAGGATTTTCGAGCGGAATTGGCTGAGAAACAAACATAGGCGTAAAACCCCGATTTCCTGACTTTGGGGGGCCGTATCTCCAAAACTAGTTGCGAGCCCCAAAAACTTTATTAGACTTTTTTGTTCAGGAGGCCGAAATACGTAAGTTCCACCAAAAATTTTTATAATTTCACGATGGAGCCCGCTTAACGGATAATTACCCTCAGTTTTTTCATATCCTTTTCAGAATAATATTAGAAATCATACCGTCTATTGCCGGACACTTACCACAGTTACAACCGCCTACCAGTCACTCCTAAACTTCAATAGAATATATTTATACTTACTTTCAGAAGCATATGAATCATTTTGGTGACGATATCTACCTTATAATTTCGATATTTCCTTTTACTTGACATTGCACGACGAAGTTTCCTTCTCAAGCTTTCTCTGAAAGAAAAATTAGGTGCAGATTTCTGTTTGTCAGTTTGACAATGGCTTGAAATTTTGACAAAAAGCTAATGAAGCTGCAAAGCAGTGTTGACAATAGAAGTTTACCATGGAAATGAACCCTTGCTGAATATATTTCATAGTCGCTGATTGTTCTTTCTTGTGTTGGGAACGGCCACAGAGAAACTACCAGCTTTTATAAAATAACGAAGGTCTGGCCGTAGCGGGCTCTTGGGATAAATAAAATGTTATGAAATTATGTGCTGTGAGTTAATCACAAAATTGCAATGCTATATCCGGGACCATTTGCGCGGTTCGATTCAGTGTCCAGAAGTGTAGATGATAGTAGTCAACAACTTTCTCTTTCAGTGCCCTAACATAAGTTAGTGAATTGAAAAATCATCTTGGATGCTATATAAACACTTATGTGTATGTAGAATTGGATACAATTCTCAACAGGCTTTTCGAATGAATCATATGCAAACTCGATCACCACAAACATTTCATAACATGGAATACACTGTTAACGTATTTTTAACGGTCTGTCAAGAAGTGCTACAACAGTTAATTTGAATTTGATAATATCGAATACATTTACATAGGCATTTGCATAGAAGATAATCAAAACACTATTGACAATTCACCAACCATACCCAGCGAATAGAGAAGGGCAGACTTTTGAACGTGTTGGAATATGATTGTTCACTTCTATTTTAATATCAGTCGGGGATCCAGGTCTTATATTCCAAAACTCCAACTAACCTGGCATCTTCAGGAAAAAAATTGATACACGAAGCATCATTCATCAGTTCGATATTATTTTGCTAATAAGATATTTGCGAAAAAAAATATATTTGCTTTCTCTTTGCTTCATGACACGTTGCTTGCTATGATTTGACGTCGACCTGTGTATTTTGAAAAGAAAATATGAGATAACGAATTATTTTTTTCATCTGATTAGCTTCAATCCACAGAGTTGCTTTATCTTCTTGACATAATAGCAGCAAGTTATGGAATGATTTGATTTTTATACTCTCTTTTTCATTTGCATTGATTTGCAACAGGTCCCATTATTGAACTTTTGTTTCGAAGGGTTGTAGCCATGTGAGCGTTTTCAAAAAGCAATGAGCAATAATTATTCAAAACATCAGGCAAAATTCGTTAATAATGAACAAAATCGGTGTTATTATAATGGCTCTCGACACTTTGATAAGGTCAATTCGAATCGTTAGCTGAGGTCATTTACTCGTTAAATATAACCTGGAACAAAATCAGTGACTCTACGTAGGAAGGTGATCATTAGAAACGTGATTGGAAAAAATTGAGTTAGCAACACGGTTGTTGATTTAATTTATGAGCTCGACCGTCTTTTGTGTGGGCACTCAAATATAGAAACTAGGAAGTAAGATAATCGATACCAATTTCATTAGAGTTAATTGGACAATCTACAGATTTGAATTGTCTATTATCATAATAATATTCGACATGGAATTTCTACAGTTTACTCTGATATTATATTCCTATAAGTTATTATACAGCGTGTCTCATAAAAACCGACGACCTCAAATTTTCAAATAATTGCTCATATGCGAGCAGTTGTAGTTAAAAAGTTTCGTTCTAACGCTTCTTCTCATTGATAAACCTTGCATAAATATAATGTACCTCACGATTCCTTAATACAATAACAATTCTTACACAAGATTGTACTGAAACACAAGGATTGTAGTAGATATTGATGAGAATCAGAGTAACCTGTTTCTCTTAAAAAAATTATACTTAGCTTCAGAGTCCTTTTTTTGCCTTTCTACTCAAAACACAAGGATCCAAATCACCAAGTTTCTTTCCCTTGTTATGGAGCCCAAGGAGTGCATTATCATGGCTAATAGGAGAATGTTCTGCTTAATGAGATGTATTATTAAATGTACTGAAATGAGATCGATAGTTGCCCCAACTCCATCAGTGTTGGACAAATGATATCACTGCAACTTCACTTCTAAGAGTAACGAAGTTTTACTGGTACAATAGAACTATTCACGAAAGTGATTCAAATTAATATGATTCTTTTAGGAACCTCTCGTCATTTCAATTGATTCAAGAGTTAGTGCCTTTGATTATGCTGTCGATATGGATCGATCATCCGGTCCCGAGAAAATTTGCAATAAGAAATCGGTAGCTATTTCTCTATTAGAAGTGAAACCAACAATGGGTGCATTCAGTTTTTTTCGAAAACATTCTGGTCACTCTCGATAAAAAGCTTCCCTCGCTTTGTCTTTCGCATTTTTCAGAAATTAGAAGCCAATTGATTGTCGAGTAATGATTTTCCTCTATTGCCAACAAATCATCAAATTGATCTGATTTTGAAGATCGGCAAGACAGAAAATATCACGAACATGCTCAAAGTTACGGTATCCAGACACGATTTTGCTTGTTGCGCTTTGGGTAATGTGGGCCAGTCGGGATGAATTTCATTTAACAATTCAACTACTTTATTTTGGGTGCGAATCCTGTCTCCAAATCGGCTCACTTAAAGAGTTTCAATTCATTCCTGTTCCATATAATTCAACAATTTTTGTTGTGAAATGACAATTAATTAACTTTCCAAACAATCAAAATGTAAAAAATCGATATGCAACTCACAAAACCAAAAAGCTATTTCTTGACGTACGATTTGAAGTTTGAATCTGACAGCAATACAAAAACAATTAGGCATTCCAGATCAGGTTATGTCTGGGGGGCAAATATACTTTGTTCAACCATCCTTTGCCGTTACGTCATAATCGGTGACGTATTCTGCTGTTTTACGATTGTCTTATATTACTTGAATATTATTTTACACTCAACCTCAAAATCATTATTAGTATGTACCTATCTGCAGAATACATCGCATACACTGGTGTTCCTATTGCATATTGATGTATGATATAAATCGATGATCCTCGAGCAGAAACATGTCCGGCAAGAACTTTGATTTTGTAGTCTTTATCTGTTTCCATTTCACTGGTAGCTAGTTTTTAATTAGTTCTAATAGATATTTCTGGAGCATCAGCAACACGCTATAGAATTAAATAAAATCAAATCAATAAAGACTTACATTTTGCATAACACAGGTAGATACATACGTTGTAGACTGTATTTAACGGCAAAAGCGGCACTCCAGCATCTCTTTAGTAGTCAATTGACTTCAAATTTAAGCTTTGCTCTTTCTCATTATACCGGAAAGGCATTTTGACAATGAAAAATTAACTGAAGATGGCGAAAATGACCAGAAATACTGAACAAATCAAACTATGACAACTGAACTGTCAAAAATGGCAAATAAAATTCACGTCGACATCAGACATACGTTAATGACGTCATAATTCCGTCAAATTCGTTTCATGAATGAGAGATAAGACAAAATAGTTGAGGCTTTCGCGGCCGAGGTTTTCAGTATCACTACTTTTATTCGGGTTTGAAGGCCGTCGTTTTTTGGAATTTCTTCCTGACGTTTCGCTGGCTCGAGTGGCTAGCTTCTTCAGAGGTTCATTCATCTTGGAATTCACTCCGATGAGTCATCGGAGTGAATTCCAAGATGAATGAACCTCTGAAGAAGCTAGCCACTCGAGCCAGCGAAACGTCAGGAAGAAATTCCAAAAAACGACGGCCTTCAAACCCGAATAAAAGTAGTGATACTGAATGAGAGATAAGGTTGGACAACGTATGACGTAACGGCAAAGGATGGTTGAACAAAGTATACCAGTTTTAACCAATCACACACTTATAAAAAAGAAAACAAACGAAAGTTCCTGGGGGGCAGATGCCGCCGTATTGGTTTATTTCGATTTATTTGACATTTTTGACAAGTATCTGGAATGCCTAATTCTCGATTGCTCAGGTTAGTGCCTGACAACAATAACGGTCTTTCTTTAAAACGAAATATCGACATGTCATAGATATATAATATGTCGCCCTATTGTGCTAGATTCACTCTCCTCATTGCCGTTTCATCGACTTCGATTTCCGTTCACGGTAGGTTTTTTTCTGGCGGTCTTTGTGCGATAGACGTGATGTCTGTTGGCCGTGTACACTTACTGGGTTTCCAGGAATTCCCTACCGTTTAAATACCAAAAGCGTTTTTGAAAAATCAGTTGAGACGTTCCAGAGCGCTAGGGCATGCGAGGGAAAAATATTAATGAAAATTGAAATTTCAACTTCGAAGAAGGCTGCCGCACCTACACCTCGAGAACTACGTGAGTTGGAGGTCGATTCAAAAATATGCAATGCAAGTAATGTAGTTTATGCATCTAGGTGCCAAAGCTGAATGTATTATGGAACTTTCACTTTCAAAAACTATTGAGTCCAATATTCGAAAAGTGACAACCTATAACTCAAGTTGTTTTCCAGAAACAAATGATGATACCATTCACCCTTAGGGAGAATTTCACACCCCCAAAAACATAAAATACATTGAAGATAACGAATATTATCCAACAGGTCAAAAGTCCCTACGACATAGTCTTTTGATTCCATTGTAAGTTTTCGAATTTTTTTCGGACTTACTTCATGCCTTTTCAGTATACTCTGGCACATTACTGATCCAGAATTCGTTTCGTTTGTTTCATTTCCGGTTACGACACAGATAATTTCTCGACAGATAAATATCGGCCCCATTGGGGGATCGAACCCACGACCTCGCGATCTTTGAACTTTCTTTGCAAACTGTCTCATAATCAGAAATCAGAAAGTGACAATATAAAGTCAGCATCATTTCAAGTATAATATTTCTTACAATTCAATTTCTATTCGAGCTGTATTCAACTTTGGATATCTAACCACAACCCGTCCGATCAAGCTCGTCATAGAAATGAATCGATCATCTTTCTCAGATTTTTTCGTTTAATTTGAATATAGGTCACTCACTATGGCAACTATCATATATCGGGTTTACTAGAAGTTTTCACAAATTTCAGCCTAATGCATAAGGAAACAAAGTTGCAATGGCCGACGTATAAGGGTTTATAGGACACTCTTTGCAATTTTCTGATGGGTCATGATCTCTCGATATAATAAAATCAGATAAATGATTATTGTTGGATCAAGGATATATAAAGTTACAGGTAGGCAAGTATATGAATATATTACAACTGAAGAAAAAGGTCCTTCAGTTTATTCAATTGCATCATTCAAACCGTGAAACGTAACAATGCTTGATCGTATAATTGCACTTTTGTTTACTGTTCCGGATGTCATTGTCACTTAATGGAAACGTGTTTTCTTTTTGTATAATGGATAAGGTTAGTTACAATCTAATGTTATTATGTTCGTAATTATAGACAAAAATCAAACCGTGATTGAATATGTATGAGCTTATAAATAATTTTACTACGAAAACCATAGGAAATGATATGGAATGAAGATTGAATCTCAGTATTTTTCTGAAAATTTTTCCCACAACTATCTTCGACTTATCATAGGAAAATGATTGCACATGGGTTTTTCCGAAAAAAATCAATTCACCTGTATTTGCTACTCATTAACGTTTGGAAGCATTGCAGTGACATTGGCACAAAGTTAATTTCAGTGAGATTAGGATTCAGACACAATATTGAAATCAGTTGGCGATAACCTTGAACATTAGGTATGTTGTACAATTCCAATAGGAAGAATTGAGGAGAAATCTTTACTTTGATATCTGTCAGCCAATCAGAGGCAAGGTTTAAAATTGATGAGTCGAAAATCGGTTGGATTGGAAATGGAAGAGGATTTCATATTTTACCCTATGTTCTGACAATGTGGTTGATAAGTTTTAATCGAGGCCCAATCGTATACGTATAGACCTACTTTGAGCAACAATAAAATAAAATTATGGAGAGAACAACACTTTTTATTAATGAAAACAGCTCCACCTACAATGATTGAGAATTATTTAACCAATTTACTTCAATAGCAACAAGTTCATTGACAAGTTGTGGTCATTTTCAAAAATGAGTTGTTGAAGAAATATTCCGTTAAAGGAAATAGAGATCACAGTAGCTATCTTTGAATTTCTTGTAGTAGAAAAACTTAAGTATCGAAGGTCTCCTAATCAGATAATTCCTGCTTTCAAGCTAGAGGGAGAGAGAGAGAGAGAGAGAGACACTTAATTTTTCTTTCAATAGGACAATCCTCCTGACTCAAGAGTATGACATAACTTTACCCAAATAACTATATTGAATTACAATATCTCTATATCGATAGGGCAGTTTTCAGAGGAGTGATTCCGGAAAAATACGTAATAGTGTATTTTTTGTCTGGGTTTATTGTTGTGTGTAACTCAATTGTTTACACCGAGGGGTTGACCACTGGGGAAAAATGTGTACACTGGAATTCCCGTAAACAGGAATTCCTCGGAATTCCCCGGAATTCCCCGGAATTCCCTCGGAATTCCCCAGAATTCCTCGAAATTCCCCGGAATTCCTACAAAAAAATATGTCAATTTGAAGAAATATCGATAAAATTTTAAAACTGAATGACGGAAATCCTGGGAATTCCGGGGAATTCCGCGGAAATTCCGAGGAAACCCGACGAAATATGAAAGATATATTTCGGAACTTTCGCACAAAAGTTTTTTTTGAGATTTCTGAGTGGAACATAAACTTTAGACTTCTAAGTAGACCATGCTATGATTATGACCCAATCTGAATAATATCGGATTTTACATATCAAAACTTTTCACACTTTCATTGAGGCTGGTATTTATTATATCGGGAACAAAATAAAACATCTATATAATGCAAGTCACAATCGTAAAATGAAGGAAACGGGTCGTCTGATTCCACTCAGGTTTGTTTTATCAGCATCATTTTTCCTGAAATTTTTCCTTGTAGAATCAAATTTTGAATCCGTTAGAATAAATAAGTATCGAAAAAATACAATTTGTCATTGAAAAAAAAAATGGTATTTTATGGTCTATTGAGTGAGTTCTATTATTTTCAACCGCTAAATGATTACGGGATACTCAATCTGTGGAGAAAATCTTTTTTATACGTTTTTGTCATCGCTTATACAACGATAATAAACTGTTTCCCAAAAACGTATATTCCATAATATCAAAAATTATTGATAATCCTTCAACATTACCTAGGTACTAGAAAAAAAAATTTTTCACCGGTGTGTTCACCCTGTATAAACTCAAATGAGGACAGTTGACACTGAACCACAATATATCCGATCATCTTTTTATTACAAACCGATAAATTATATAAAACCGTCCAAATAACATGATGGAGCTGCAAAGAAACTTCAGAAATCACACAAAGACTGCAGTTATTGACTATATAACTCAGATCGTATAACGCGAGCTATAACCGTCTTTTTTAATTTCGGTAACCGCTGGAAACAATGTAGACAACCTGTGTTTTGTCTGCCAATTATGATCTAGTCTCTCTTCCACAATCAAGGGCGTCCCTTCGACTTGTAGAGTGAAATTTCAAGACACGTCATTTTTGAAATATTGAGGAAAATAATGGCAGTCGCAGAGGTTGACCCCAAAAACAAACACACCAACTACGACACAAAGTTTTTTTGGGCTGTTTCACATGCCCAATTCATATATCATATATATTCGAATCAGAATGAGGTTCTATTTCACTTAAAGAAATTATTGACTCATTTGCAAAAACTTCCCCAACACACCCCTCCAGGGATATATCAGATGTCTATCAGATCATGAAGTCTGTTGTCATCAGGCTTATTTGTCGCTAACAAAATGTATTTCAAATTGGAAATTCGCCACAAACTCTTTCAAAACAAAGGTCCTAACTTTCTTTGTCCAGTGGAAGTGGATTACTTCACACCGGTGTTTTGTTTTTGAATTATGCTTTTATATAAAGTTACCTAATAATAATCCCTATAGTTCCTTTATAAATTTTTCGGAATTCCCCGGAATACCCAGGAATTCCCTCGGAATTCCCCGGGATACCCCGGAATTCCCCGGAATACCCCGGAATTCCCTCGGAATTCCCCGGAATTCCCTCGGAATTCCTATCAATTGTACACCGGAATTCCCATGTGGTCAACCCCTCGGTTTACACCATATTGTTACGAATCTCCTAGCGCCGGCCCTGACGATCGTAAACGCAGTGGGCGAAGTGCGAACGTCATTTTTCCAGGAACGTCATTTTTCCAGAAACTGTTGTTTCGCGTGGAGAATTCGATACACATCATCGAGGCTTCTCTCAAAACTTCTCCATAGGAGTAACAATATCCTGTGGCAAAACATAAACCAATTCATCATCTGAGACCCGTTGTAGGCTCTCTTCCAGAAACTTGTCATGTATGTGCTTTTATAATCAATTCATATCAGGCAATGGAAACAGTCTTATGAAAGTAACTGATGAAATTGACCGATACTAATGAAAACCCCACGTAGATAAGTAACACGAGACACTTCATAAAACCGCTACACGTGTTTTACTGTACGAAAGTTTCTCCTTATAGTACACCCCCCAAGGAAGAGGAGGGACCAAGTAATATCGATAAATTTGTAGTCTAGCTCACAAGTTGAAAATCAGAAAATCTCTTCATAGTATATGCACACGCAAGCTAATTCAGTGGGAGTTATCAACAAATTAAACTGTCTAAAAAGAAGGTTCAGTCTTTCTGTAAATAACTTGATAACCGTTAATATGAGACGAATGTTCCAAACAGATCTTGCAATATTTCCACAGCTAGTACTACCCAATTTAGATCCGAAATGAAAATGAAGCTCCGCACAACTCTTGCTAATCCATCACACCACCACGAAAATGATTATGAGAGTGTATTGAACAATTCTAGAAGTTCATTGTGCCATCCAGATACCTGAAGGAAACGAGCGGGAAAAAGTGTATCGTTGGACAAAAAGTTGATTTTCAATAAAATGAGCGTTTTGGTAATGAACATTTTTTTTCAAATTCGTACCTATGTGTAAAATGAGATAACGAAAGTCATTAAAAATATTTCGCCTCGAGGAGACAACTACAATTATACTGCACAAGAGGTTATCATCCTGGTGTCTGTATATCTCATGATCTATTATCCATTGAATTTTAATCTTGATAAAAAAATTAGAAATCGAAAATGGAAACTGATTTTTTTTTAATTTTTCATATATTGATGTTTTAACATTCAAAATATTATGCAATTACATAATTTTACATTTCCGGTGTTTTTCGTTTGAAAACTATTTATGAATTGAGATGATAATAATAATAATTTTGTTTCGAAGAACATTTTTTCGTCATTCATCTGTCAAGAAAGATAAAGATTTTTAACAATTGAAGAAAATTCCAAAAAATATTTTTATCATTCCGAATTATTTATTCTAGATTTTTATTATTCAAACAAAATATTTCAAAAATATTTTCACACGAAATCAATGATTTCATAACCTTTACAAAATGTTAAAAAAAATTATCAACTTTGCATTTATACATATTTCTGTACATATTTCTTCAGATAGTTTACCTCAACATGTAAAAAAAATAATTTAATATTTTACACAAGGTTAAATTTTGCTTCTGTAATGTTCCTTACTCCAGCCACTGGGGAGCAAAAAAGGCCTTTGCTGTGCAAAAGGTGTAGAAATTCCGATTTTGGGATATGTTATTAGGTTACAGGCACTGATAAAAATCCAAGTTTTCGACCTTGGGGGAAGGGTGATCCGTCATCTTGGATGAAAAGTACGAAAAATTGGTTTATCCGATTTAACTCCTTAACGTCTACCCCACGCCAAAAGTGTCCGATCCAAATTTGAACAGAACAAAATTTCTTACAATTTTTGTTTCCACTTTTTTTTCTCGTGAGTCGAACGAGTAGCGAGTTACAGTGGACGAAAGTGTTTTGAAATATTCGTACAACTCAATCTTTTCAAGGTAACTTTTGTGAAAATGAATTACATTTTGTTATTGGAGTAAGTTATTTTTAGTTAGGAGGTTTCATGTAAAATAGGATCAGCTCCTATTTTTTTTCTGGGGGGCACAGAGCAAGGCATTTTGTACCTGTTTTTTCAGTGGGCCCATACTCGGTTATACGAGCGAAAATGATAAATATGCAAGTATTCCTAGAGATTTATAGATATTGAAGTGAACAAATATAGTTTCATACCAGTAATAAGACTCGAATGGGCCTATCTGCGGTGTCCAAATTTTGTTCTTTACTACCATTTCTAGGTTTAGCGACTACATAGCCTCCAGCATTGAAGATCGGTTTTTCAATCCAATGTGAATGAATTTGGGAGTTAGCTGAATCCTCAGCGGCCTACCGAATGCCTCGGCCAAGGAATTCTATTGTCTGTTGAGGATTTAGTTGATAGCTAAGTTTTTTATCAGAAAAACTGGCCCTCAATCTGGGACAAATAGGCCAACAAAATCCGAAATAATAAATGACTTGATAAAATCAAGTGAATATATTCGGGGGACCAACAATGCATTTTCTCAAAAAAAACATTGATATTATTGATATGTGAAGATATAATGAACTATAACGTTGACGCAACGGATTTTATTTATTTATTTATTCATTACACGAGATAACCCAATTTAGAAATAATATAAAAAAATATTACAAATGTTACAAATTTAAAACAGTTCGAATACATATTACAAATCAAGACTCACGAATAGCACACATAGATTTTGATGCGTTTTTCAAGTAGATATAATGATTCAAGAGGAAGGTTTGTAAATATAATACATTCATAATATAGTAAAGAAATACTGTTCATTTTAGAAGTTTCTAATTTGATGTAAATAAACCCCTTTTTTTCGCGATCACATTGCAAACGCTTGCTGAACCCCTGAGATAGATCAAAATGATTACTACAGTATTGTTGACCTTGAAAAGGTCTACAAAACAGTCTGCGTTGGTATATGTCTATTTTATAGGGTTAACCCACAATAACTATATTTTATCCGTGCGGAGCAGGAGCAGGTCGCTAGTTTTACATATGAATCCCAAGAAATGTGAATTTACCAACCAATTTTCGTGAGAAATTGTCGGTGGCGGATTCACCGTCATGATTTCATTTCTCGGAATGGAGCTCGAAACAATGATGCGTATAAAATCATTATCATTATTGTCTGCGCACATAATGAAAACGGAAGGTTGTTCTCCTCTACTCGAGCTCGTAGTCACGTACACCAGCGATAATTGCCTTTCCATTTTGAGTCGAATTGCTTCGATTATAAAACGAATATGTCGTTGAAATGAATTGTCATATAAATAGATGATACTATAAACCTCAGCTTTCGATGTCCACGGTAACATAAGTTCCACAAGGTGATTCATTTCTAGCCAATGCACCAACGACCTATCACCTAGTATTTGAAGCAAAAAACTCCCTTTTTCCAACGATCTCCTCTCCACTCCCACCCCAGATTATGATTGTGTCCTTCGATTCGGAATGGCATCTAGACTTCTGTGAAAATATTGCGATGTTAACCAGCTGACAAACATCAACCCTCAGAAGTCGAAACTAGTGCGAGCAATAGATTAACGGGGCCAAAAATATCAACGCGCGAATCCCAGCACTGTGGTCTGACGGGGAATTGAACCCCGATCTTCCGCTTAATCGGCGGACGTGCTTACCCATACACTACCGAGATCGCAATGGTTGAGAACAAATCAGCGAAAAATAAAAACGGGTTTCGTATTCTGCAAATATCTCTAGAAGTGTTATAGTATGGTGACTGTTTCATTTTCCAACCACGAAAAACTGTGTGAATATAAATTTCAGGATTTTGTCACTTCCATTGTTTGAGAAATTGTTGTAGACATGAGTCAATCGAATATTTTTTTCATTCAATCAATGGAAACGATTATTTTGAATGAGAAAAAAAATCATTTACTTTCCGTAATTCAAAAAAGAAAGAATCGGAATATTTGAAGAAAAATTTCAGTAGCTCAATTTGAGTTCTCACTATTTTGATTGATAACAAAAGAGCGGATAATCAGAATCGACCAAATCCTTTAAAAAGAAAAGAATCTATTTTGAAATGGTTAAGGCTTTCGCGGCCGAGGTTTTTAGTATAACTACTTTTCTTCGGGTTTGAAGGCCGTCGTTCTTCGGAATTTCTTCCTAACGTTTCACTAGCGCGAGTGGCCAGCTTCTTCAGAGGCTTACTCATTTCCGATGACTCTAGTCATAGTAGTCATATAGCAATATCAAATTTTACATTCCACCAAAATGATCAACTTTGATCGTTTCACTTGGGAGATTTTTTCGATTCCGGATATTGTAGCCATATATTCTTTCTGTATGAGATCTGCTTCGTTATTCTTTTCTAGAAACGCTATCGTTGCCCCATTGGAAAAACTGGCGCAACCTCTCAAATAAATTGAGATTTCCGGTTGAAAACTTTACCAAAATTCTAGACGTCCAAAGTTCCTATCTACAGTATGAATATTTGAGCAAGATGGTGACCGAATGAGGAAATGCACCCACTTGTAGTCGATTTTCTTTCCTCACTGCCGTGACGAAAAATGTTGCCATGGTGAGCTGGTAGTTACGATTCTGGGTTTCGAAGATTCGACTACTGAGGGTTGACGTTCGTAAGGGGGCGTCAGCTGAATAAGAGGGATGACATAATAACCCATTTTTAACCCCAAAATGACACTTTTAGAAGCCCTCATCACCATCTTAGTTTGGCTTTTTACAGAAAATTTCTTGTACGATCTTTTGCTATAATATTATTTTTCTTATCACGAGATTATATTTGAAATATCTAGCTAAACATGAAGCTGTTACTTTCCAATTAAAAGTGGACGGATAAATAAAATATCAGATGAATCTTGTCAGCATCAAATTCATTGCCAATAATATGCTGAACAATATCAGATGCGACATTTGAAATTCAATGTAAATGTTCAAATTCATGTGTATTAATGTAACTGCGTGGATTTCATATCGTCATCGGTGTCGTGCAAATCAAAAAAAGTATATGTTTTCAGGACAATTATGAATATAGATCATAATGAATCTTCCAATTCAACTGGAATTCATATCTTAGGAATAGTTTTGCAACGTCTCTTGTGGTTGAGTTCCAGCATGAAGAGGTAAGCGTTCAGAAGGAGGTAACTCAACTAACACTTATAAAATAATAATTTTTCAGAAAAAAGCGATACGAGTTCTTGCTGGAGTGATCCAGCATTGTCGACCATTTTACATTACCTACCGTATCATGCCTCTAACAACGATTTTTATTCACTACAGTTGACTCGAAATACAAGAAAATAATCAATCATAAAAAACTATCCAGTTATCATAATTACTACACTCGATCTTTCCAACCTTCTGGGAACTACCAGTCAAAAATTAGAAAAAAATTAATCCAATCCTACATTTGTATAGCAAACTGTCTGAAATTGAAGAATATCTGGGACAAAATTAGTTCAAAATCAAAATGAAGAAATATTCACAGGAAAATTCCTTTCAATTGAAGAATATTTCCAAAACAGACACTTTGGACATGCGGGGGATTCCTGAAAGTATCTTTCAATTTATCATTCCATTTTACAAATCTTACAGTTTAGTCGTGTCCATTTTATAATGTTGTGTTTGTATTTTTCAATTTAAGTGTCTTTCTAGTTATTGTTTAATTTTTCAAATTTTGCTTTGTACTATTCGAATCGTATCTATTGCATACTGGATAATGTGTTTTATACATATTTTTCAATTTTTAGTAAGACTGATATTTTTCAACAAAAACTGCTGTGTAGAGAAGCTTGGTGAATATTCTATTCTTTATAGCTGCTAAGGCACTACAACCTATTTTGTTCGGAATCCTTTACTGATAGAAGATTAATAAGAGTTACTTCATGTTAAAATATTGCAGGATTCCGTGAATATTATGATTTTTTCAGAACAATTCACGTCAAGAACAGTTTCCATAACTGACTCACACATCTGACGCAATTCACAATTATTAATGACCTAAGTGTGCTGTGAGATTAATGTTTCGATCTCCACATGGGGGCCAACGGGTAGATGATTGTCTGTTTTGAGGTACTTTGAATTCAAGATGCACGAGATGCGGTGGTACCCGCATTCATTCTAAAAATAAAGACTGGAAACCTAATATGTTTGTCTACTTATTAATCGCCTCATGTTAACGAGAAAGTTATTGAGACCAGGGGCCTGTTTCATGAAAGTACAAGTCTTGTAGCTACAAGAGAAATACAAAGAAACACGATGCTAAATAATCGTTTTCTACTCGTTTTTCACCTGTACCTATATTGTCTATCTCTTGTAGCTACAAGACTTATACTTTCATGAAACAAGCCCCTGCTGATAGATCGTGTAAATAAACAGCGTGACTTAATATACATATTTGTCCTAGTGTGTTTCGATCGTTGATACAGTCAATAAAGTGGGTTTTCTACACAAAGAAGAGATTGATTTGGAGCAATGCCAATTACTCTGGAAAGCTCGAAGTAGGTCGCGCTAGATAAGTTGGAGTTCATATGTTAGGCTGAATTCAGACAGATACAAAATCCGATGATACGACGATCCGAAAGCTTCCTGATTGGTCCGAATTCAAATTTTTATTTGGCGGGAGGAATTCATCCGAAAGTTTCAACTTTTTCCGATGTCGTATGAATAAAATGGATTCTGTCAAATGCAATGCCCAATACCAACGATGTTCTAATCGTTGCATTATTTTTGATGGGAATCATCTGATTGAAACGGATTGAAATGTTGATCTGCTATCCGATATCCCGATATCGGATAGAGTTGAAATAATTTTACATCGCACGACAAGTTTACCCACGGAACATAAAGGACGCATATTTTCTGACAGGAATCTGACGTTGTGGCAGTTCGTGGTGAACTTTGATCCGGGCCGGGGAGTACCGAATACGAATACTAGAATCATCATAATGAAAAATATAACTGTTTGAAGAGTCAGAAAACTTTCTCCAAATATTGCTCAACGTATATAACAGCTAAGGGGTTGAGTAGGAGGATTTTCTCATTTTGTAATCACCTAAGCACTATATGTGACCTCGAATTAGAAAATATATCACTTGAATAAAAACTGCATCTCTTCATTATGAATATTTGTTGTTTTGGTATCAATCGATGTTAGATAAACCTGATAGCATCACTACGAATCATCAAATACCATTATCTAGTTATTTAAGGTGTTCAGTTAGGTATCTTCCTTGGAGAAACATTAAGTTGTGCATAGTGCATGGAACTCCTTTGTAGTCGAGTCGTGTTTCTTATGGCTTCAGAATTTCATCAATAAATAAGGATATCACAACAATATTTTACCTCAAGTTTTTACACTAGAGCCTGAGAAGGCATCATTTCCTGGGGTGCAAGTAGTAGTCAGAATGAAATAAAAAAATGTATCTATGATACGAATATATTTTCATTTTTTCATTCGCATTACTTGGCAATCAAGGAAGATTAACATTCCAATAAACAACTCATAAAATAATTATGTAATATTGAGCCATATGATAATTACTTCAGTAATAATTTAAATGTTTAAAAATATACTATCTCTTTTCATAGTCTGTATCACTCTTTTTCCTGATTGGCACATTTTTTCTTCAAATATGTATCTGAGTGCACTCAACTTATTATTGTTTTATCTGTGATATGAGGATAGATAAGCCCCAGGAGGTTCATGTGAATTGTGCCTGCAAATTAATATCGATTTCAGCATGAATTATTTGGACTAGAGCAAACTCAGACAGTTTTAAGACTATAAAAGATACAGAATGATCAACACAGAACAATTCAATATAAAAATCAGCTCAGTATAATAATTGTAAAACTTAAACGATATGTAAAGTCATTTTGCCACTCCCGATAACGTTCCATATTGAACACTGATAGTTTGACGAGATTTTCATTTCTGCAGTCTTCAAATGTGTCTAGTTTTTTCCTGTACAGTAACCGAGATGTTCTGCATATTGTATTTAATTGCCCTTCAAAATATTATTTGGAAAATATTCCCTTCCATTGCATATGATACACGCTGCCAGACTTATTCGATTGTCGTTTACCATTTCTAATGCTTTAACCTACTATCAAGCTGTCACAGTTGATGATTATGATTCAACGTGCTGGGTAATCGCACGTTAAAAGGTAAGGCCTCGTTGATCCACTGCTCGCACAAGTTTCGACTTCTGACGTTCGTCAGCTGGTTAACGATAACGAACAAAAACTGCTGAAAAGGCTGTCAGAAAGGAATTTTATGACAATTTTTCTATTGTTAAAGGAATTTATTCGAATATGTTTGTTGAAGAATACATTAAAGTGGGCTCTAAGGCTTCTAACGTTAGGAGAAGAGGGAATAAAGAATTAATGTAATTTGATGGCAATTTCAAACCGATAAACGTGAATGTTTTCTGATACCAATTGAAAGTCATTATTTTGTGGTGGATGGATTAATATATATATATATATATATATATATATATATATATATATATATATATATATATATATATAGAGAAAGTGTTATTTGCTATGAAGCAAGATAGTTTTGTACTGTTTCGAATGATATATCTGTCCTGCATTCTCTTGGCATTAGAGTCATTGAAATCTATATATATATATATATATATATATATATATATATATATATAGATCTTTGTGTTATTACCTAACACATTCTGTAAAAATCAATATTGGAATAATTTTCCATCATTTACAAAAATTTCTTTGATATTCACATTAAAAAAAAATATTTTGTCTCTTTTCAAAATCCAAAGTTTCATTGCCTCAGTTAGTTCTCTTGCTTTCACCTATTCGATAAATATTTATTGGATATGATGCAATTGTATAGCAACGAAATATTACGGAAGAAATTTCTGGCTGTGTGGAAGACTTTTGAATTCTAGATATTCTCGAGAATAAATTCACCTTGGTTGACAACATTATTATTTAAATTACCAACAAACACTACGTGGATTTCAGTAACTGCATTATATATTTCCCCAACAACTCCAGAGACTTCCTGCGCAGAAAATGATTCACAATGTCATTTCTAAATGTCGCAGTTGTTTGAAAGTGTCCCATTTCAACCCCCAATGGGAAGTCTTTCCTCTATGCGTATCTCTCAATTGAAACCCGTTTCTTCTACAGGTATTCATTTTGCTGGATCCTGTACAATATGAGTGAAGTAAGAGGTGCTAAGACCCTGGAAGCTTATATATGCGTATTTGTAATCTTCGCTACCAAGGCTCTGCATTTGAAGCCCATCTTCGATCTATCTTCTTATGTTTTTTAGCACTTTGGGGACTGAAGTCCGTGAATATTCATCTCAGTAGACTGATAGGAGAGCAACTTCTGACTTATGAGCTCAAAACTCTTTTAATTCGAATAGAGATAGTTTTGTACTGTTTCGAATGATATATATGTCCTGCATTCTCTTGGCATTAGAGTCATTGAAATCTATCAGCTCATTATTTCCTAATGATAATAATAATAATTCATTTAAAGGATGCACAATAGTACAAATAGAAAAAGTCATGGTGTTACAAAATACAAAATTACAAAGTACAAAATGATTCATCTCATAATGAAAAGTATTCTTTAAATGTTTACACGTTTTTGTCGATTAAAAACATTTTTAAATAGTGTTTAAAACTGCCCAGTGTCGGAATTTTCTTCACTTCCGTAGGAAGTTTGTTATAAATTCTTAGGCCTGAATGGAGCCACGACTTGACACAAATGTCATACTTGAAGAAAGGAGCATGGAAGTTCCTATTTTGTCTAGTATAATAGTCGTGAATGGAAGAGTTCAAAATCAAGGTATTTCTATTAGTGTAAATATGTACACAGAGTTAAAATTTCGAAACTTCTGAAGATCTCTCTGCATGACTTTCTGTTAATAACATTGGCCATGATTCGAATAATCCTTTTTTGGATAATAAAAACA
Organism: Zygogramma bicolorata; assembly: GCA_032362365.1. NCBI lineage: Eukaryota > Metazoa > Arthropoda > Insecta > Coleoptera > Chrysomelidae > Zygogramma > Zygogramma bicolorata. The sequence continues at coordinate 584,003 of JAVJAQ010005687.1, read as the reverse complement.
TTCGGTGCCTGAACTGAAGCACCCCATAAACAGATTCCATATCCCGAACGTGATTGGACCTGAGCGTAATATACTTGTACCAATTGAGGTAGAGACAGTACAATTCTCAGATTTCTGAAAAGGTAGCAAGTTCAACTTGCTGATGAGGAAATTGCAATGGCGTTTCCAGTTAAGGTGCTCCTCAATGAATACTGCTAAAAACTTCGTAGACTCAACATTATCCAATAAGTTTGAGCTGATGTTTATTTCAATTTTTTTTCATATTCTTTGCCGGTTATAAAACCGTATCATATGAGTTTTGGAACTTTCAAAATACAGGAAATTTCTGTTACACCATGCTGACAGATTACCAAATTTCCCCTTACAGGACTCATACAATTTCTCATCAGTTTTTTCACTGACGATTATCGACGTGCCATCGGCATATCTTATGAAGGTTGCATTCTTTGCGATATCTTTCAAATCATCGGTATAAAGTAAAAACAATATGGGTCCTAACAAGGATCCTTGAGGCACTCCTATATTGATACGAGAATGTTCAGACTTTTTTTGCATAATACATGAGCTAATTCTTGTCGTAACACTAACGAATTGTACTCTGTCAGAAATGAATGACTCGATCTTGTCAAATGCCACTCCTCGAATTCCATACGCATATAGCTTATCCAGAAGGACATCATGCTGGACGCAATCAAACGCCCTACTCAGGTCACAGAACACCCCAACTGGACATTCATCGCGCTCTATCATATACGACAGCAATGCTGTAGTCGTGGATTTTCCCGGTAAAAAAACATGCTGATTATGATAAGAAATGTTCATCTTGGCAAGTCGTTCTAAGAAGCTATAGGTACTCGAATATTTTTGTAAATGAGGATGCCACTGTAATCGGTCTATAGTTCTATCTACTAAATGACTATCGTGTTTCTTGAATATTGGAATAACTTTACCCAGTTTCAAACTCTTCGGAAAGGCCCCCTCAACAAAAGTTAAATTCATCAAAAAAACCAAAGGCTGAACAATAATATGAATGATTTTCTTCAACAGAAACGTGGGTACCTCATCTGGACCTGAGGAAGATTTATTTTTTCATTTTACGGCTGAGCAAGGCGAGTAATTCCGTCTCAACAAATGGTTCTAAAAAAATTGAATTATTGTTCATTATATAATTGGTATCAAATGAAGTTGGCTGACTAATTTTGTTAACAATCTGATAAGGAGCGTTTATGAAATATGAGTTGAATAAATTCGCAACTATCGCTGGGTCCTCGACTAAGTTCCCGTTCTCAACTGAACTGATGTTTTTTAGAGACTCTTTGCTACCGTCCAATTCCTATACAACTTGCCAAAGTGCCTTCGACTCATTAGCAGAATGGGCAATTTTGTTACGAAAATAATTCTTTTTGAACTCTCAACTAATTTTTTGTGAGCTTTCTTAGACATTTTATACGCATTGTCTAATTCTGGATATCTCAACCTAAACTGGTACAAGTCTTTCAATTTGGAACTAGATATTTTCACTTCGTCCACTTACGCGAGTTGTCATTAGGACGAAAAGTAAAAGGAAAAAGTCTCCAAAAATGTTTCAAATGCTTCGTCCACAGAAAAACACTCATCAACCCCCGTCCATAATTCATTGAGCAATTCCGATCAGAAATCTTGAATATTCTCGTCGCTGAAGCGACGACGAAATTGTACATCTCGATGTACATTTGGTGCTGTACAGTCGATCTGCCCAATTCCTGACTCCAACAAAATCGTGCGATGATCTGAGATATATCATTGTCTACTACAGAAACAATCTGGTTTTGTAAATTGGTATAGACATCGTTGATGAGTGCGATGTTACACGTGTAGGCCAACCGACCACTTGTCTCAAGTTGAAGGATTTCATCAAATTTTCCAGATTGAACAAATGCAAATTATCATGATTTTTGATTGAAGCATCGAGATTGAAGTCTCCATTCAAAATAATTTTCAGTGTCGGCTCGAAAAGGTGTTCTAGAATCTGAGTGATTATATTTAAAAATTCGTCAATGTCTCCATCCGGAGATCTATAACAGGTTATTACCAAAACAATCGTATCCAAAGAATAATTTGTACACCGTAGAGCACACACCTCACAAACCTTTTCTTTACAATATTTGCCTCATATCATGGAGTAACTACCAAATGTTCCGCCATTTTGCAGTAGGTGGAGGCAATGACTTTATATTCTAGGGTTGTGCAGTATTCGTCAGGAGCTTCAAAAGGATGTGTCATAAGACCCCCACTTTACATTTATTTTTTCCAGGTGGCGCACAGTCGCATAAATTTCATTGTCCCAAGTTTCATTTTATCTAGTTAACCTTGCAAAAAATAAAAAGCTGTAGACATCAAAGAGAGCCACTGTATAATGAAATGATTCATAATGATATTTTGCCGGAGGTAACACGTTATTTTTTGCGAATAATTGATAAATTCACATTGAAGTTACTATGCAAATATCATTTATTATTGGGTATAAATATCTAAAAATGTGTTTTCTTTGTCTTTCTCAATTTTCCGTAAATTGTTGTTGAAAATTGTTGTAACCGAGATCGCTTCTTTTTGTTTTTTAACTTTTTCATTTGAGCTTTGAACAATGCAGTCCAACAGCTTTCATTGATTTGCCCTGGATTCCGAAGTATTAATTTTACGGTGCTCCTCTAACTTACGTATAATCATTCTACATTTTCATAACAACATGACACTCACTTTGATTCACACAATTCTCACTTCCGATTCAAGCAGGACTTGAGACTAGAAACGTGGCTATTCGTCAAAAAAAATGATGAATTTACTCATCCCAATAAAAAATCAGACGGCAAAAATACTATAGAAATCTCATTTTGGAACGGAAAACTGACAATTCATAGGGTACAGTTCAATTCAATCTTGGGGCAATATACTTTACTGATAAACGACTGACACTTTTCAAAATGGTGATGGTCACTTCTTTCTAGAAATTAAATTAATTGTTCTGATTTGTTTCTCCAACTTTTCAGCTCATTCCATACTCTCAACATTCCATGTATGCGGGTGAAATTTATAGTATCGATTGGTTTGACCTTATAGAGATGCCAAATAGTTGCTTCGTTTTTATGAAGCCTTCGCCTCATTTAGGGAAGGTGTTACAGCACTTTTGAAATTCAATTCCTCACATGCGAAAATCGTCGATTTACCCTTGTATTCAGCAAACATCCGATATTACTGTGTGTGTCTTCCAATTACGAGATATTTGTTCCTGAGATGCCAAATATTGACAAGTTACGAATTGAAATGAGGTATTCTGATATTCAGAGATAGTGAGAATGATGAATTTCAATCCAGAATAAACACTTTCACATAGGGTAGAACTGAATTTACACAGTTGCTTTGCTTCTCCGTCTCGATGATATCAAATGTCTCGTATTGCCGACTAGCTTGCCCAGATGTCAAGAACCCGACACCACAACTTTCCATTCTAAAAATAAACTCGATGCGGGTGAAAATGAAAAATGGCCGATTTCTATTTGTGTCCTTCGGTCATTCAATCGACTTACCAATCTGTCTAGAATATAGATTCATGAAGAACGCTGTTTGAGCGTGTAATACCTTCATTATTCGTTTTTCTCGTACTAACAACACAACAGCCGAAAGAATTTGATAATACCAACTTGGTTGGCGAAAATACACGGCAGGTGTTTGCAGTGGTTGGGTTTGGTGAATTTAATTTATATTTCCGTTACTCTCTTTCAAAATGTTTCTACCAGAATGAATATGAAATGGTGGAAAAAAACTAAAAATATTGACTGTGGTAATATCAGGAAAGGAAGAATAGACAAACGATCTCCCCATGCATTAAACGCTCCTCCCCTTCGTATTGCAATTCTTATGATTACACCGACATTAATGTTCAGGCATAGTCTGGAGCAAATTGAGAGTCAATAAATAATGCCACAATATTCTGAACGATGCCAAAAATACTGTCATGGAATAAAGACCATCCTCATGTTAACACAATGGTTTCTACTATTTTTTTTCTTTATGTTCCTCAAGAAATTTCTGAATGAGATGGGTAGATTTTCAGTCAATGAAAATTTAACAAAAGCAATTTTGGACACACGGAAACAATTTTCTAGTTTTTTTTTTCTCGTTCTATAAGGTGACAGCCTAGGAGAAACTATTATACTGGTTTTTCCATAACATACATGTGCTTATTGTAATTTCGAACATTTTCAACATTCTTTGATACAGTCGCTCTTGGCATAATAAGTCTAAGCAACGTAAGCTTGAAACTTTTCCTGAAGATCAATTACCCCAACGCCAAAGGTTTCAATCTCATCGTTTGAACGTAAGCTTGGTTATTTTGGACTTCGCCTACATTTACTCATCAGAACTAATGGAACTTTGAAGTGTAGAGGCGAAATTTTTGGAAAATGTTCTTCGTATAAAACTCTCAGACTGCTGCGCGTTTTGTACATACCGACATTACCGCATTATTATTGAAAAGTAGTGATTGGAATTCGTCATTCTTGGTCGTTGAAATATGACTTTGATAGTGTTGCAGTCAATATTCTCATCGACAAAACCTCGTTGTCCTCATCTCGTACAAATTTCCAACCTTGAAGGTTTGTGTTTGAATGAAGACGACGGCTGGTTGATGGAAAAACCCATTCAGGTGTGATAACTGGTTATAGCTTAATTGATTCGGAATGAACCTTTTACGATTACGATAGACTAATGAATATAACGAAGATCTCTGACAACTTTTTATTGACCAAAGAAATTGACCTCTCTATAGATAGATAGATAGATCGTTTATTTGACTATATCATATACAAATGCATATTCATAGCAGGTCATTTGTTTCTCGAGGAGAGAAACAAAGTGATACAAATCACTGTTTGCATGTAATACAAGAACATATCAAGTTGAAGAAAAACATTACAAAAGAACATTACAATTCAAAACCAAATATATAGGGGGCAACAATGTTGTCTGTCAGGCAGAAAGTTGCACCTGGAATATTTACGAGGTATTCATCAAAGCATTATTCAATAGATACAATTTGATTTTACGTTTGAACTGATTCACACTCAACATTCTCAGTTAATTGGGAAGTACATTATAAGGATTGGAATCTAGGAATGTTCTTTGTGAAACAGAAAGCCTATATCTAGGAAATCTGATATTATCCGAATAGTATTATGCTGGTGAATGTCAGCATGTGTGGTGAGGTTAGGCAATATTTTATGTATTCGAATTGAATGCAGTGAACTGTGAATATATAATGAAGAAAAAGTCATATTTCTCAACTCAGTGAATGAATGTCTACAAGTATCCCTGTACTCTGAATTAGTTGAAATTTTCATTGCTTTATTTTTGTTGAATGACAATAACACCTGCTGCTGATAAATTCTCCCACAGTTAAATGGCATAGCCAATATGAGATTGAAAAAGTGAGAAATACACTGTTCTTAAAGGGTTGCAATTTGAAATGTCTAAGCTGACGTAAAAGAAACAATACACTTGATAGTTGTTCGATAAGAGCATTCCAATTCAATTAATTGTCTAAGGTAACACCTAGCAACTTGACCTTTTGTTGTTGTTGTTGTTTGTTTCTGTTAACCAGCTAACGAAGGTCAACTCACAGAAGGCGAAAGTTGTGCGAGCAATGGATTAACGAGGCCTCACCTTTTAACGTCCGATTAAGGGTAGTTACGAGTAGCTTCTGAGACTTTTTATTATTTAGTTTGAGATTGTGGGCTCTATACCAAGTTTGCACTTTTCCTTCCATTTCATTAGGCCGATCCAATAAAGTATGTTAATCCTAACTTGAACATATAAATGCCGTGTCATCAGCAAATAGGGCACATTTAATGGGGCATGAAGTTGCTTAGTTCGTTTACATAAATAATGAACAAAAGTGACCCCAAGACAGAGCCTAGAGGTACACCATGATTTTATTTCTTCAAAATCTGATATATTATTATTGAAACGGACAACCTGAAATCGATTTCTCAGATAAGAATCGAAAAGGGAAAGTGGAACCCCTCTAATTCCATCAAAATGTAACTTCTCCAAAATAATGTCATGAGCGACACAGTCGAAAGCCTTTGACAAGTCGCACAATGTTATAGCTGTATGTTTTTGCTGCTCACCACATCCATTACCGCTGTTGTGATTGAACCATCAGCCCTGAAGCCAAATTGCGAATCACTCAAAAATCTGTTTATTTCGAAATATTGTGTTAGTCACAATTCTGGAAAAAATACAAATAATCGATATTGGACGTTAATTCTCAATAAGTGAAGACTGTCCTTTCTTGTATAGGGGAACGACCATCGAAAATTTGAAAATATCTGGAAATTTTTCCGTACTAAAGATTAGGTTAATTAGTTCGGTTAACGGTTCTATAATTATATCTGATGTTTCTTTGATGAGTTTACTGTTCAAGTCATAAACGTCAACACAGCAAGTATTCTTAAGCGATTTTATGGTATCCATAACTTCACATTGGGTAACTGGAAGTGGACAAAAAGAAGACGAATGGATTGGAAGAATCTTTGTGAAATTCAGATTTGATAGATTTGGCCACTTGCACAAAATGATCATTAAAATAGTTTGAGTCAAGGTTTTCATCAATAAAGAAAGTTGATTCAATTTTTTTCTTTCGAACTTGATAATATGCCAGCTAGCTTTAGACTCGTTCATTTATAAGCCGTTTTGATCTTCTCTACATATTCCCTCTTCAAGAGTTCAAACACTCCTGAGTCATCAGGGTTTTTACTCGGGTCTGATATCAATTTGAAATGAACAACATGTAACAACTATATATCACATTGAAAGTTAAACAATATGTTCATAACATAAAATCGAGCATAAAATAAACTTCATTTACAGCTTAGGTGATATAACCAACCTTAGATGGCATGATTATTGTTGAATCCGTTTATAGAATGACTCACGAAACGATAAATCACCAAATAGGTGAACCGATTGAGGTTTCTTCATATGAATGGAACCACCATGTAAGGCGGGTAACGAGCCTACAATAATATAGACCGTTCAGTTGAACTTCGCCCATCCCAATTTCAAAATGGATCAACAATGTCCAATTATCAATAGAAAGATAATTACACCGTTCCATTTCGTCAATGGTCTGGTGAAGGTGTGCTATAGATGATCGTTTGAAGTCATTGGCTGACACTCCCCAACAATTAGTAATTCAGTAAGTACATTGTAACATACTGTCTAAGTGAAATTGAATACGGTTGATTACGGTCGCTGATGAGAATTGAGAATCCTTTTTCGTGAAATGTGAAGGAGTAAACGAGTCGCTAACAGTGTTATATAGAGAAGGGTTGAGTCACCGACTTTTCTACGATATTTCAGAAAAATGAGTGCGTCCGTAAACACAGTATCACCAATGAGACGAATCCCCTTTTCCTAAATATAAATCATGGAGGCGAACTCCACACATGGATAGGTAGGATATGTACCTCATAGATCATAGGGAAGTGTTACGAGGTTGAATACTTTTTGATACAAAATAGAAAACAGTTCTCGAAAAGCATATTGAATAATCGAACTTACATAATATATCTTTATGCAATTATTTCGCTTATGAAAGAGTCAATGAGAAAATCTGCATGGGTTCTTCGGAAAAATTCTTGATTTGATTTTGCCAGCATTGAATTCCATCGAAGCAGCAGAGACATTTTTGAAAATACTATATAATTTAAGATTTCACGGAATAAATTAATCGTATTGTGACAAATCATAACTTGATTGCAACATAACCAAGTTGAAGTATGGTTCAGTGTACAAGGAAAAACCAAAACTGCGGTATTTGCTTTCACAACATTCTCCCACCTGTTGCAATATGAAATTGCGAAACTCAACTTTTTTCCAAACTGCGCTTCGCTGCGGTGCTCTTACTACTCGTACAGATCTCCTTAAGTCCTGGCTTCCCAGATTCTTCTGCCTCGTCCAGCCCTTCTTTCACTTGCGAGCTCGTAGACTCCTCGGTCGGCTGCTGCTCCAACTCCTTTAAGTTTTTGTTGGTTTTCTGATCATGTTCAACTTCATCTGCTAAATTGTCTGAGTACTCTTTTTGAAGCTTTTTTGAAGGTTTCCTCTCAACTTTCGTATGTTTTCCTTTTAAATGTATCGAATTGATGGAATCTTAATCTGGTATCTTTGAACTTGGGAATCCATGTAGAAACATCGAGGGAGTCATTTCTTCGGGTTCATCTGAAATGAAAGTGAGTGGCTGTGAGTTTATAACTGCTTCACAGTCACACGCCGATGTCATAAGCTCATATTCCACAGTTTTTCTTTCCTAAATTTCTCCGCAGTAATTCCTTGATGATACGAACTATCCTCTCTCACTATCCACCCCACCACGCTACTGTGGGGGGATTCAACTACCAGATATTTTACTCTAACTCAAAGATTTCAATTGATTATTTTCCCCAAGGTAATAAGAACCATTATCGGAATAGATTATTGAAATTCTCGCCCTTTTAGTAATGAACCTCCTCAAAGCGTCTATGAAGGCTTCAGTAGATAGATATGATATGAGTTTGAACCGACACACTCGATATACCGCACTATATATACAGCATTTTTTATTGTTTTTCAAACGAAGAGGACCTGCTTAATCAGTACCAATAACTTGAAAACTTGCAATATTATCTATTCTATCTTTTGGAAGCGGTGCAAAAGGTGTGAGATTTCGAAGCAAAAGGTATTCTTCAATTTTTCCAAATCCATTTTTTTCTACAATCTGCTGACGTATAGGACCGTTGAGAAGCTAAATCCAGAAGCACTCCCACAAATTTTGTGCTGTTACTTCAATCAATTTCACCTTAACAGATTGTAAACGAAGTTATGTATCATTGAAATTTTGACTGATATTGTATTTTCAATTTCATCACCGCTATTACTACCTTTTTCGGGTTCTGAATTATTGGTTGGTGACAAAGTATCACACAATATAGGGCACTATCAATCCAGTCGCTTGTGGCAAGGCAAACAATATAGGGGCCGTTCATAAAATACGTCACACTAAAATCAGCTTTTTTTACCCCCTCCCCCCCTCATTGTCACGCTGTGTTACAGTTTTTGTGACACCCTTAGAAATATTTCGTCACAAAATCTAAGACCCCCCCCCCCTTGCTGAGTATGATAAATTTTAAATGATAGTACGAAAATTCTGAAAATTAAAAATATATATATTTATTTATTTATTGGCCGATACATATCGTTTTTTAGCATCTGACTACTTGGGGGCGATGTTCATATATAATAGAAAACACCCTAGAGGGCGGAATTTTTTTTGTTTAACAAGGTTGGTTTCAAGATATTTATAAACAATTTCAATATGGATGGCCACAAATAATATACATATTTAACATAATCAGAAAAAAATCGCTTTATTTTGTTTCATTTGTATAGTGAAATACAGTGTACTGTAACAAGATTAATTCGCATTCTCAATTGAAAATTCATTCGCGAAGATGGAGTCACTATAGATTTGATTAAAAAATCTGACGAGTTTAGGAATTCGTTTGAAGATGTCGCACATGTAGATTTCTACCAAAATCTACTGAAGATTTCTTTCATACCAAAATTTTCGTCAGAAATCTAAAAAAGTATATTTCTACCAAAAGTGGTCACGCTGGCTAGCGTTCACGACAAAAAATAATAAACGGCGAACGTCACGTTGCCGTATACCCCCCGACCCCTCTTGTCACATCTTGTCACACTCAGCCAGGCCCCTCCCCCCCCTTGTATGCCAACGTATTTTATGAACGGCCCCATAACTGAAATAGGAAATTCTACAGAAATGTGTACTGAAATATGCTGTTTCAATCAAGATTTCAAGAAGTATGTGATAGGTAGATCACTCAGGTTGTCGTCAGTGAAAAGGAGATCTTATTGGGTCCCCTGGTATAGGGTAATGCATTTTAGAACACATTTTGCACTTTATTACATGTTCAATATTAACGAAAAGTATGATTTGGCCGAGGATTTGGCTTTAAACGAGCATTATTTCTTGAAACTTTCTTTTCTCTCGTTCAGACCAATTTTTCGTGCTTTTGAACAATCGTGACTATGATGCGATTTTCCATCACGAAAAATGCCTCGAAAAATGCCTAATCAAATTTTCTTACCCTTCGACTCGGACGAGAAGACGCTGTATATTGTTTAGCATCACTTCGTTCTTGACTATCTAGCCACTAGCATCTTTTCATCATTAAATTGCTTACTTCTCGCACAGTACACCCTATCTATACAGAAGCGCAACTTGAGGGCGGCACTTTGATCTTTTTGGGGTCAATTTTTTGTAACCTTGATATAAAGCTTGGCTTGTATAATATCATTTCTAGGCGGTAAATTGAAACTGTCGGTTGATATACATTTTAAGTGATACACCTTTGAAAACTTTCTAGTTTTATCTTTTCTGCTTCTGAAGTGAAATTTGGGCAGTTTCAATTTCATTTGAAGATATGGACCTTCTCAAGCCTGAATAATTCAGAATATAAAGTTCTCTTACCAAATTGGTCTGAAGGCTTCTTTGTTGATCAGCAATCTACATTCATTATTTTCAACGCATACAAACGGAGAACTTCGATATCTATCTAAATAATTTGAGTTAATGAGCTAACTCTTTTTGCACGTTTATTAAAAGTAAGTGTAGTAGACATGAAAAATACCCAATCACTTCATATTTTGGGAAGAGTGGAAAATACCAGTGAGGTGATGTAAGCCTACCCATTTGATGTTCAAATAGTTTTTTAATCAACTGAATATTTTTTCATTTCTGAACCAATAGGGATTCTTTTCCCAAATCCTCTATTCGCATATTTAAGGGAATAGAATATCTTCATCCTAATAAACAAGAAGATTAAAGAAGGGTCATATCGAATAGAATTTACCCAAATTTCACTTCAGAAGCAGAAATCATTAGACTAGAAAGTTTACAAAGGTGTATCACTTAAAATGTATATCAACCGACAGTTTGAATTTACCGCCTAGAAATGACATTATACAAGCCAAGCTTGCGATTCGGTCGGAACGCTTCAGATACGCTTCTGTATAGATAGGGTGTTCTCATTTACGTATAACGAACAAGAAGCGAATCTCACAAATTGGACAAATACATTGGACAAATAGGTACGCATCGTACGGATCGTATAAAACGGATCGATTTGTGGTAGTGCGTCCACTGTATCCGTAGCGATCGGATTGCCGATGCGACGGTCGGCTTTTAAGTAACATTCGCATTTTCGTAGTGAGTTGACGATCGGAAACACTACAGTGTGTAATGTTTCCGATCATGGAAAGTGATGAAGAACTTGTCATTATTGCTTTGTTATTAGATGAAGAAGAAAGGAGGGGAAATAAGAGAAGACATAGATTGTGGATACATGACATATTCAAAAAAAGATCACAATTTGGAGAATATCATACACTATTCACTGATTTGCTCCATGATATGCGTAATAACAAATATAATTAAAGCACGTGTGTGTACTTAGTGTCGAAATGTAACAAAATTCAAATGATCTGTGAGGCGACCAGTGACTACTTATTGTGACATGTGTCCACTTATCGGCAATCCGCATGTTGTCATCCGCACCAGTCGGAAAAGTTGCCCCTTCGATAAATTTCATCGGCATTACCGACGGACCGATACGTGCGATCCGTCCGCTGCCGGTCAGTGGACGCATATGTATAACTTACTATACTAATAATTCTAAAATCTGTTTCGTACGATCCGTACGATACGTACGATGCGTACCTATGGACGCTTACCTTAATAGAAACAAACAAGTACTGGTGTTTCTTGTCAAGTAGTTTACTGGCTTATTGTTTTTTGCTGGTAATCTTGCTAAGTCGCAAGAAAAATAGTGTGGAGGTCATGAAATTCTGTAGTGGTGGGGACCACAGGATTAGCAGCTGTGTAGCGGCAAGTGTAGCTTCTTGTTCGTTATACGTGAATCTTCTTTTGTACGACGTTATATCTTGACAAATTTTGTTTACTATTGTATACCCCAGATGATGTGCAATAACTCTCTAATGTATCTCCAGAATTGTGCAATTATTGTTGTAAAGATTATTCATTTTCAACGTCGGTGTGCTATATTTATGTACAGCTCACTATGAATAAGTTACAAGTAAGTTTTGCTTTAGGTACTTGTTAAGCTATGAAAAATTCGGTTGTTAACACTATAACCTAACCCAACCTAGTTAAAAAACTTCGGAATATAGATTTATGATTCAAATCTCTGCTGTTGGCATTTATTATAAATACCAATCTACATATGTATGTGAAATCGAGATTCAATTAATCCACTGTTCTGACGTTTGAGGCCACATTTCGTTTCTACCAATTAGGCATTCCAGACACTTGTCAAAAATGTCAAATGAATCGAAATGAACCAATACGGCGCCATCTGCCCCCCAGAAACTATCGTTTGTTTTTTGCAAACGAGTGTTTGATTGGTTGAAACTTGTGTTAGCCACCCAGACATCACGTGATCTGGAATGCCCAATGTTGAGGTGTAAGTTTTATAGGTTAAAATAATAACTGAATTAAAAGACTACCTTTCAAATATAATATGACGACAATAAAGGATCGGGAAAAAAATATTTGAGACAAATTTCATTTTTATGTATATTCCCTATTCAACACGACAGAAAGAATACTAGGAGCTTCAAAACTAAAAGTCAATCCCGGTAAATCGTTGATATGAAGTGAAAGTAGTGTGGGAACGAACATATTTGGGTAACGTTTTGGATGAAAACCTATAGAAAATCACAACCATCAGATACTTAAACTAGAGACACTACACTGCATCGGGAAGGTAGCCCAACTGGCAACAGTTTGGGGAAGAATACTACTTGTCAAATGTGGTATTATTGATATATAGAAACGTTGGCTACAGGCACACCAATTGACCTTCGGACTAATCATTATGTCTATTGTTGGTTATTTCTAAGTTTATTAAAAAATTTCATGAGTTCGATACTGATAACGTTTTCCACTATGTTTGGAATAACTGATAGAAACACAATGGGAATATATTCGATAGGTATGGTTTTTTCGTTCGCTTTCAAGGGACGTATAGAATTCCGCCTAATTTTCATATCACAGGAGTTTCTCCCAAGTTATACGAGAGGTTGAATGGCTCGCGAAGTCCTGGTGTTAATTTGGGACAGATATCTTGAAAACAGCATAGATTCATCAGAATAATTCTCATGGTACGTTAGTTTCAGGCATACCGTGTTAGGAATCACACGTTGAAAGGTGAGACTGTTGATCCTCGGGAAATACGTAGAACCGCCAATTATTGAAAATAGGAAATCATTTCTGGTCCAGATGAACTCCCATCGTTCTCAGTAAGAGACCGTTCCACTACCTAGAGTTGAAGACAATTCTGTGGAATTATGTCTGAAGTGATCGTTCCCATGTGACTTCGAAAAAATCTTAATTACGGCGGTCGAATAGATTTATGACTCTTCAGAAGATTTTAATATGATTGCACCGATTTGTTCTTTGTGTCGTATGTTGATCGTCAAAACTTTGAGTTTCAAATGGTCATCGTTCCGATTCATATGCTTCATCTTTCGGCATGCCTCAAGGATCAAATCTGGAGAAGTTATTTCTATACGGTGACACAATTAATTTTATTTATCGACCAGAAGTTGCTCAACCAAATAGTGGCTGATAAATTTGTTTGCCGCGTCCTTGTCGACTAGTATGTTGCTCTGCGGATGGATTTCACCTAGACAGCAGTTATTGCTTTTATTTTGAAAAACCGAAAAAAAAACTATTCATATACTTCCAACCACAATTCGATTTTAAAATTTCTGTCTGAATAATCTCTCAATTGTATGTTAAGAAGGGCTGGACGCTTTTCGTATCCACCGATAAAAATTTCTATATCCAAAGAAATTTACTTAAACTCAGTTGACACGTTATTTCCAAAACTCTAATAACCAGTACTAATCTAGCGAGGAGCAGAGGAAAATAATTCAAACAAGCTACTAAATAATTCCCAAGGTGCCGGGACGGGTCCGAAAAGTTGTTAATGCACGGTATCATAAAAACAAATGCGTTCCATTATCACAATTATTTGCACCTCAATTTCGATTTTCAGATATTGATATCTTGCTCATTCAGAAGTTATTCTGGGAAACTGATTTCACTGTCGTATTCCTCGTACTGTTATTTGTTATTCATATACAACTTAGGAGATGTAACCACCATTCTCTTGGAAATAAATGATGTAAGTAATAACTTGCTATATTCAGGTGCAGCGCACATTAGGGGTCAGTATTCGACCGAAAAAGCTGGCAAAAACTATAAAACGTTCTCGTGTGCCGCTAGCATGTCTGAGACATTCATGGCCGGTTGCGCCAACTTCCTTAAGTGTCTCTCCCAGCTAAAGCCCGGCTCAGATTAATGTTCACGTTAGAAAGTATCATTGCACCACCAGGATTAACTGAAATCTTAGCTACGCATGTAAACAGTTTGGCAACGATGCATTGCTAGTAGCTTGTCATGATGACAACTTCAAAGGCGTCATAGAAAATAAAGAAACTAGCTCTTACCGGGGGGGGGAGAAGATTACCGATTTATTCAATTCTCAAGGAATCCAGGAGTTCACCGTTCGAAAGAAAGCATATGATAAGGGCCCTTTGATTAGATATTGCTGATGAAAAAAGCTTTATGAAGTTGTTGGTTATTTAGCAGTAAGTAAGATCTTCGCAAGGCAAATACTTTTGAATGTTGTGAACCATGAAACAGTTTTTGGATTGGAGACTGTCTTTGATGGTAACGAGAACAAAACTCCTGATACTGATAAGGATTCTGGGACAATGACAAATATTCATTCCGAACAAAGCTACACCTAAGATGTCTAGAAGGATGGTGCTGGGACTGATGCGATATTGTTTAGAATTTTATGGCGACACTTATCTGTCATTAGTGTCATTTTTACGTATCGTGGTGTGTTTCTCAAATTCATCGCTAGTTGACGCTAATTGGAAGTGCATAGTCAACCGATCGATCGACAAACTATATTCTTCGATTCGAGCAGTCAACAAAATGAGCAAAATCTAATGTCATACTCATAAAAACAAAATCGAATGAAAGGAACACAATTATAGGGAATTTGGCCAGTATTCTGAACAAATAATATAGGTTGTTGATCAGTCAGCGTCCAAAAGTAAAAGTATAGCCAGCTGACAGGTCGGCCGTTTATACATTTCCTAGGAAATTTGTAACTCTTTTCGTTGCAAACGCCATCTGAACTGATTTGATGTCAAGGGGTCATGATGCTTATTATCATAGTAGGCATATGTGTCGCCAAGTTTACCCCAAACATGCCCAGGTATAACTCGGTACACCATCCTTCTAGACATCTTAGCTACACCGAACCTGAGTCCAGCACCTTCTGCGAAAGTAGTACAAAACCCTACTGCTTCACCTATGTCACCTAATTCACTTATAAAGACGTTTTCCGTTTTTTTTATAATTTTTATTGTCTGCGAGATTTGGAAAAAAGCTGCAGCAACCTATTCAAAACGTACAACAATAAAGGGTTGCAAAACCATTGGCTGAAAAGACGTAGACATGCCTGCTAGTCAATTAGTGTACGAATTTGCTTTGTTGGAAAAGATTAAACAAGAGGATTCTGCAGCAAAGACCTTATACGAAGAAAAGAAGCAGAAAGAGAAGAAATAAATACTGTTTGAGTTAGAAAACAACAAATTAGAACTGGAAATGAAAATTCGGCAGTTGCAACTGGAAAATTGCAAGAACAACGTGTTTTTGATTTCCAATGAAATGTTTTTATGAGAAATAAAAAGGTCTATTCAAATTGAAACTTTCAACCAGCAGTATCATATTTCATTCCAAAACAAATAATAAAACCATTCCATATGCCTACATAGTTTTCTATCGCACTTAAATAAAACTTACCCTCATTACAAAACCTTGAGCAACAATATTTTCGTTAAACGGAGGTACATTGGGAACTTCATCCTGGTTCATGACCTTCACAAACCTTTGTACATCTTCAGGATTTTTAGAATCTTCTTCATTTTGTTCTCTACATATTATATTATGCAGTATGGCTAAGGCAACAATCAACAATTGTATTGTCTCAAATTTTAATCGAAGACCATAGGCTTGAGCTGGAAATTGCCTTTTCCATACACCAATTAAACGCTCTATGATATTCCGAGTCCTGAAATGAGCTTCATTACAAAATTGTTCAACTCTCGTTTGTGGATTCTCTACTCGAAAAAGAATAAGTGGAAGAATATCTGCTACTTAAGTTTTGCTGTCATTTACACGACACCTTACTTCTAAGGAAAACTGGTGCATACCGATTTCCAAACTTAAGGTTATCCCTAGATTAAGTCCAACCTGAGCGAAGCGGTGCAACCCGCCATTAAAATTCAAAACGATCAAACTGTCAAAAAATAAAGAACACCACTTTCCATTGCATTCACGTATTTTCGAAACGTTACTTCATTTTCTAGTTCATGTTGCGAACATCTCCTTTGAATATGTCTCCTGCACTAATGGGGTACGTGAAATAAATCAACTGTCGAGCGCACTAGGTTTGGGCAGAGACATACGGAAATTAAAATTAGTTGAACCTTCCAGGCTATTATTTCACCGTTTAATGTAATCGAGAATTTGAAGCAAAAAACTGAATTCATATAGAAGAAACAAGAGAGTTTTTTTACGTTACTTGTCTATCGGACGAATTTGTTGGAATTCGTTTTTTCTTAACAGAAGTCGTCTTTTGATCTTCGGGATCGGTCACAATCTTTCACTGAATACAAATATGCTTGTTTTTTCACCGAATTCGTTTATCAAGTCATTGGATTCCATAAAGCATTCGATCAGAATCTCGGTAGTGTAGAGGTTCGCCTTTCAAAGTGTTGACCAATTTTTCCCGAATATAATTGACAGACATACTCTATATGACACCAATCTTCAAGAATTGTTCAAGACTCATCAAAACATTAATAAAAAAAATACGGCCGGGTATGATGATATTTCCTTTAGGATTCTCCTGAATTTACCAATCAATGCTCTCGAGACATTGGTCGCCCTCATAAATACCTCATGCAGAACTGGTTCATTCCCATCTTCTCTGAAGAATTCTGTTGTCATTTCAATACATAAAGGTGGTGATTTGGATAATCCCTCCAATCTGCGTCCAATTTCCTTAATACCAACTTTAGCAAAATGTATTGAGAAATTAGTCAAGGTACGTTTAGAGGAATTCTTAAAACTGCACTGTATCATTAGCAAACACCAGTTTGGTTTTCAGGCGAAAAAAGATACCTACAAATGATGCTATCTTCTTTTTTTTATATGAAATTCACTTTGAAATAAATGCTGGTGAAGTAGCCGCCGCTATTTTTTGTGATATTTCAAAGGCGTTTGATTGCGTCAACCATGAATTTCTAATAAAAAAACTTCGTCAATATGAGTGTAGAGGTGTGACGAACACTTGGTTTGAATCGTACCTTTCAGGGCGGAGTGAAATGGTGATGACAGCGGAACTCTCAGAGAACAGGGCCATTGAATCTGGTGTACCACAGGGTTCTGTGTTGGGCCCTATCCTGTTTTTGTTATATATAAATGACTCATCTATGATCGACATATCTGGTAGTTTCACTCTATTCGCGGATGATACAACGATATTGTGGAAGGAAAAAAACTCAGTGGAGCTACATAAGATAATATCATCCGACTTGGAGAAGGTGAAAAGCTGGTGCGATGCCAATTTACTATCTTTAAATGCATCGAAAACGAATATAATATAATTCAAATGTTTGCTTGAAGAAATTCCAATAGACTCTGCCAAATTGCAAAATAAATTACACAAAAAAATTCTCGGTGTATTCGTTGACAATAGGCTGAAATTTGATGAACACCTTAAACAACTCGAGAGTAGGTTATTTCCCGGGTGTTAGGCAGTGAGAGTGGTTTCCAATGAGTTGGGTTTCCATATCGCAAAAAACGTTCTCAGCTACGGTATGGAATACCGTTTTGGGGAGCATGCAACTCATCCCTTCTCTCTTCTGTTTTGATATCACAGAAGAGGGCACGTCGGTGTCTTTGTAAAGTCAAACCCAGAGTATCATGCAGGAATTTGCATCGCACTTTTTATCCTTGAGACGGTTCGCCTTATCTATAAACATAAATCGAAGTTCAACTTTGTTTCTACTCCATATGCTACTCGTTATAACATTTAAACCTTCAGACTTCCTATCCCGACTTCGAATCTAATTAGAGACTGTATATACTATAATGGTGGTGAATTGTTCAATCATTTACCATTAGAAATAAGATCTGCAAATCTGAGCAACATCCATCTCAAAAAGGCGGTATAACACCTACTGGTTGACAGACCCTATTATAGTTTGGAGGAATGTTTTAGTGAATCTTTTTGAGAATAATTTTTAATGATTTATTGTTTATGAGTGTTGATTTTATGTTTATGGACTTTGTCAATAAGATGCAAATCTTCAGACAATAAAGTATATTATGATTTGATTTGATACTCCATAGAGTACTCAAAACGATTTTTCACACTATACCCTCTACTGCTTGCTTGAGATTCAGTCAATTCATGAGGAATATATTGCAGGGGCAGCCCGACTGGGAACAAACGTGGTCAAAAAAAACAAAGCTTCCTATACAAATCTCACTGACAATGGTTTTACAAAACCGCGACACATTTTTCGCTATAATTATTATTCTGCTTGGGGAAGCTATTTTCGCTTGCTTCTTAATCTCGTACAAGTGCTTTTGATGCCAACTTCGCTAAGCCTGTTAACCAGTGAGCATAATGCTTTATGGTTATAATTCCAGTTTGAGATAGTGAAGAAAGGTGAATTATAAAAACAAACAAATGAATAACGAGAACAAATTTCAAAACAACAGAAATCGCCACTGTTAGGAATATAACATTCGATTACTCATTACGACTGGCCATTGTTTTAAATGCGTCATTAACATGTATTCGAACCTGTGCCCGATACGGATCACGATAAAAAGTTGAGGCATTTGAGTAAATTAATGTTTACATATCACGGCTGCACAGCGTTCAGGGTGTAACTGAATAAGTATAAAACATTTAAGGAGGTGATTCCTCATCGAAAAAAAATAGTATCTTTCATATACAGATACTTCATTGAGGCATCCCTTGTCAAGATACAGCCCCTTAAAGGGGGTATATAAAATTTAAAGTAACAAATTAAGAACAGAACAACAACACACAATTAGTTTTAATTAAATTTCGTAAATTCACAAACTGACAGCGTCATACCAATTTAATTGTCACTATCGCTAATAGCGACCTACTAGATAGATTAGTTTCGTATTTTGGCATTTATGACGATGTATGTAGTTATTCGTAAAATAATTATTCGCTGCGAACTAGTTCATTTTGGGTAAAAATACCCAAGAGACATTTTTCGTTTAGAATGAAACAGGCTATCGGAAATAAATTTTCAAATGGTAAACAAATAATAAGAAAGAAGTCACATTGGAAATAAATTTCAGGGGTTGCGTAAACCAAATAAATTACTGGCTAAGTGTCTTTTTGGTGGTACAAAACGTCAGGTTAATTTCAATATTGTAACTTTTTCAGTGCTCGTGAAAAATATTGTTATACAAATTTTATGTACCCCCTTTCAGGGGCTGTATCTCAACAAGGTATGCTCCAATGAAGTTTCTTTATATGAAAGATCCCTCCTTGAATGTTTTACACTTATTCAGTTACACCCTGTATACTATCAGTTGCGTTTTTTTATTGAATAACACACTTTCATTAGCTTTGTTTGTATGTTAGAACGAGGTTTTCACCAATTTTGAAATGTCGGAATAGTTTGAACTGTTGCACACTTATTAGGGACCAATGACAATGCAAAAATATAAAAAAAAAATGTTCCGATATCCTTACTAGGACTTTCAGAATAAACCTTTTGGTTTTTCCAACGACCTTGATAGAAACTTGGATTTCTATTCCGTGCGAAGAAATACTTCACTTCTCGTCAGCTTCTAATGATCTACAAAGCTCAGATACGACCTGTCATGGAATACAGTTCTCATGTGTGGAGTTCGTCACCAGAACATTCATTGAGTCTTCTCGATTCGATTCAGAAAACGGCAATTCATCTTGTTGGTGATTCTTCGTTCACAGACTCGCTTACTTCATTGGAAAATCGTAGAAGGGTCGGAGACTCGTCTCTCTTCTATAGATACTTTCACGGTCGATGCTCTTCTGAATTGTTATCAATCGTTCCACCATTTGCAATATCTGCACGAGTGACTCGAGTACAGAATTCCCACCCCTTCGTTGTGAATTTGGAAACCTGTCGAACCTCTCTTGCTCAGGGATTTTTTTTCAATAGAACAGCTGAGCTTTGGAACTCCTTGCCAAAAGAGGTTTTTCCTGAGGCTTACAGAATTAAATAGTTACAATCCACAAAAAATGTTGCAGCTTTTGACCATATTACAATATTATACGCTTCTGTCAAATTTCTATGAATTCAAGGTGCTTCCCATGTTGCGCATTTTGGTGCTGATTGTTATGATAATAATCTATAAAAGTATCATAGTCTTCAAAAATATTAAAGTTTAGAAAAACAAAAAATAAACACAAATTATGGAAAATCTAACTAAGAAATGAGAAATAAATACAAGGGTAAAAAAATTAACACAACGATTTTGTGAGGAAAGTAAAGATTTTTTTTTACAAATTTGAAATAAGAGTTGTATCAATAAAAAAATATTTTGCGATGTAAGAAAGCGTGGGGTGAAGTAATCTAGTGACACCATGCACCCCAATATGCTCAAATGTGAAAGCAGCTGCGAGCGATCCCAATAACGCAGAAATATATCCTCCTGTAATTTCATTCTTCTTCCTGATTCGAAAGTCTATCGATTTCTTTTATGTTGGGCCATAAAGATTCTGCCAACCACATCGTTCTCCAACGGTTTTACTGTTGAGGTTTTATTTCGAACCTCATCGAGATTTCATCCCGGTATATGAGCACGTTCAGCTCTTTTCTTGTCTAAAGATAGAAGTTTCACTTCATGTTGACTTCCGTGTAATGTAAAGAATGACCTAGTTATTATCCTAAGCGTAATACGAAACTGGCGCAGCTTATTTGTATGCGCTTGAACTGGATGCAGTTAGCTAACACCTCTCAATATGGAGAACTGTCGTAGTTGCAAGAATTGATGAATCAAAATTTCAGCATGCATTACGTATTGATTTTATATGTAATTCCTTCAGAGCATCCGTAATAATTGGTGTTCCCAATGAGTACGTTTTTATTTTTGGAATTCATGCTAATCGAGTCAGGTGTTGATTTATATCCTTTCACGCAACGCTCAAGTGACATTCCTTTCATTTTCCATCTTGGCTCATTTCTAGTTTTCAAGTCATTCTACCATTCATACTCGGTAAATTCTATCTTTACAAGGAATTTCATCTAAGTCGGATGAATAGGCATTTATCTTTTATTGTAGTAGTTGGAAAGTATTATGTCAAAAACCTGAATTCCAGTTGGAGTTTCAATTCTAGTTGAAAAATTCAAGTGATACAAGTGCATTGATTCCTAGTATTTCACATTCAATAGCATCACTAATATCTAGTGAAATTCAAAATTCTGATCCTACCTAATCAACCAACGAAAATGTGACTTTGTGGATAACTAAATCATTTTGAAATAATATTTTTAGTGGAGATATGTCACATTCAATAGTCATATCCAGATAATTATAACTTTCGTTTAAATTTTATTTGAGGAAGTAGATAAGTGTTGAATTTTTTCCCCTTAGAAAATCGAAAAGTTTTCAATTCTTATAATATTTGTGTATTATATTGGCGGATTGGTATAATTGAACGGAAACGAGGAGATTGCTACTTGCTACTGCCTCTTTTAAAGGAAAGTTGAACTGGGGAGATTCAGTTCAAAATAGGTTGTGTCAAATTCAACACAGCTGTGGGTTGGCAAAATCCACAGCCTATGAAGGCCAAAGCCAGAAACAGCTAGTTGTCTTGTGGTGGGCATTTCGAATTGAATGCGAATTGTGATAGTCCAGAGAATTTGATAATCTATTTATCAGTTTCCTGATTTCTCTGCTTCATAGCAAATACTACTTTCTATTTGTATCACTTCAGTTTCAGTTGGTTGACGTGGCGAACTGTCACCACTGACGGAAAAACTATGACAGCATTTTCTTGGAGTGTTACACCCTAGGTGGTTCCACTTATGTGTCGCCTGCCGTTAAGGCACGATTCAATTCAAATCCTCTGGTCATCCATCACGATTTGTCTTCGATACGAGGACCATGCCAACCCACAGCTTATGAAAGCCAAAGACAGAAATAGCTAGTTGTCTTGTGGTGGGCATTTCGAATTGAATGCAAATTGTGATAGACCAGAGAATTTGATAATCTATTTATCACTTTCCTGATTTCTCTGCTTCATAGCAAATACTACTTTCTATTTATATATATATATATATATATATATATATATATATATATATATATATATATATATATATATATATATCAGTTTTTGTGAGTTTTTGGGAAGTATATCATACAAATTGGCAATGAAAATTAAAAATAACAAATTTGTTTGTTTCTTTTTCTATATTTTCCGATCCAATGCGCCTCTGAAACAGAAAGCTATCGAATAAAAAACTTTATTTTTTCATATTAAGATATTCTAGAGATTTAATAATGCAGCTAATTATCAGTACCGGAGATAACATATCAGAGAAAGTTTAATTGGCAATTTCAGTTCACTCGAAAAGCATCAACTCTTGTCTTTTCAATACCAAAATATGGATCGAAATCGCATCAGTTTTTGCATAAATATTCCATTCGGAGCAAGTACCTACACCGTACAATCACACATCAGACTCAATGAATTAGGAGCTTACTCTGTGCACATTTATATTCGGCGCATGTTGGTTCAGAATCAGAGGAAAATAGGTCACAGTTACGTTCAATTTCGCGTTGGAAAAAGTCCCAGTGGAGAGATCGTTTTGTTGTGAATTCAGAAAACATGGAAATGGAAAGAATCCAGAAGTAATTCAGAAAGAAAAATGAGTTTATACTTCATAACCATCTACTTCTGATGAAACTTTTTTCACTACTCGAGGAGAAATAGCAAAATGGTAGATTTTCTTTCCTTTTCTTGATAGGGTCATTTTTGCTTCAAAAAATCACGAATGATAACGAAATCAATGACTTCCTTAATGACAGCAACAATCCACAAACACCAACATTTGTGTATGCGTATTTCCATAGAAATACAGGATGTCGGTGAGAGAAAAAATTGAAACTAAACAGTTCTACGATTCATCTTGGAAGGTGAACCTTCCTCAGACTTTCTGTGATCGACACCATATGGAATTTTCTTTTATACTGAATTCACATGAATTCTGACTTTGCAGTTATTTTTTGGTAGAAAAATGTGTACAAATCAGTTTTCAACTGTAATGCTATGAGGGACCTATTGAATTTGACAGCTTCCAAAAATAGTTGAAAAAATCATATTCCACAGAAAATTTCAAAAATGTGGAAAGAAAACTTTTTTATTTTCAATTAAATTAATTAATTAAAAGGAGTTCATTTGAGCTCATTTGTTAAGCAAAAACAAACTGTGAAGCCAAATTTATATTATATCTATTAAAAAATAACTCCAATACCTATAGAGTATGTTGTGCGGACTTTCATGTGTGTCAATGTATAATAATGTACTGAGTGATAATGAGTGAAAAGTGATAGTTATATGGTAATCACATCGTCATATAGTTTGGCTGAGTTTCGTGAATAATGCTTGATATAAATTAAACAAAGAAACAACAATTGTTCGTGAGAAGCATTAATCGGAGGGGTAAAATTTGTTTTAGTTGCTTGCCATTTTACAAAATTCCTGAAGCAGTTTGGAATCTGTTGGCAGTAAGTTTTTCAAGATACACTTTTGTTATCGTGATCGTTTCTCGCATGTTTCTAACATCCGAGATTATATATTCGTGCATTGAATTCAATAACCATTTCATAAATCAGAATTATAAATTAGATTATTGCCAATGAATTGCTATTTTCATTCCTAGTGTGTTTACCAGTTTCTGAGAGTTATTATTGTTCACATTGCTGCACCCTGAATGTTCATCCCAAAAATATCCTGACCAATGATTTATTATGAATTACACTGACAAACGATTTGATCGAAATACAAAATCTGACTGAATTCAATATGGCAAAACTATTATAATGTATCGCCTATGGTAGACATCATTTACGAGTAAATTCAGTGTAGACGACAAACAAAACAACATATCTTGGTCGATTCCTTGAGCCTGTCTCCCGATTTGATGATGGAATAGAATGTAAATTATATTTCCTTGATAAAAAAATAGCTGATCCTTTGGATGATAAACAGCTGTTCGATTCACATTGAGATGGAAATAACCATGTATCACTAGACTTACAAATCAAACAAACCGGTAGTTTATTTGATATATGAATCATCTGAAATATTTAAACATTGTGATTTTCCCACTTTGAGGGGTTTGCAAAAAAACGGAGAATAGAATTTTGAAACAGTCATGTTATGAAACATTAAAATTTCATATCACATATCTTTCCTTGTTAGACATTCCGAAGAGTGTGACCAGAAGGCAGAGCCTTATGTGGGCAAGGGCCGGCTCGAAGCGCTCTGGGGCGTCTTACGGATTTTTATGGAAGTGCGTTTGCTATTTCAACGGTGGGAAAATATGAAAAATCCTTTAGGGATTGAATGACATATTTCATATTCCCATTATTAGTCAGCTTCTAATGATCTACAAGGCTCAGATACGACCTGTCATGGAATACAGTTCTCATGTGTGGAGTTCGACACCAAAACATTCATTGAGGCTTTCCGATTCTATTCAGAGTAAGGCAATTCGTCTTGTTGGTGAATTTTCGGTCACAGACTCGCTCACTTCATTGGGACATCGTAGAAGGGTCGGAGACTTGTCTGTCTTCTATACATACCTTCACGGTCGATGCTCTTCCGAATTGTTATCAATCTTTCCCCCCTTGGCAATATCTACACGGATGACTCGACGAGTACAGAATTCCCACCCCTTTGTTGTGAATTTGGAAACCTGTCGAACCTCTCTTGCTCAGGGAGCTTTTTCAATAGAACAGCTGAGCTCTGGAACTCATTGCCAAAAGAGGTTTTTCCTGAGGCTTACGAACTTCAAACGTAATTCATTTCATACGAAATTCAAAGTAAATGATTTACATAGTATTTCCTGTCCCTTGATTCACGCGGTGTTCTTTGAACATTACAGGGCTTCCCTTTCGTGTAAAACTGCATATAAAAAAAAGACTACATTGAACTGAATTTATCGAAGCCGTAACTGATTCATTGCATTGCAGATATCCTTTCATACCTGATATCTCAAATTCAGCTTCCATAATTGAGATCTTGGGAACTATAGGATACTATGTAAATGCTCGAATTGGGACAGAGTGGCCACAGTACCATAACACGCCTGAAGAAGTTTTTGTATAGTGAAACACGTATAGCGTTTTGGTAAACTGTCTAGTGGAAATCACCCAAAGTTATCTCCTAGATATCTCCGAAAATACAGATGATTTTGAGACATAAATGACATTTTGTTGGCCATGAAAATTTGCAACTAAATCGATTTCGAGTTCCCAATGGTGAAAGTCTAATTTGAAATTCATATACAACGCTTTCGAAAGATGTATGCCGACACAAGGACGGATTTTGTAAGCGTTGCCCGAAATTAATTTTTGGGTATTTCTTCTTTATTTCGTATATTATCGGAGAACTCGCCGGCATTTTCTTCAGCCATTCAAAGCTCGTTTAGTTGAATACACATTTTCATTGCTTTCAATTTTAATTGTATTCAAATTTATATTTAACTTCATTTACATTTTATTTCGATCTTTATTTCAACTTTTTCATCAAAGTTAATTTCAATTTTCTTGCCTGGATTTCAGTGTCTTCAATTTCAATATTCCTATTTCAATAGAAGCATTTTTCTCAACTGTCTTCTCTTTTCCTAATTTGATATTCTTGTTTCAGGAAATATCAGTGCAGTATTCATTTATAAATGGAAAGGCGACGAATTAGCAAACAAATTAGAGAATGACTCAAAAGTGTTCATTCACATCACAATAGCTGGTCACACGTCATCCAGGACAGCAAGTATCAATAGGTGAGTGTGGATTCCTAATAAATTAGTTTCGTGATTATCATTCAGGCCAACAGCGATTAAACATTCACATTCACTGATAGCTGAACATTGGAGAGCAACAATCCATTTTCTGGTGGATTGAATTTTATGAAAACCTAAAACAAATTCGAGTAAAATAGAATCGAATGAGATAAGCAAAGGTAAAATACGACAAGAGGGCTGAAAATTATTGCGATTGTACTGAAAATAACACATATTCGGTTATAATTGCACGAGTGCATAAAAATTACCGATAATTTTGCAAGAAAGCGTGGTATCTAAAAATTGCAAGTTTATTTTCATATTTTGGCGAAAGTGTCCGAGTACGAAGGACGAGGGCTCTTTTACAAAATATGAAAATAACCGAATGCAATTTGTATAAGATATCACGCTTGAATGCAAAATTATCTGGTAATTTTTATGCACGAATGTAATTCATTGGAATATTTCACGAATAGAGAAATTCTCAAGGAAATGTTATTTTTTGTTCAATTATACTTTCCTCTATAGATTGTATGGAGCACTCACCAAAACGCGAAATGTTTTTCTATTTTTGAAGTCTATCTGACATTTTTTTGTGTTGTTTACTGACGTCTAGCGAACCGGTTTCAAATGTGTTGTTATGGTGACTTGATACAATGCAATAACCGCTGTAAGTTTTCGATACAATGCAATTACCGCTGTAAGTTTTCGATAATTGCATTGCTCTTATGGGACATTTTATATATGAGGGAAATATTCATCAATATTCGTTCGACATCAAAAATTGATAGACCCCACTCACTTGTCACTTAGCAAACAACCACAAGCACTAAACATATCCTGAAAATGTATATGACAACCAGGCTGTTGAAGTAGCCCTCTTGACAGAACACGAGACCGACAGATTCAGAATGAAGGGTAACCCAAGTCCGTCGATACCCTACATGAAAGTTGCATGATTGAATATCCAATAGGTATATAAAATTTCCATGTTAGAATGTTAGTTACCGTACTCCTCCGAAACGGCTATACCGATTTTTACCAAATTTTATATGCGTAAGTATTCAGTAGGTCTGAGCATTTTTTTTTAACTGTACTTCGATTAAAAATCTAATTTTTTTTAAGAAAATAAACATTTATTTTTATTAATAAAGTTTAATCCTGATATATGATTGGACCAATCTTAGATTCTTGAAATTTGCCGCGCCTTTACTGGTGAACAACGTGATGCCTTGGTCTAATCTACTTCAAATTTTACATTGAAATTCTTTTACAGAATTGATGGAAGACATATTTCGTATTTCATTGAAATTCGTCGTCTAACGGAGTTGAAAAGTAGTAGAAAATTATTTTAGGGGTTAATCAAGGCACAGCCTAAACCACTGATTGTATAGTTCAGAAACTTGAACGGTGTCTTCTTTGTGTGACGTAGGTATCCGATAAGGAATATTTTCCAGAAAATCCACTTCTAAGAGAGTGAAATACGGGTTCAAAGTTTATATGGGACAACGTGATTCATAGGTCCAATCTATTTCAAATTTTGCATGAAAATTCTTCAACAGAAAAAATTTAGTTGTGTTTCGTATTTTATTGAAATAAATCGCCTAACGAGGTAAAGTTAAGTTAGTATCCTTTATATGATGTAGGCATCCGACATGGAAAGTTTTTCCAAAATCCAAGCCTAAGGGGGGTGAAAAACGGGATCATAGTTTGTATGGGACAACGTACTTCAATTCACTTCAAAGTTTTCAAAAATATTCTTCAACAGATTTGATGGAAGACATGTTTCATATTCTATTGAAATTCATTGTCTATCGGGTAAAAATGGATTCAAAATTTTCGACTTCTTTCAAAAGCTCTTTCGAGTGCACCTTGAACTCAGAGCTGTTATGAACCCAATAAAACTAAGTACTAAGAACTACACAATATAAATAGCATCACAAAAATGATTAACCCCCAACGAAGTGGGCGCGGGTCAGCTAGTAATAATATATAATATTTCGAAGTGCCTATGCGAAAGGTATGGGCAGATTTACTATATATCTGCGAATAGCAAATATACCGTTGGAAGTATAATTCAATGATTTTTTGTTTTTCCTGAATATCTCCGGAGCCTCTCCCCATATTATACAGAATATCAGGAAAGGCGTGATATTCGGTTGGTTAGCCGAGCGGTGCATTGTTCCAGTATTTGATGACTAACTTTTTAATTTCTTCTTTACATACTCATTCAATGAGTGGGCAATTATTCAAACCTTTTCAGTGACTAGTATTCTTTATTTTCACTATCTTATGTTTTTTTACCGGTGTCTTCAGTCAATTCAATTTTTATATATATATATATATATATATATATATATATATATATATATATATATATATATATATATACTAGCTGACCCGGCCACGCGTTGCTGTGGCTAAAGTTTTTGTTATATTACATTATAGTAAACAATCTAAGAGGAACAATAAGAGAACATCAGTCACGGAGTCCACTATGCTTTTTCACACAGATGGTATTTGTAAAAAAATATGGTGATCTCCTTATTTGACTTTCTACTACTATAACCCAGTACAATGAAATTATTTACGAACAAAGACGAAAATGTTGATGTTGGTATACAAATTCACTGGATTGAGATTTGAAGGGGAAGTACGTTGAACACAATTAATTAAAATGTTCTTACACTTGATATTAAGCAGAAATCAATAGGTCAAAAAAAAATTTATCAGATTTATTATTTCCATTTAATTTTATAACAAATATAAGTATATTACAGTATAATACAGTAAATAACATGTGACGCTTAAACTCATGAATGAGGTAGGCAAGGCAGACAGTCTTAAACTTTTAAACATTAATATAAATTTTTTTGAATTATAAATACTATCAATTTCAATTTAATTCAACACCAATCGGTGCACAATGTTTTTGGTTAACCTGTCTTTAGCTAACACAAATAGATTCGACGGTTTCCCAACACGTGAACACGCAACATATAGTTGCCCATGAGAAAAACATGGATTTTCCAAATCTAAACCATTTGTGGTTGTGCATGACCTTCTGCTTTCCTGATTCTTTGAGCTGGATTTCTTGATTCAATTTGTTCTGCCAACTGATGGGCTCAGCAGCGCCATCTAGGGATTACTTACTCAACCCAGTCGAAAGGTATCGACATCTTGATTCAATTTGTTCTGCCAACTGATGGGCTCAGCAGCGCCATCTATTGATTACTTACTCAACCCAGTCGAAAGGTATCGACATCTGTTAGAATCATTTGGAGTTAACAGATAATTGTGACTCAAATAATAACAGACAAATAATTAGCAATAAATTAAAATTGCGACTATAATTTGAGATTTGAACTATCCTATCTCTCAAGTTGGATCGAACTGCACATGGTGTGCGAATTAATTAAAATGTTCTTACACTTGATATTAGGCAGAAATCAATAGGTCAAAAAAAAATTTATCAGATTTATTATTTCCATTTGATTTTATAACAAATATAAGTATATTACAGTATAATACAGTAAATAACATGTGACGCTTAAACTCATGAATGAGGTAGGCAAGGCAGACAGTCTTAAACTTTTAAACAATAATATCAATTTTTTTGAATTATAAATACTATCAATTTCAATTTAATTCAACACCAATCGGTGCACAATGTTTTTGGTTAACCTGTCTTTAGCTAACACAAATAGATTCGACGGTTTCCCAACACGTGAGCACGCAACATATAGTTGCCCATGAGAAAAACATGGATTTTCCAAATCTAAACCATTTGTGGTTGTGCATGACCTTCTGCTTTCCTGATTCTTTGAGCTGGATTTCTTGATTCAATTTGTTCTGCCAACTGATGGGCTCAGCAGCGCTATCTAGGGATTACTTACTCAACCCAGTCGAAAGGTATCGACATCTTGATTCAATTTGTTCTGCCAACTGATGGGCTCAGCAGCGCCATCTATTGATTACTTACTCAACCCAGTCGAAAGGTATCGACATCTGTTAGAATCATTTGGAGTTAACAGATAATTGTGACTCAAATAATAACAGACAAATAATTAGCAATAAATTAAAATTGCGACTATAATTTGAGATTTGAACTATCCTATCTCTCAAGTTGGATCGAACTGCACATGGTGTGCGAATTTTATTATAATCGGTTTAGTGGTTTAGGAGTCCATTGAGGTCAAACATTGTGACACGAGATTTATATATATCAAGATTAATTATTATAATTTTTAGTCAAAATACCGTTACTCAAATTCCGACCCATCTCTAAGAAGTACCCCATGGACGATTCATCATTAGAATTGAGAAGCCTGGAATCATATATACAACTGTATCTTTAAATAACCAATAAAGCTTTGACAATGAATAATATACGTAGGTAGTATATAGATTTTATTATATATTTTTGCTGACCTAAACAGTATGCAACTGCGCGGTTAAAGTTACTGATGTGTTAACTGGGTGGTACCATGCCGCCTGTTAAAATCTAGTTCACATGTACTTGTAAAATTTTTATAGTCTCCGAAAATTACGATCAAGGTGTCATTCAATTCGTATTGTCGCGTAGAAAGTTCAAGGAAAAGCTTGAAAATGTACTGAAAAAATTTACAAAACTTATAAACAAATGTTTCAGTAAAGGAAATTGACGTTTTTTGTTGAATATTTCGAAAAATATTAAAATATTCGAATTTAAGAAGATCCAAAAATATCATCAAATTTGCTAAAAAAAACTCCCGGAGCTGTCTGTATCTCAATTGTTTCATTTTTACAGAGCCCTGAAACTAGAGAAAAAAAGGGGGTCTGGCTTTCGCGCGCCGTTCGTCATTCTGACATAGCAACAAAAAATATTCAAACATATTAAATATGAAAATTGAAGAATAAAAAAATTATTTAGTTTTGGAATACATCAATGAACAATAATCCGCGGTTAAAAAATGACTTATGCCAAAATTTTCCGTTGTTAATTAATAATAATCTATATATATTATATATTATATATATTATATTATATATATATAAAAGAAAGTCGTGTTAGTTACACCACTTATAACTCAAGAACGGCAGAACAGATTTGGCTGAAAATTGGTAGGGAGGTAGCTTAGAGCCAGGAGATGGACATAGGATACTTTTTATCCCGTTCGACAGCGTTCCCGTGTGACTTGACATGAAACGTCATCAGTCACTATAAAACGTGGTATAACAAAAAAGAATCAGACTTGGAATAACAAAACGCAAATGACAGCTATGTAATGACGTTTAACAAGTGGATTGAAGTGAAGTGAAGTATATATATATATATATATATATATATATATATATATATATATATATATATATATATATATATATATATATATATATATATATATATATATATATATATATATATATATATATATATATATATATATATATATATATATATATATATATATATATATATATATATATATATACTTCACTTCACTTCAATCCATATATTAGTAGTAGAAAGTCAAATAAGGAGATCACCATATTGTTTTACAAATACCATCTGTGTGAAAAAGCATAGTGTACTCCGTGACTGATGTTCTCTTATTGTTCCTCTTAGATTGTTTACTATAATGTAATATAATAAAAACTTTAGCCCCAGCAACGCGTGGCCGGGTCAGCTAGTTTTTTATAAAACTGAAAGTAAACATAAAAACCCTGAAAATTAACAAACTAAAACCCTAGAATGTTTTTCACTTCCTGAAGTTATTCTCAATAGGCTAATGAATAGATCGCCGTTGCAAAAATTGCAAAATTTTGATTTTCGACTTTTTTATCAACTACTGAAAATTGAAAATAGAAAAAACTTGGTCTTTTTCAACCACTTCTGTAACCCTTATCCCATGCATCGACTCTAGTTTCACTTACCCAAAATAATTAGGTATTAGTCAATCGCCAGAAACAACTTGCATCAAAATTAAGATTCATAACATTCTCATGACAGAAATAGCCTCACTGTCATGAACGGCCTTCCTGATCGACAATAAATCATGTTGCGTGCTTCACCCCCAAAGAGGGTTGTGAATATTAGCCAAAGTAGTTCATTGCCAAATGGAAACTTCCTTTGCCGTTAGGTAAATGTATTAATTGAGCTGGTTTATCAAAGAAATACTTCAATTACATGCCATGTGAATATTAGCACATGATAGAGCGGTAGTGGATCAAAAAAGGCGTTAATACATGCGGGTATGTGAGACCATTAGGAACTCGGAACGTGCCCTTAACCTAGATATACAAGGGCATTAGGGAATCGATAAGAAGTAAAGAATGAATGTTCTCGTTTCGTTGATATTATCGTTTGTGAACACGAATGGTGATAAAATAATTTGATTAGATATAGGTAGTTATTGTTACTGCAATAGGATACATATTCTGCACCACAAATTTCATTATTCACCGAAAGGTAAAAACCCCATTGAAAAATTTTGATAGCTCATACTAAAGAGAGTTTCATTCCTCATTCAACTGTACAACTTAGTCTTTTTGTCGCCCCCAAAAAACCCCTGCATAGGTACTAAATTTCATAGAAATCGTTAAAGCCGTTTTCGAGATTCAGTAACAATACTATGAAGGGAACAATAAATAAACATCCTGGGTCTAGGGTTAAGAACATTGAAAATATAAATGAAAAAAAACATACAAATGACATTCAAAATACTGTAAATGTCACAGATATCACACCTCATACGCTGAACCTACCAACAGATATTTGTTTTTGTTGAAAATTGCATTAAAAGGTTTATCTGGTTTTTCTGGATATGCAGATTATACGAATAAATCATTTAAAAAATGAGATTTGATTCAATTCGTCTCACTTTTTAGAAACACGATTCGTGCATACAGTTAACTTTTGTTTGTCTCGACAAAAATTGAGTGGAGATGATAGTAAGCAGAGAATTCGCTTGGAAAATATATAATTCATCAACTGATATGATTGTACCCAGTGGAGTGGATTCACTTTTCGAGTCTCAGATCATTTTTATTCTCTTCAATTTTTTCCCTTGTACTCAAACCATCCGTGTCTTGTTTTTTATTTTTGTCAATTTTACGGTTTCTTTATGTTTATCATTTTTGGACGTGCTCGTTTTTTAGAAGTTAGTTTCAGCCGTAACCAATTTTGTTTTATCATGCCATCCAAAATGCAACTGTCAAATTCATATATACGAGGGACGTCAAAAGAAATGAAGTGTAAAGTAGGTACTTTTATTTTCTCGAATATTGAAAAATTCAATAGAAAATGACGTTTATTGTTCTCATATTTGTAACTGGAGCCATATACGATGAAAGGAATTTTCATCTTTTTTCTAACTATTTTTGTAACTACCTATTTGATCAAAGTTATTACATCGACTTAAAGTCATACGAGAGCACTATTGATATATACATTTCAGATCATTTGCAGATGTTGTTAGCTACTTATTCTGAAATATTGTTTTGCACCAAGAAAATCAAAAATTAATAAATACATTCGAGTTAGCTGTAAAATTTACAGGAATATCAGGAAAATCTAAACAATCTGACAAATTTGAATGAGTAGGAGCAAAAAGAATATATATAACAGTAGGTAACAGAGGTCAGTGACTATCAAAGAAGAAAGAAACAAGAATGTTTTCCATTGTACAAATCTGTGTATAATTTGTAATAGCAAGCAAAAAACATTTTTCAAGGTAGGTAGTAGGTATATATATATATATATATATATATATATATATATATATATATATATATATATATATATATATATTCAATTTTTTCTCCCTGCCTGCACAATTCGTAGTCGAGGCAGAATTTTTCTGGCTTGCTCGATGCGATAGGCAATTGTTGGTTGCCTGATAGGAGGTATCTTGATCAAATTTACCAACCGATCCGGTAGCACTGTAGATTTTTCTGGGTTTTCCACCAGTTGAAAGCGCTTCGACACACAAGACAAATGGCCGACCCTTGTCCGAACAGGACCTTCTGGGCACACTCTAAAGAGTGGCTGACAAGAAAGTTTGAATGAAAAAAAAGATATTATCTTTTTGTCCGACTTTTCATGTTGAGGTGCCGTACTAATGCTTTCGTCGGTAGTAAAATCCTCTGTGAAATCTGACGTAATAGCTCTAGAAACACTATCAAATCAGCTTATTTGAAGAAATGACCTGCTACGTTATGAAAAAATATATGAATCATGAAACTTTCATGTTATTCTGTTTCATGTATAACAAAATTGAATGTTACTTTGTAGGCGGAAGTACCTGTTTAACCAACTCTCGTTTGAGATTATTGAAACATTAACATAATAGTATAGATCTATATATTCAATACACATGTTGTTTATGGTCGAACACAAGGTATCGGCTTAAAATTCCAATTTCGTCATAAATTGTGTTTACTTACGAAATTGGTTTGGAGAATATAAATTCGGTGTGTACAATAA
This sequence comes from Zygogramma bicolorata, assembly GCA_032362365.1. Lineage (NCBI taxonomy): Eukaryota > Metazoa > Arthropoda > Insecta > Coleoptera > Chrysomelidae > Zygogramma > Zygogramma bicolorata. The sequence continues at coordinate 549,217 of JAVJAQ010005687.1, read as the reverse complement.
AGATAAATATTACAGATATGGTGTCAACCATAACTTTAGAGTATTATATAGGATTTTGCGAAAATACATTGCGAATCTATAGCGATTATCTTGTTCATGAATTGATAGAACTTCACTGCAAGACTGAAAATGGTCATGTGAGAATGGTAAATAATCATGAAGTTTCTCGCGTACTCTCAAATTATAAAATATGACATGTGGATTTTCTTCAAGGAATATAATAATAATAATAATAATAATAATAATAATAATAATAATAATAATGTTTTTATTGCATTGACGGGTTGAACAGTAATACAGGAGATTATAATATAAGGACACACCAATCAATACAAAGGCAGAGTTCAAAAATCTCATTCGGGGAACAAGTTTTTGCTCTTCCACTCAACCACAAACGTACCTATTGAGTACATAAAGAATTACAAAATTGAACTCGACACAATAGCCCAATAGGTACACACACTCAATCAATTAGTACGTCATATATAGTTCGCTACAAAGTTAGCTGTGATATAATAACTAAATTAAAATTAATCAAACAATATTGATTCACTAACTAGTCCTTGTCTGAGCTTAACTTTGAAGTTACAAATGTTTAAATTTTTCAAATAATCAGGTACCATATTATATAGCCTTGCGATCGTGTATGAGAAGGAACCTTGGAATAGTGAAGTTTTATGTTGAGGAGGAGTCAGGCGCGCCTTATTTCTGATATTAATATTATGAACATCTGTTCTAAATTTAATTTTATTATACAGATATTCTGGTTTATGATTAGTTATCACTTTGTGAAACAAGACACTCCACCTGTTTATCGATAGCCATCCGAGTTCCTTGAGGTAGGGAGATGTTCCTTTTGTTCTCCTCAGACTACAAATTAGGCGGATGCAGCTATTTTGTAACCGATTCAGTCGCGCAATGTCTAATTGTCGTAGAGACGGCCCGTATACTACGTTGCAATAATTGAGATGTGACAGTACCAAAGATTTACAAAGTAGTATTTTACATTTTCTGTTGATAAGGAGTCTGTTCGCATATATTTTCTTCAGGTTACTGTAGCCACGACGTAGTATTTGAGAAATGTGTGACGGATATCTAAGACTACTTTCCAAAATTAGACCTAAATTCTTGGAGACTTCACTAACTTCCAGAATTTCATCCTTCAAAGTTACCCGAACTTTAACTTTACAGCGGTTTTTAGATCCCTTTCTACCAAACAGCATAACCTTTGACTTGGACGGATTGATAGAGAGACAGAATTTTTTTGAGGTATTCAGAAGACTCTGCAAGTCATCATTTATACGCGCTTGTGCATTATCGAGGTCTGCTTCCAAGAATGAATGATAAATCTGAGTATCATCTGCGTAAAAATGGGCAGTACAATGAGTAAGTGCTTTCCATAAGTCACTGGTGTATATTACAAAAAGTAGAGGCCCTAGAATGGACCCCTGGGGTACTCCGCACTTCACTTCTAATGAATCTGAAATATCTCCATTCAAGGAAACCGCTTGAATGCGATTCAATAAATAATTTTTGATCAAAGCTACTGCACCTTGAGAAAATCCAACATAATTTAAAATAGATGTCAAAAGTTTATGGTCAATTCTATCGAAAGCCTTAGAGAAATCTAATAGGACTAGTAAGCATAATTTATTCTGGTCGACTGCTTTATGAATGTCATCAGTTACTTTTAGAAGTTTTTATAAAAAACAATCGTATTGAATTTATATGTGCATCTCAGAAAAGACACAATATACACAAACTTCTTGCCCAATCACAATTCCTGCCAGTTCAAAATGTGACATTTTGCACAAAATTATTGGGATTTCACGTGTAACTTCGAGTCTCTTGGTGATTAATTCGTCAATTATAGTTTCTTTGGCGTTGACAGTCACTGTGATTATGGTTTATTACTTAACATGTAACAATTCCTCTCGTAACATTTTTTTTTAGTTTGAGTCGTATTTATTTTAGTTTTCGTCAAAAATTTCTGTCTGTTTTCTGGTGAATTGTCATCCAAGTGTTTGAAATAACGTTGATAATTCAATATCTTTTCTCTATTGCACCTACAGGAAAGGCTGAGGGAAAGGTTTAGATTTATTTTCAAATGGGAAGAGAGAGACAGAGTAATGGAACGAATAGAATCTCAAAGAATTCGTTGAAATTTTTGCACCATACAAGATCTCCACTTTTTCAAAAAAAATTACATTTTATCTAAAGATTAGGGTTAGTTATTCATATATCTCACAATCTAAGGTGGTGCAGGTACGCACTACCTGCATAGACATGTACAAATCTTAGTTTGAACTAATCACGTTGAAAGCTACCCTATGTGTTCGAATTCAACAGATTTATTCACTATAGTTGCCGTCTTCGTTCCGATTTGATGCTCGGTGAATGAACTATTATTTTTTGAAAATATCAAAGTCTGTGTTGAATTGACGTGAGTTTTGATGTCTTTACTTGAATAAGTAGTTGGATTCCAGTATAGTTCGAATTCTTTATATTGAATGAATATAATATCATTCACAACAATGTTATGGCATAGATCACACTTACCCCGATAAAAATGTATTCTGGGATTATAGTGACCGCATGGATTGGGGTAAGTGTGAACTCGTTATCGTATGTATGTTCACGGTCAAAATATTTTCTGGTTCCAGATGCAAAATGATTCGAAATTATCGCTAAAAAACATGAACGGCCTCAAATTATCCCCAAACAGACCTCGACAATGCAGTAGAAGAAATAAAAAGAGGTACGATGAGCATTTACCGAGCAAATAATGGGCAGAATAATTCTGAAATATGGAAAAAATAAATTTTCATGGCCAGAAATCGAAGACTTAGATGTTTTAGGGGACCAAGAAATTGTTTTGAAGTTCTTTATGAACCAATTATAGACAAGAGAAAATTTTAATTTTCAAGACATTCTGATTGATTTTCATTTTTGATCTTTCGGAAGTTCATAACTTTTTCACTAATGAAGATATTTGAATTTTTCAGAATCGAAAAAACTCTTTAGGCAAATATATTTTTCATACTTGCCTCATTTTCATGGTGCAAGTAAACACCTCACAGAGAAGTACCGCACTCACACTTTTCCCAAAACCTTGGAAAAGTGTGATCCAAGGTTCTGATTTTCAAAAAAAATTTGTGAACGTGTTTTTCATGACCTACCCTATTGATTTTTCTGATTAATTCATGAGCATTAAACTCAATAGGGATCTAAATGTGATAGTCCCTTTGTCACCATTTTTTTTCTTTGTACCTTGCTATTTCTAGATCACCGAATGCATCGAGCAGTCGTTCAGTAGTAGATCTTTGATCAGTTTCGGATTGTTTTCACTAATTCTTTAATCATAGTCCAGAGTAGGCTGGGCGATACTGGCAATTTCTACCTACTCTATTTCAGCTACATGGCTAATAACTCTCCTCCTCACCTGTTACGAACCTATGGACTAGCAATTACAGTGTTTGTGTATGTTGTGAACAATGATTTGAGTGATTACGAATGTACTTGAAAGTGTTCGTGTTTTTTTTTCATGCTTGCCTGTACTACCTTCAATTGTGAAATATATAAATGATGTACCTTAGTCTTCAGATTCAGTACCGATTTTCTTCTGAAAATGCTAACCTTTCTAGCAAAATGCAGAAATATCAGCTTGGTGTTAGGGTAATGTATCTCTTATTATCATCTTACCACTCGCTCTTCCACTCGCACCTTAACTATGGTACTATTCTCTGGGGGAACGCAACAGACTCCATTAGAATTTTCAGGCTCCAGAAGAAGGCGCTGAGAATCATCGATGGTGCGGACTACCATGCTCACTGACAGCCACTTTTTAAGAAATATCAAATCCTACCAATTCCATGCGTTTTTATTTACCAAACTTTACTAGAGACTTTCTCTAATATGGGTCGGTACTTAAGAAATGCTGATATCCATAATCATGATACGAGATCATCGAGCAAACTCAGAACTCAGAAATTCAGGCTGTCTGTCTCTGAGCAAAACTCTCTAAATGTCAGATTCATAAATATGCTACCACCAGATGTGAAATCATTGAATTTTAGTCAATTCAAAACTTCAATAAAAAAGCATTTACTGTTACACTGCTTTTACTCAATAATAGAGGAATTCCTCTCATTCAACCACGAACACATGATACTCACCCCAACTTCTCAAACTTGTTGAAGTTATTAATACAAAATTGCAACGAATCAGAAATTGTTATACAACCCCGTTCATTGCCGGACTTGCGTCCTTGTCCAACAAATATACGTATATTGTCGGTATAGGCAACTTTTAAAATGTATGTATAATGTTTATGTTACCATTACAACACACGTAATGTTTTTGATGTATTTTATGCAAAAATTTTACTCAATGTAACAGTAGTAAATAAGTTTTATTATATTATGATTAATTTGTATCGTGGCAAGTAACCTTGCAACACTTATGACATGCTACACACATAAAAATTATGTAAAGTGGTCAAATAAAATCTATCTATCTTTCTATCTATCTAAAAAAGTGTAAAACGTTGTTTATGGATAATGCAAAAACTTCAGCTGGGTTGAAAACGATCTAGAAAATTAAAATTCTTGGATAATCCTAATGTATCCATGATGCTTGATGCTACACCCTCATGCTTTATGTTCATATCCTAGATGACTCTTCACTAGAGCAGACTATACTTTTCCATATCTTCCAATTAATAACTTACCAATCATACATTTTCACTAGAACGGAATATTGAATCTCGAAAGCAATAATCAAATAGCTCTTGTGTGCATACTAAAGCCGGGAACACATTGTTCTGATGCTACACCACGCCACGCCATCCGACGCAACGTCAGAAGGATCTGACACCGTGAATTTTAATGCATATTTATATTTGTGTGTACACTGTTCTGATGCTATCCCATCCCACGCGACTTGACGCCATCCGACATGGTACGAATCCCCACTTGCCTGATTTTCATCATATGAAATCACGTCGAGTGGCACCGCATTGTAAGAAATGTAAGGTGTAGTAACAGTGTGCACGCGAAGTTGGCATCATATGTATACAATGACGGCAAAACTCGATGAAGTTTTTTTTATACAGTATTATAGTTTGTATGTAAGAAATAAATATCTTTATCCACGACTGTTGTATAATGTACCCATTATACGTCTGTTTCCTCGACTTTAACGATACCCATTATTCACTAGTGAATAATGAGTCATTATTCACTGCTGTCAAATACTTCCTTGATTTAGCTATAATATTATATTGTTTTGCAGTTCTGCTACAAACGATAGGTTTCTAAAATATTATCGTGTGAACCACCAACAAATTTCAATTCAGTTCTTCACCTACTAATGAAAAAAGGAAGGCAAGGAGCATCTACTCTGACATATTGTTAGAATAAAATGATAGTGTTTCTGAAAATATGTATGTGATGTAAAAAAAAATTCACCAAAAAACTTCTACTCTCGTATAATGGCTATTATTCTCTCGGTGATTAAGGCCACTCGCCTGCGGCTCTTGGCAGTAAACTTCACCTCGTGAATAATAGCCATCATTATACGCTCGTTGAATAATATACTATTTGAAATACAGATATAAATTTAAAAACAAATAAACGTTTTTCTTATCGTAGATAAATCGCTAGTCGCTCTTTGGTTGATATGGCCTTCCTAAAAGTTGTATTATTTTTTTTGATAGTCATTTCCACTAGTGAATGCAAATTCTCAAACTGCTCGTTGTTCATGCGAAAATACTTGTGGAACCGGTCACTATTGTCACCCATTTCGAGAAGGTCAATTAGCGTGTGATATTCTCCATGAAAGTGACGTTCCCAATTTATTGGATGCACCCAACATTTTCTTCTTTGTTTCCGTTCTAATAACAAAGCTGATGCTGCACATTCTAGTTCTTCTTCCCATTCATCTGAGGAACTACTACTCGCCATAGTGTCTAAACTCAAACTGGTCTCATTTTCTATCATTATGTAACGTAGGGTCGCGTCGTCTCGGATGACGTGGGAACAGTGTGCACAAGGTACATCTCTGACGCATGATGTCGGATGGCGTGGTGTGGTGTAGCATCAGAACAATGTGTTCCCGGCTTAACATCCTATCAGAAGAGATGAATCGTTTTTATGTCCGAACGAGTTCAAGTTGAAAACCTGTTTGACGAAAGGTCTAAAAAACTTCTAGGTAATTTACATCATTCACCCATTAATAAAACACCAATTTCTTGGTCGATTTGAAACGGAAATAATTTTTGCATGAAGCATAAATAAAGAAAACATTGTGGTGGTTGAAACACGAATTTATTTGACATTTGCAAACGTGAGAAGGATTTTGCATGTGTTTACTTTCCTTATAGTCCAGTTATTTCCCAAAAATGTAATAATAATAGAAGCAATTTTACGTTGGCTTTCTTTCTGGCCTTCCATTGAGTGGTAATTACTCCTCTACTCAAATTATGTATAGATCAGTCAACGTGATTCGTATTTGAAAAGGTCATAGTTTTGATACAGCAATAGATTAGCAGTTGTTGACCTAACTTGCGTAAATCCATGCTGTGCTTCGACAACAATGTTCTTGCACATCCATGAGATATGTTTGGTCATGAAATTTGACAGATCAGTATAAATTCCTTTTTTCAGGGTCATTTTGAATATAGCATGAATTGGTGTGGTTATAGAAAATGTACAACTTTTGATAAAGTATAAAGGGACACAATCCGGACCGAACGACAATTTTGATGGCAGTTTCAATTCTATCAAAAACATCCACAACTGTTATTTCACACTCAGTCACATCAACGGTTCTATGATAATTGTATGTGGGTATATTATCGGTTATAATTGCACGAGTGCATAAAAATTACCGATAATTTTGCAAGAAAGCGATCTAAAAATTGCAAGAGTTTATTTTCATATTTTGGCGAAAGTGCCCGAGTCCGAAGGACGAGGGCTCTTTTACAAAATATGAAAATAACCGAAAGCAATTTGTATAAGATATCACACTTGAATGCAAAATTATCCGGTCATTTTTATGCACGAATATAATTCATTGGAATATTTCACGAATAAAGAAATTCTCAAGGAAATATTATTTGTTGTTCATTTATACTTTCCTCTATAGATTGTATGGAGTACTCACCTAAACGCGAAATGTTTTTTCATTTTTGAAGTCTATCTGACATTTATTTGTGTTGTTTACTGACGTCTAGCGATACGGTTTCAAATGTGTTGTTATGGTGACTTGATACAATGCAATTACCGCTGTAAGTTTTCGATACAATGCAATTACCGCTGTAAGTTTTCGATAATTGCATTGCTCTTATGGGACATTTTATATATGAGGGAAATATTCGTTTGAGTAAACTGTCGAAAAGTCTAGAAAAAAACTATTCGATATGTCTGCTCTATTGGTGCTAATTGCATCATTAAAAAACATTGTGTCGGATATTTTATAATATTTATCAAAATACTCTCGTTGAGGTTATCAAAACTCTTTCACGAATATTCTCTCATAGGTTCATATTTTGTAAATATCAGGAATTTGAGATTTGACCTTGAAGAGGATATTTGTGAAATAGTTTTGAAAACGGAAACGGCTTCGGATTCCGAAACGTCAACGATAATTATTTTGATAATTCAGTACTACTACTTTTCTTCGGGTTTGAAGGCCGTCGTTGTTTGAAATTTCTTGACAGTTATCGGAACAATAGTCAAGATGCGTGAGCCTCTAAAAAAGCTAGCCACTCGCGCTAGCGAAACGTCAGGAAGAAATTCCAAAGAACGACGGCCTTCAAACCCGAAGAAAAGTAGTAATACTGAAAACATCGGCCGCGGAAGCCTTAACCATTTTGTCATTTTAATAATTATCAGTTCTTGTATTTTTTCATAGGCACATTTAAGTTATACATGAAGTTGTTGACTGAATGAAGGAAAGGTTTTTTAAATAATTCAGCAACTTATCGGGGTAGAACTAAAAATTTGCCCTTCTTCACTTGTGTATATTCCAATAATAATTCTAATTTCTTCATATTGTGGTAGAATGAAAGCCCGAAAAAAAAATACGGAAGAATCCATCAACCACAAAATGAGTCATTCAAACAGTATTTTGTTAACGTTTAACGCATATCAATTTCGTTGTTCAGAAGAAAGTTTGTGAAACGCGTGTCGAGTGCGAGTGTTTCACGATCTCTTTTCAACGTTTACACTTTCAAACAAAAGGTTTCGCTATCGATATTTCTCTATAATATATAAACTTTCAATCATCAGATCAGTTGCAACGCGCCAAGGAATAGTCCAAGAACCAGGTACTTTTTTTCTGCAATCTTCTACAGAATTGATATTCTTGTTGGAAAATGTTCGGGGGTGTCCCCTGAATGTAAATTCAAGTTGGCGGGACGGGGGGGGTTGAGCTTCAGCCGCCATCTTGGAAAACACGTTTTATCGAATATCTCGTGAACCGTGCATCGTACGATAAAAACAGTGAGGATCGTTTTTGCAGATAATGAAATTCTCTGCAACTTTTACTTGAAACTTATTTTTGTATAAAGCATAGGTTTTTATTCATGGCGCGCCAAAATACTGCCATTTATACTGTTTCATCAACCGTTCACTATACAGGGCGTCCCTCCGGGAACTGCATCGATCAATATATAGAAAACCATAGGTGGGCCGAATTTGGCGGCCGCACGACGATCGACCCCACCGAACCACCTCAAGCAGCACAAGGCGCGGGCGCCGGCACCGGACCCCAACCGCGACCCCCTAATTTAATATCGGATATCCTGAACCTTCGCATTGTTCCGGATATTGCTCATGACCCCCCACCTCTAACCTGGACAACCCCCCACCCCCAAACCTCAACGTTTTTGAACATTTCTCATGACGAGGACCAAGAATTATTTCCTAGACCCAAGAATAATTTTTTTTTTTTTTCCTCAACTCTCTATTTTTTCTTAGGGGTTTCCCCGGAGGAGAAAAAGGAGAGTACAAATTCGAGGAGAATAACATAATTTTTCCACCAGAGATAGACCGGGACATGAGAGAAAAAATAAATAAAAACAGATTATAAAAATACAATCCCACAAATTTACACCCCCCCCCCCACCCCGCAACACACCCGGCGTACCCCATGATGAAGAAAACCAAGTTTAAACTATAAAAGCCCCCCAATTTTTCAACACAAACCCGTCCGGAATCCAAGAGACACTTCCCTCGGCAATGGTATTCCTTCTCTTTTCCCCTCGGTTCCCCGGGTTCGGGGGGGGCCGGCGCGCGGGGGGGGGGGGAAACCCGGGGCCCTGGAGGGGGATGCTTTTGAGTGGTCGGGTGGGGGGGTTCTGAGTTGGAAATAAAATAATCGTTAAAGAAATTGGGGTGAAAGCGAGAGGGGGGGGGGGATTACAAGAGCGAAAGGGGCATGGGGGAAGCCGGAGCCGGAGGAGGGGGAACAAAAAAAGAGAAAACGAAGAAGAAAAAAAAACAACGCCACCCCGACGCCGGGGAAACAGAAAGGGAAAAAAAGAGAGAGAAAAAGGAAGAGAAAAAGGGAGGAAAAAAAGAGAGGAGGGGAGGAAAACAAAATCAAGAAGGGGACAACCAGCTCCCCCCGGCCCTCCACACCCCATACCCAACATGGCAAGCAGAATGAGTGGGGTGGGGGCGGGGGGGCTGGGGGGCGGGGGTCGGGCCTGCCATCCTCCCCCCCCCCCCGCACTCGCCGCGGGTGGGGGGGCGGGGGTGGGGGTTGGGGTTGGTGGCCGAGGGGCGGGCGGGGGCCGGGGGGGAGGGGGGGGGGGGGGGGGGGGGGGGGGGGGGGGGGGGGGGGTTGGCGGTGGGCGGGGGAGGGTAACAGGGGGGGGGGGAGGGGGGGGGGGGGGGGGGGGGGGGGGGGGGGGGGGGGGGGGGGGGGGGGGGGGGGGAGGGGGGGGAATGGGGGGGGGGGGGGGGGACTAGGGGCCGAGTCCGGGGAGGCGGTCGGGAAAACGGGCACCAGCGCCCCCCCGGCGACACCAGCGAAAACTGGTCCCCGCCTTCGCTTTGGGGTTCGGGCAGGGGAGGGGGGAGGGGGGGCGGGGGGGAGGCAGGGGCAGCGCAGCAAAAAAGGGAGTTGGGGCGGTTGCTTGCGTGGGGGAGGCGGAGGAGGGCGGGTCTGGGGGGCATTTGCACCGCCCGCTGCCCCACTCCGGGACCAGGGCCGCAAACACACAAGAATTCACCGCCAAACCCCCCCCAACCATTACCTCTCGTTTTCCCGCCTTCTCCCCTCCCCCCCCCCCCCCCCCTACACCCCCCTAACCCCCCCACAAACCATTCCAACCACCACAACCCCCCCACCCTTCCCCCCCCCCCCCCCCCGCCCACCCCCAACACACCACCTAAAACTCAATATATATGCAGTGGGCAGGGAGGGGGGGGGGGGCGGGGGGCGCCGCCCTCTAACCACCCATCCATCCCCATCCCACCCTCTTTCCTCTGGGCGGCGCCCGGCCCGCCCCCCGAACACCCCCACAAAAAAAAAAAAACAAATCAACGGGTAACCCGAGTTCGACCCTCGCCGACCCGCACCCATTTGCACTACTGATACAGTCGCAACCGCAAACGGAAACGAGGCCAAAAAGAGCAAAAAGGAGAAAGAGGAGGAGGGGGGGAGGGGGGGGAAGGGGGAGAGGCGAGACGAAAACGGGGGAAGTGGCGGGGGGGCGGGGGGAGGCGAGGGAAAGAGAGGGGGAAAAAGGGGGGGGGTGGGGGGGTGGGGGGGGGGGGGGGGGGGGGGGGGGGGGGGGGGGGGGGGGGGGGGGGGTGGGGGGGGGGGGGGGGGGGGGTGGGGGGGGGGGGGGGGGGGGGGGGGGGGGGGAAGGAGGGAGGGGGAGGGGGGGGGGGGTGGGGGGTGGGGGGGGGGGGGGAGTCGGCCGTGGGGGGAGGGGGGGGGGGGGGGAGGGGGGGGGGGGGGGGGGGGGGGGGGGGGAAGGGGGGGGGGGGGGGGGGGGCCGAAGAAACAACCAAAATATTTTTTTTTTTGGGGCGGGGCGTGTTTGGGGGGGGGGGGGGGGGGGGGCGCTCTTCCCCCTTTTTTTTTTTTCTTTTTTTCTTCTTGCTCGAGACGGGGGGGGGCGGGGGGCGGGCGCCGCCCCCCCCACTCCCCCCCGAAGGGCCGGGAAGGATGGGGGAGGAGGGCTTTGGGAGCATGTGGGTGGGTGGGGGTCGGGGGATGGGGGGAATGTGGGGGGGGGGGGGGCGGTTGTTTGGGGTTTTCTTTTTTTGTCCCTCTCCCGCTCTCCACCCAACACTCGTTACTTCGCGGGCGCGGGGGGGCGACGGCACAAAAACACCCCCCTCGCGGGGGGCTTGTTGTTGTGGGGGGGGGGGGGGGGGGGGGGGGGGGGGGGGGGGGGATTTGGGGGGGGGGGGTTTTCTGTGGGGGGGTTTTTGTCGGTCTTGCGTTTCTCGCCCCCCTTCTGCGCGATGGCGTGGGGGGGGGGGGGGAGAAGGACCAAAAGGCACCAAAACCATAATTCTCATCTCCCCCTCCTCCTTTTTTCCCTTTTCTTTTTTTCTTGGGGGGCCGGCGGTTGCGGGGTTTTAGGTTTTTTCGGTTAGCCTTTTGTGGGGGGGGGGGGGGGGTTGGGGGGCGGGGGGCAGCGGAATCCCAATATTTTGAGAGGCCCACCTCACACCCACCCCCCAAAAACAAAAAATAAAAAAAAGAAAGAGGCAACCGAAACCCGCGGGCGGGGGGGGGGGGGGGGAGGGGGATATTGGGGGGGCTGGGGGGTTTGCGGCCGGCGCGGGGGGGGGGGGGGGGGCCAAGGAAAACAAAGAAAGAGGAAACGGGAGAATTGGGGATTGGGGGGGATTGATTCTTGCAATTTTGCCAAAATTTGGGGATTTGGGGAGGAGAGGCATATATACCCTTAGCCACTTTTTGGGGGGGGGGGGGGGGGGGAGGGAAAGAGAGGGGGGGTTGGGGGGGTACCCATGGGAAATAATAAATTTTTTTCCCCCCGGCCCCCCGTCTTTTTGGGGGGGCCGGGGGGCCCCCTTGTACCCCGATTTCCGTCCAACTCCCACACCCCGGGGCCCTGTCTTCTCCCACACCGAAACACAAAAAAAAAAAAAAAAAAAAGGTCAAAAAAAAAAAAAAAAAATTTTTGTTTTCCCGCCCGCAATTTCAATTTACAATTTAAAATTTTGACGAAGGGGGAAGGGGTGGGGATTGGGGATTAGACAATAAACATTGAACAAATTCAGGATAAACTTTAAAAACTTTGATCCTATACAGGGTGCCGGGTATCCCATCACGAAGTTGGGGGGGACTTCCGGTACAACCGGAAGTGGGACAATCTTTAAAATATTTTAGTCGGGTAGCAGTTATCAACAATAGTGGAGCCCAATTTTCATTGGCCATTGGTTTTCTATATTTGATCGATGGAGGCCCGGAGGGGGGCCTGTATATTTAGCAATAACCATGCTGGGAAAAGTTTGGCGCGCTACAAATGAAAACCTATGCACTATACGGAAAAAAGTTTCGAATAAAAGTTGAAGAGAATTTTATTATCTACGAAAATGATCCCTACTGTTTTTGTCGTACGATGCACGGTTCACGAGATATTTGATGAAACGTGTTTTCCAAGATGGCGGCTGAAGCTCAACCCCCCCTGTCCCGCCAACTCGAATTTATATTCAGGGGACACCCCCAAACATTTCCCAACAAGAAAATCAATTCTGTAGAAGATTGCATTATGAACCTACTTTTTTTGCTCTGGCTCTTGGCGTAGAAGCAGTTAGGACGGACAGCCATTTCGCTTCCCTCAGTCTGTACATCTTAGTACGAATTGATATAAAACAGCCTTTCTCCCCCTTTTTCGTATTATTCGCAAAAATTGTAATTCCAGTAAAAGTTTCAAAAACCCTCCGAAATGAAATTTTATTCTGAATAAGCAACCTCGAAAACGTTTTCAAGATTATAAAAGTAAAATCATCATTTGTTTTATTTTTAATCGAAGATGTTACGCCCTATATAGCTCGGATCATAGTGAGTTGTCAAAGAGTGCTTGGGTCAAAAATGAGGTTTCTAGCAGTACTTGAGTGCACAAAGTTTCGTACTCTCTCCATAAATTTTCAATATGTTGACTGCTGACATTTCAAATATCTCATGAACCCCAGCCACCACTCTATTTGATACGATACTGGTACTTCTGGACAAAGTTCGTTTCGTGTTCATACCTATTTTTCAAGGAAATTTCAGAATCGATCACGATATATTGAAAAAAAACTTTTTTCAATAACACACTTCAACCTCTATCGAAGCAGCGATGATAAAATGACCATATCCATCAAATATTTATCTTTCCGTCGTATCGCATTTGATTCGAAATCGGTCCACTTGAGAAGACCGCTACTATACATTTCCACCACATTTCCTGTTCGGTAAATCATAGACATGCCGACAAAAATCGATTAACCTTGCCTTGGAAGTCTCCTTGAACACGCGATTGTGAAAAAATGTAAATCTTATCGAACCGGCTGGCTGTTCATTTTCATTTCAAACTTGACCTTCCTGAATGAGTTTCACAAATAGGTTCGGCGGCACGAGTCGGTTCATATAACCCGAAATTATTTTTGATCGATTGTTCAAGTATGGGCATGTCGTGATTCGTCAGTTTATCGAGCGGAACAAAATTGGAAAGCGTCAGCTGTTTCGAAAGCATACAGGACATTCGAGAATCAGTGCAGTTCAACTCGAACGGAAAGACAATTCAACGTTACTTGTTCATTCTTGTTGAATATTATTTTTAGATTGCCGATTAAATGGCGTGAAACATATCATACTTAGTCCTGCCGCTGTCTGTAAAGTCGAAAGTAGGACACTGCACGAGTAATTGAGTAAATTGTAATTAATTATGAGTATTTACCAGTGTATGAGAGCTATTCGCTTAGGAATTGTTTGAAATTTCTAATGAAGAACTGTCAAATCATTGAAGTTTCGTGGTGAGATATTCACACGTCTAACCGTGTATATTTCGACAACTTTGATATACTATTTCTATCATTGTTCAACACGTTGAAGCAACAACACTATTTTCGATATCTTTTTTGGGCATATTCAGGCTGTTAAGACAAATGTGATTGGTGATAATTTTGAGTTGGATATTAATTTCGCCGAAGTAATAGAAACAGCGTGAATTTTATTGGATTTTTATTTTAGATAGAAACCTGATAAAATTTTACATGGGGCCAATTCCACATGGTTTTCGGGTAATTTTTATTTTTCATGATTTTTTAGAGCATTTGAACTATTGAAACTTTCTGAAGAATAGAAATGTTAAAAACAAATTTGTTGAAGCTCATTAAAAAAAATTGTAAAGAATAAGGAATCTGAACATATGTGATCAGGATTGCCTCCTGTACCTCCTGGACAGTGACTTATGACACGCAACATCCTGCATATTATTCTCCATAACAAATTCTCCAGTTTCAGTGAGATGAATATGTGATTTGATAATAATAGTAAAGATATTCAACCGAGGAAAAAATAAGATTTATTGATACACCTCGAGAACAACGTTTCTGCTATAAAGTTTCGAATAATCTATTACCGTGAACCGAATCAAAAAAGATGAAAGCACCATTTGAACGTCATTATTTCGTGGTAGATAAATATTTGATTTGTAGTTTTCTGGGTTTGTCACCTACCACAATCTGAAAGAATAAGAATTAATATTGAAATCTATACAAGTGTTGATGGGGAAAATTTTTAATCAACCCCGAAAAGTTGCTGCGTCTATAGAAAAACAGTTCCTTCTGAAATATGAATTATTCGACCAATGTCAATTACGCAGATTATCAACAAGAAATTTTTGCATTTGAACAGGAAGTTGCGTATAAGTTTTGATGACGGAAGCGGATTCAAAACACCCCTATATTACACCCCGATTCGACGATGCAATTTTGTCGCTGCAACTTCTCGCGGCGAGCTATGTCATCTAGCTGTCAGTTTGCATTGCCAATATTAAAAAATAGCACTGAATGTTACCAAGATGAGCGTCTACATTATCACAACTGATATATAATTTCATTCATTTCTAAGAATTGATATTGTGATCAAATCACCTTATTACTCAACTTGATTCCTCAAGTCTCGAAAAATAATTGAAATGATCAAAATGATGCCACCACATATTTGTGGTTTGCGGCAACAAATTCACCATAGAAATAACTAAGTCGCTCCAACTTATCGCACCAAAAAAGATTCATGCAACTCGAAAAACTTGCATGAACACATGCAATTTTCTGGAGTTGCAGCGACAAACTTGCATCGTCGAAACAGACTATTACTCCCAGAAACACTCTGGTATATTGTCAACCTCGAAATGCAATTGAAACATTCAAAATTTTCAATAATGAATTCATTTCAGATGTTAACGCTGGCAAGGAAGGAAGGTCGATGTCAATGTCTATTTTCATACTTCCTGTCGAAATTCATTCGGATATTTAATCAACTTGAAATAATGTGTTTCGTCCTTCATTGATTATTATTTACAGCAAAGCCAACGACACACCTATAAAAACTGTAGGTTGCTATGATGACTTTTTAATACATGAATTTCGAGAGATCATTCAATTAATTAAATAATGGATGAAATAGTTCAGTCGTGTAAAACTCACTCTATACAATAATGTCTAATCGCCAAAAAATTGCTATAAAAACACAATTCAATGCATATACATATTTTAAAACTGAATATGGATAAATGCCGATAAATTGCAATTCTCTCGGCAATTCTTATAGTTCAAATATTTTCTCAATGAGAATAGATATGGTACATAAAAAATTATAGAACTATGCAAAAATTGTACTGGATGCCGTTTTGTGACCTCAGTAAAAAAATGGTACCGATAACCTTGATTCGGATTTTTCTTTAACATGGATTCATTTCATATAGTTGGGCCCAGGGCGCCAATGCATCAAGTAGACAAGTATTTGTGTTTTAGTGTGCTAACATTGAACACAACAGAGTTTATGCATTCCCCACTCCAGGTTCGTGCCATAGAAGAGCTTCTGAAAATTATTCAGATTATTACAGGTAATGAGTTGCTTCAATTGATATTTAATATCAAGACCAGAACCTCATAGCTGGTCTTGATCCAGAATTGGTATGAAGTTGTATATTACGTAGACTATAGAGTCATGGTATGGTATGGTATGGTATATTTATTTGACAACATTACAATACATGTTTGTTTGTAGCATGTCATAAAAAAAAGAGACACTACGATAGAATATTAATTGCTAAAAATATATAGGTATAATACATCACATACAGTTTAAAAATATTGTATTTTTTCTCTTTGTAAAAATATTATCGAAACATTATCGAAACATGGATACAACAAAAAAACATAGCAGGTAACATGAAAATGGAAAAATTGGGCGAGACGAATCTATTTCCTACAAGGTCTGAAATGTCCAATGTACTCCTCAGTGGAATAAAAGCAATGCGTCAAAAGCAAGTTCTTTATCCCTACTTTGAATGAATTTATACCTAATGATTTCAATTCTGGTGGTAGTATATTGTAAAGATGATAATTCAGTGAATTTTTCTTGGATTTGCTTAGGCGAAATCTGTTTGACCTCAGGTTATCTGCTTGTCTGGTAGCATGGCTATGAACGTCAGATTGCTTAATGAGCATCGAAGAATTTTTGTGAATCTCCATTAGAACTTGGAAAATGTACATACACGGCAAGGGCATTATTTTGTGTTTAATAAACAAAGGTTGGCAGTGTTCCAAATAGCTTACACCCGATAAGATCCTGACAGCTTTTTTCTGTAAACGAAAAATTAGGAGAGCATCCGAAGAACCACCCCAAAGAATAGTACCGTAACTTATGTGCGAATGAAATAATGAGAAATATGTTATTCTGAGTGAACTTAAATTGATTATAGTTTGAAGTTGTCGTAGGACAAACAGAGCACTGCAGAGTTTACTTTTTAATTTGGTAATATGAGGTTTCCAAGATAGATCACTATCCAGAGTTACTCCTAGTAAGCTTACAGAATGAGTTTCTAAGGCGTTCGTAGACGAAAGATAAAGAGACTGTGATTTATCGTTGTTAAGTTTGAGTTTATTGGCTGCGAACCACTCCTCGGATTTAATAGCTAAATCTTCGTGAATTATGTTCAGATCTGATCTCAGTTTACCAGAGTAGATAAACGTCGTATCATCTGCAAATGATATAGTTTTCACCGGAACCATGCACTTCAGCCCTACCACAAGATGTAAGATCTATTGTACAGTAATGTATTCACAAATCATCGCATAATAAAATTGGAAAAGAACCTTATGTATGCAGTTCCCAAGGCGTCGCCAATACTGATAGCACAAGTTTTTTTGACACAAGGGTGAATAGTAATATGAACTGGATCACATTAACTACGTCTGTTCCAGGCTTAATAAATGTTTCTTTTCGATGTACTTTCTGAGAAAAACTCTTGATGAAGCTTTTCGAAAAACCAAAGAACTGTTCTCGTTTCCTTGTGATCTGATACCCACTTCATAGTCTCTTGATTTTTCTTCAGGGCACTAACGAATGCAGACCTCTATGGCATTAGACCATTGGAATGTTACAATTTTTAGGCCTTGGCGTGCGTCTCACAGGGGACGCAATTATTTTTTTTTATCTGTTGGGAGATCATAACTTTTTTATTTTCGATAAAAGTTATAGAACAATAGGAAATGTCAATAAAAATTTTCGGATGATGGAAAGATAAAGCGCGAAAATGTATGCTAAGAAGTATTTGCCTCCGTATTTGCTCGAGTATTTGAGAATAAGGTCAACTTCGGAGCACTGCAAAACTCTAATGAATGAACGAAATAATGAAAATCTATAGTGAAAATTGTTTGTTGAAACCCCTTCATATAAAAAGGTTCTTTTACTGTTAAATGACTAGAAAAAAAAAATCACTGAAACGATCATTCGTTCAATTTTTTTTATCATTTTCGTTCATAAATTATTTTTTTCGATTTTCAATAAAGAGTAATAGGATTAAAGATGTTAATCTTAGACGAAAAATGTCAGAATGAATTTTCTGTAGGATTGATGAAGTTTGTTAGATAAAGCGCAAACACCCTTTTCCCCCCCGTTTTCAACTATTTTCTGAATAATCAACGTACCATACCACTACGTTCCTGTCTATAGGTGGGTCGCTTGGTGCTATGATTAACGATCATGACTTCAAGTTTCATCGTATTATAGTGCCAGATTTGTATTATTGTTGTCAGTTTTGTCTGAGATTTCTGCAAAATATTGCGTTTTTTTTAGTTCGCGTGGACAGTATAGATCTACAAATAATACATCCATTCTATACCTGAGGTAAATAAAATTCACCTATTTATTGGAAATCAATATTCTGAATACACCTCTAAGAGTGAGGTTTCGTTCTACTATTTGGACTTTCTTTGTGATGTTTTCTATTCTATATTTGTTGGGGACATTTAAAAAAAATACCCCACTCTTCCCCACAAAAGTTTTGATGTTCAAGAGAAAGAACGCTATCAAGCATTCTGAAGCATCACATTGTCCATAAATTGCTTTTTTCCATTAATGACGGCTCCACTACGTTTGTGAAGAGTAATTTGTTTGGGAACTTCAAAGCGTCTAACGGAAGTTATAGCCGACGGAAAGTGTAGGCAATGTTCACTTTTCCGTTTTTTCCTTTGGAGTCGAAAAATAGCAGATGTTGAATATCCTTCCATTACTACTTACTGTTACCTGATTATAAAATTTTGCCGTCAACGATTCTGCGTTTTTACTTTCTACGCACGCACATTTCTCAAACTCCTGAAAACGGATTTTTTTTGGTACAACCATAATGCATTTTTTTTTCTTATCTAGGAATTGAATCATTTGTGTAGTAACGAATGTTTCTGCTCTTTTCAATTCCTCCACAATGAGAATGCGAAAACATAAAATAATCATTATACTTTGTTCCAGGACTTCGGTGTTGTTCGTTTCAATCACCTTCATAGTACTGATGATCATTTCGTTGACATGGTTAGTGTTCTACTACGTCCAGAGGTTCAGATACATCCGCACTAAAGATAAACTATCGGTAAGTTGAATTTTATTGCTTTCAGAAAGAATGTTACTATAAAGACAGATCACATAACTCTAACAATAGGCTTGTTACACACTATCGAATCTAGATAAAATCTAATCATATATTGAATAATTAACTTATATAAAATCGTTCTGGGGTATACTGAATCAATATCTATAATACGGTATATAACACACATAATAAATAATCACTCATTAGGAAAGAGCATATTTCCAGCTCAATGGAAAAAATCGTTAGTGCTACCTAAACCCAAAATTAGGAATTCCATGTATTCCTGGATTAAATTACATCTGGATGTACATTCACCTAGTGAGTAGTTCTAATACATTATTCGAAAGCATTCGACAAAATTGAACATGGGATACTGCTACTACTGCTAGCAACAGTTGATTTCATTGGGTTTGCAGAACAATCGTTGGATCAAGTAAAAAGCTATTACTGTAAAGGAAATGAAATCGTCAAATATAAAGGTAGCTTATCAAATGAATGTGGAGTACCTCAGGGATCTATACTGGGACCACCACTCTCAAATTATACGTCCTCTTTTGATAACGCTCCCCAAAATTGCAAAGGTCACCTTCACGCCAACGATACGCAGGTTTTTCTTTCTTCTCGACGCGATGAGATACACCTTGCTAACGCGAAGATCAACGAAGATCTCTCATCTCTTGTGGCAATTTCCAAAAAATACTGACTTGAAATGAACCCTAACAAATCATAAGTTTTATTGTTTAGTTGGCAGCATACTAAACAAAGGTATTCCGAATTCGTAAATATTGAAATTAATGACATACCGCATCTATTTCAAACTCAAAGTCACTGGTGGGGCAAAAGCTTGAAAATCGTATACTAAGTAGGCCACAAAGAAGGCATAAAAATCTTAATGAAATATTACTTGCATAGGACAATTATATTTATCAATTTTTCAATCTGAAGGACATTACAAATGAACACAATTGATCGGCGGAAATAACATCTGTAATTGCGTCCAAGTGCGCGTCTGTTAATCGCGATCTTGCGGGAGATTTGTTTTTTTTTTCATCAAGGAAAATGATTGTTCACACTTATACGTACCCGCAAACATTTACAAGATTTCACAGACCACTTTTCTCATTCCTTGGTATTGAACAGGCAAGTACCTTTAAAAAAAATTAAACGACCAAAGATTATACTCTGTAAATCTCTCGATTTTTCTCACATCTATTACTGCGACGTACTGTACGGGGCCTGCATATCAAAATATGAAAACAATCCCCTTGTAGCGTATGCAGAATATTTGTGATATGTTCATTTACTTTTCGATGAGAAATGAGCATGTATCTTCACTCCAGATCACTAAGTAGCCTAAGGATTGAATGGGGAATGGATGGTTCAAACCGATAACAATACAAAAACGAGATTTCAAGCTAGCAGTTAACTAGAAAATGTTTTTTAATATCTATAATCTGGCAACTGAAGATATCTAAAACACAGTTAGCAGAATTGCAGGTGTCGCACATAGAATATACTGGGGATTTTTTCATTACATTTGTTCGTGGGGAAAATAAATAAAATGTTATATTACTTCTGGATGTCATTCTAGGAACACGAAAGTTCAACATTTCTAGTAATTGAGAGCAGGTGATGATATTGTTGATGATTTTAAATAAAAATAAAATGAGAAGTATTTACGCCTTACCTCGAGACTGCAAAAATTATGCCTTTTAAATAAATCGCTGTTGGATACTTCCACAGTAGGATACCTACCATCGAGTTTGAATGACAAGTATTTCAAGAAACGCCTTTAAACGGCTTCCACTTGACCTATATGAATCTGATAAAAGGGGCTCCACACAATGGAAGCCTATTCCAACTTAGACCGAACAAAAGTATAAAATAACAATTTGAGTGTTGAAACTTCTTTGAAATCACGGGTATTTCTAACTAAAAATCCGTTCGTACGATAAGCCTTGGTGAGAGTCTTACTAATGTGTTCATTAAAGGAGAGAGATGGATCAAATATCACACCCAGATCAGTAATAGTATCAGGTCTTTCCAGAACTTGATGGTCTATGGTGTGATTGTATAATATCGGATTGCTTTTCAGTGAATAAGACATTACCTTACACTTAGAGATGTTGAGAGATAAATTATTTTTTCGACACCATACAGCAAGCAACACGATTCAAATTTGAAGCCAGGCGTTCGGAATCTTCTAGACTAGTTATGTAGTGAAAGAGTTTCATGTCATCTGCATATAAGAGAAAGTCAACATCAATTTCATTCGCAATATCATTAATAAAGATATTGAATAGTAGCGGTCCCAGATTTGACCCTTGCGGCACACCAGATGTGGCTAAATATTCGACAGACTTGAGGCCATTTAGTTGGACGTACTGCTTTCGATTTTCAAAATAAGACTTGAAGAGGTTAACAAGGCTACTGGATAAACCAGAAACTGAAAGCTTGTTAAGCAAGATATTATGGTCAAGTCTGTCGAAAGCTTTAGAAAAGTCAGTGTAGATTATATCAGTCTGATATATAGGAGATGTCTCCTAGTGACCTGTTCACCTTCCTGAAAAAGACAGGATGGACGATGACCTAGGACAACTCCTCGGGAGAATGTACAGTGGGTTACATTTGGCCTAAGTGCTGTGGGCCTACACTCACCCTCCCTACTCTACAGATACAGCATATATTGTAAAGACATATTTTATAACATGTTATACCACAATATTATTATATCACCCTTAATTACTATTATATCTAATTCTATAACTATCTTTATTATTATTTCGTATTGTCCTACTCAATAAGGTAGTGATTAGTGATTGCGAAACCGGCCCTCAAAACAGTACGTATCTCTGCCTGATCAATGTATTCGAAGAAAACAAATTTTCGTATCAGTCAGACAAGGTTGTTAGTGAGTATTGTCAGATGTCTCGTGAGGTATAACGAGGTGAGGATTCTTACTACAAATTTTCAAGAATTAATTCGCATTAATTCAACTAACTGATGTAAGTGGCCTGTAGATTCACACGAAAGGGAAGCCCTGTAATGTTCAAAGAAAACCGCATGAATCAAGGGACAGGAGATACGAATTAACATTAACTTTGAAATTCGGAAGTTTGTTAGCCTTAGGAAAAACCTCTTTTGGCAAGGAGTTCCAAAGCTCAGCTGTTCTATTGAAGAAAGATTCCTCAGCAAGAGAGGTTCGACAGGTTTCCAAATTAACAACAAAGTGGTGCGAATTCTGTACTCGTCGAGTCATTCGTGTAGATATTGCCAGGGGTGGAACGATTGATAACAGTTCGGAAGAGCATCGACCGTAAAAGTATCTATAGGAGAGAGACAAGTCTCCGACCCTTCTACGATGTTCCAATGAAGTGGATCACCAACAAGACGAATTGCCTTTCTCTGAATAGAATCGAGAAGCCTCAATGATTGTTTTGGTGCCGAACTCCACACATGAGAACTGAATTCCATGACAGGTCGTAACTGAGCCTTGTAGATCATTAGAAGCTGTCGAGAAGTGAAGTATTTCTTCGCACGAAATAGAAATCCAAGTTTCTGGAAAGCACTTTTGAGGTAAGCGTCGATAGGTACGCATCGTACGGATCGTACGAAACGGATTTTAGAATTATTAGTATAGTAAGTTATACATATGCGTCCACTGACCGGCAGCGGACGGATCGCACGTATCGGTCCGTCGGTAATGCCGATGAAATTTATCGAAGGGGCAACTTTTCCGACTGATGCGAATGACGTTATGCGGATTGCCGATAAGTGGACGCATGTCACAATAGGTAGTCACTGGTCGCCTCACAGATCATTTGAATTTTGTTACATTTCGACACTAAGTACACACACGTGCTTTAATTATATTTGTTATTACGCATATTATGGAGCAAATCAGTGAATAGTGTATGATATTCTCCAAATTGTGATCTTTTTTTGAATATGTCATGTATCCACAATCTATGTCTTCTCTTATTTCCCCTCCTTTCTTCTTCATCTAATAACAAAGCAATAATGACAATTTCTTCATCACTTTCCATGATCGGAAACATTACACACTGTAATGTTTCCGATCGTCCACTCACTACAAAAATGCGAATGTTACTTAAGGTAAGCGTCCATAGGTACGCATCGCACGTATCGTACGGATCGTATAAAACGGATCGATTTGTGGTAGTGCGTCCACTGAATCCGTAGCGATCGGATTGCCGATGCGACGGTCGGCT
The DNA here is from genome assembly GCA_032362365.1 of Zygogramma bicolorata. Classification (NCBI taxonomy): domain Eukaryota; kingdom Metazoa; phylum Arthropoda; class Insecta; order Coleoptera; family Chrysomelidae; genus Zygogramma; species Zygogramma bicolorata. The sequence continues at coordinate 525,850 of JAVJAQ010005687.1, read as the reverse complement.
TTTAAGTAACATTCGCATTTTCGTAGTGAGTGGACGATCGGAAACATTACAGTGTGTAATGTTTCCGATCATGGAAAGTGATGAAGAACTTGTCATTATTGCTTTGTTATTAGATGAAGAAGAAAGGAGGGGAAATAAGAGAAGACATAGATTGTGGATACATGACATATTCAAAAAAATATCACAATTTGGAGAATATCATACACTATTCACTGATTTGCTCCATGATATGCGTAATAACAAATATAATTAAAGCACGTGTGTGTACTTAGTGTCGAAATGTAACAAAATTCAAATGATCTGTGAGGCGACCAGTGACTACCTATTGTGACATGCATCCACTTATCGGCATTCCGCATGGCGTCATCCGCACCAGTCGGAAAAGTTGCCCCTTCGATAAATTTCATCGGCATTACCGACGGACCGATACGTGCGATCCGTCCGCTGCCGGTCAGTGGACGCATATGTATAACTTACTATACTAATAATTCTAAAATCCGTTTCGTACGATCCGTACGATACGTACGATGCGTACCTATGGACGCTTACCTTTAAAAGCCGACCGTCGCATCGGCAATCCGATCGCTGCGGATACAGTGGACGCACTACCAAAAATCGATCCGTTTTATACGATCCGTACGATGCGTACCTATGGACGCTTACCTTTAGCGATCGATCTCACATGGTTTCTTCATGGGGTATTATTACTGATTGTAATTCCTAGCATCGAGACACTTGATTTTGTAGGAATAGTTATTCCTGACATCTGAATATCAGACGATGATAGATCGGCTTTTCTTGCTGAAAATCCATCATAACGTGATGAAAAACACTTTATTTTCCAGAACTTTAATATCAAGTCAAGATATTCCCTAAATTTCTGTTTGATTTTAAACGGTAAATTTGCAGGATACAAAACCGTCAATGGAATAATACTCTTCCTGATACTTGAACTGAAGAATTTCGAAATATTGTGAATTCGACCTATTCGTCAACTTGACGTTATCGATTCATCTGCTTTGCACATCATTGTAGCTCTCTCTATTTCTATTGGTCTTTCCTACCTCCAAAGCGCATTTGGTCAAGCCATTGTAATTAGACCATAAAAATATATTGGCTACTCAACTCACTCGCGGAAATAGGCCGCGACGTCACTGGCCTAATTCTTTTGAATTTCATTAATTCATATCTCGACGTTCAAAGATGGGGCAATTTAATTTCCGATGAATGAATAAAAAAATCATGGAACGAGCCCATTAACGATTGTCATTCATTTATTTTCACTTACTCAGTTTACAATAATTTCGTTTGGACCATTTCTTTTCCATATGAAAAATAACTTTCTCATTATTGAGATTTTAAATTTTTGACTAGACCATTAGAAGCCTCTTATCATTTGCCAATTAGTTACGAAAGAAAATACATTGTATCTCGTTGATTTGATATCAACTTAGCGTTCCTCTTTTCGAGACTTTTTTTATTGAGTTTTCCAAAATTTTGACTGAACCATCAGAATTCTTTAGGTTTCAGCTAACTATTGATATTGCTTTTTTTGTTCTGAAAAATATATGGTGTCTCGCTAACTTGGCGATACAACTTTTTCACCATTGAATTTTTAGACCATTACATTCTACTTCTGCTTCTTTATTGTGAAAAAAAATACTTATTCTCGACTAGACCATTAGATTCCTCTGATTATTCGATAATTAGTTGCGAGAGAGAAATTTCATCTTTTGCCGAAGTTTTATACTATTTAGTTAACAATCATTCCGAATGATTTCATAAAAGTCCAACGATATTCCGAGCATGTCTCACAGGGAGTTACTTTCAATGGAGGGGAAACTTCTATGAGCAATTGGATGGCGTGGCAATGGGAAGTCCACTTAGCCCAGTAGTAGCCAACTTCTTCATGGAACGGTTTGAGAAGAAAGTAATCGACGCCTTCGAATTGAAGCCGACCTTGTGGCTACGCTACGTGGATGACACATTCGTCATCTGGAAACATGGTAGGGACGCTCTAAAACTTTTTCCCGACCACTTGAACGCTCAACACCCCAATATTGAGTTCACCATGGAGACTGAACAGGACCAACGAATAGCATTCCTGGATGTACTGATCGAACGATGTGGGGCTAGACTAACCCACAAAGTATACCGAAAACCCACACACACGGATAGGTACCTGCACGCACTATCGAACCACCATCCCAGCCAAAAGAGAGGAGTCATTTTTACTCTAACGGAACGTGCTCGAAGAATATGCGAACCAGATCACCTGTGGGAAGGTATACATCGGTACCACCAAAAGATCCATGGGAACAAGGCTAAAGGAACATGAGAGAAACTGCAGACTGGGGCAAACTGACAAGTCGGCTGTGGCGGAACACGCACTCAGTGAGGGTAACCACAGGATTCTGTTTGAAAATGCAAAACTGATTGCACCCAACCAGGGATACCATATCCGACTGGTACGGGAGGCAATAGAAATCCACAAACACACGGATAATTTCAACAGAAAAGAAGAAGCCGTCAACCGAATATGGAATCCCATTTTAAGAAAATCGATAATAACTGCAGGTAGTTCTTCAGAAAATAATGATGATTATTCTCCGAACCCAGATGAGGTAAACAAGGTACTCAATATTAATTAGCACGGCAAACTACCTGAATCGGCATAAATACAACTTGCGAAGAAAAAATCCCCAGTCATCGGAGTGAATTTCCAGATGAATGAGCCTCTGAAGAAGCTTGCCACTCGAGCCAGCGAAACGTCAGGAAGAAATTCCAAAATACGACGGCCCTCAAACCCGAATAAAAGTAGTGATACTGAGTACTTATATCTTTTGTGTGGTAGCTATAATAGCGTATCAGGTGGGTTAGCCTGGTTCGTAAAACTCCATTGGTGTCTACAAGTTAGCGGGGATCTAAACAAATCGTAAATTCCGATGAGTTGAATGACATTTCGACAGAATGACAAAGAAGTAGGAGATATATTTATTCACAATGAAAAATGTGCTACTCTTAGGTTGGGAAGTGACAAATCTTTCCAACCTCCTTATATTTTATTCGAAACGTTATTCAGCTCATCGGAATTCACGAAGTGTTCAGATACCCGCTAACGTATGACAAACTAAGCAAACCCACCTGACACGATACTACACTATCTCAGTACCGAACGTACAAAAAAGATATACTCACTTTCTCCCTCAAAACTACAATCCTCTTCAATAACGAAAGCTCGACTCAGTTTCCAGATTTCAAACGTTACCACTTTTCAGCCATTTTCCGTACATCTCTCGCATCGTCGCTAATCGGGGCCAGTTCATCTGAATTCTTCAATATGTCGCCTACATTTCAGTGAGTTATCCAAACCTTAGCTATTTGCAGAAATTCCTCGTGGCACTACTGCTATTTGTGAAAAATTATTATGTCAAAAGCATTCATTGAAACGAAACCAGAATGTTCATACATTATATATTTTCAACCTGTACGTAGGTAAATGGCAACAAATAATAACAATTCAGAAGAACACCAACCGTGAACATATCTATGGAAGAGAGACAACAATTAGTTCAAGTAGTTTTTCAACCTACTTCATTCTGAAAAATTGATAACAAGTTACTTTGAGAAAAACGGGCGTACACTACCACAGAGATGGTGTGGAAACGTGTGCATATAATGTAGAACGCGCCTTTTACAATTGCGATATCTCAGGAACGATGATACTTAAAGAAAAATTCATTGAGATTACCTATCTAGAGAATTTCGAGATCTGCTGCAACGTTGTTCTGAGGTATTTTTCTAATTTAACTCACCGTTTTCGAGAAAAATTAAAAAAACCTGAAAATTTGACATTTGAACCCGAATAACTTTTTTAGCACCCATGGGATTTTTGGGGGCTTTTGAATTTTAATTCTTTACGGTGAACCCTAGGTCTTCACCAAAATTTGGCTCTGTCGAAATTTTTGTTGATTCAATTGTATAACTTGACCGGATTAAAAGCTGACGAAAAGTTAAGTATGTCTTTCCTCGAAACAGAAATCGAGGCTTCTGGGAAGCACATTCAGCGATCGATCTCACATGGGTTTCTAGAGATTATTACTAATCGTAATTCCTAGCATGGAGATACTTGACTTTTTGGGAATAGTTACTCCTGACATCCTGATATTGTATGAAGAAAGATCGGCTTTCTTTCAGAAGAGACATGCCTGTGTTTTCCCAGCATCAACATAATCATATTTCCAAATCAAAAAATCATTTTCTCAAAAGAAAATAACGTATTTTTGTTGACAACTAATTAGCGAATAATTCTGAATATAATGATCCAGGCAGAGTTCGTAAAAACTGATATAAAAGTTTTATCGCTAAATTGCCATTAATTTAACGTAACACCACATATTTTTTACCAAAATTCAAAGGTCTACTCGAAGTTCTGATAGTCACCAATAAAAAAGTTGAATCGCTAACTTGACCTCAACTTAGCAGAAGATCGTGTAATATTTTCAGCAAAAGGAAAATAAATGACATTCCTCCGCAATCAATCAGCGAGTAGTAAGAAGAATCTGAGGGTCTAGTCAAGATTATGAAAAGGAAGGAGCAATAGCACCAAATTATGGAGTCATTAGTTATCCATATTTCTGAGAGTGTCTTGCTTACTTCATACATCAAGGGATGAAGATTATTAGATTTAATGAACTGTGTTTCAGGTCTGAGATAGAAATAATCAATAAGAAATGACTCAGTATATTGGCAACATTGAATTTTGCAACAAATTCTTGGCATACATTGATGAATGCTTATTATTCAACTTCTTCATTTGTGTTTCAGAAAAGACTGGGAAACGCAGCAAAAAAGGCCTTATCAAAAATACCAACAAAAAACTTGAAATCTGAAGATAAGGTAAGATATCATTTCATTTTCTTACATCTCATCTACAATTTTTGTTTCAAGAGTGTAGGTTTTCACTTCCGGTGTCTAATGAATTGATAGCAGCTCTCGAGTTTGTAAGATGTGGTTCTACATGCCAGACTTACATGAGATATTTATGGTCCTTAATTGGTCCTTCACAGGAATATCTCTCGAATAAAAAAAAAGAGTCCGTAGACTTCGAAATGCCGGTATCCATGTTCTGTTGATATTCATACTCTTCCTCACGGTTTACGTTGATTTTATGTCTATGTCTCTCTATGACTTTCCTCTAGGGTCCCGCATAACAGCCGCGCTTAAAGCCGCTTCTCAAAATTTGACATTTCACCATGGAAAACTGTCAAATTTTGTACAGCGGCTTTAAGCGCTGTAAGCTGTTAGTCGCAGCCAATGTTGTAGGTTGTAGTACCCCTTTTGTGTTTCCTCAAGCGCGTTTTAATGTGTACTCCATTTTGTGGTTCGAATATAGACGGATTCACAACTTGACGGTATTCAATATAATCCTGGTTAGTGGATCTCTGAGGTCTTTGACTAATTCGATTTCTCAATAACACAGCTCAGTCTTTTGGATATCCAGTGGATATCTTCCGAAGGCTGTCCATTGAATAACCACTTGGTGTACGCCGGACAACGTATGGATATCCATAGGATAGCTTTCCACATTTAAGTACATCCAATGCCATCTGTTAAGGACATTCATATAGTGTATATACGTACTGTACATCCATAGGGTGTCCATTCTGGACATCTATTCTGGACATCTATTCGTTAATTTTTAGTTGGTACACAGGGAAAAGTGTCTACTAAATATAATGATAAAAAATACATTCTTACGAAAATCAGCAAATAATAAAACTATTGTTGTAGATATATTACATGTCATGAGATTTTGTGGTGGAGTGTGAAGTTTACTTTGCATCCTATGACGCATAACAATTCTCGAAGCTCCTGTAAAATAACAGTCGATCCAATAGAAGTTTTTTATGGAAAAGATTCACGAAGAATAGAAAGTAACTTGTAAAGTACAATTTGAATAATTCAAAATTATCCTTTATTCGCCACCTCTTTCTCAAGGTAGAGAACATGTTCATTCAGCACAGTTCACCTACAGATTATTGGTAAGTCAAGTGTAGAATTCGAATGAATGTGTAATGAAAAAACATCAATAGTTTTTCGCCTATATTTCTGTATTAAAGAATGATCGAAAACATTTTATTTATGTAATCAATCAACATTGCAACAAATTTCTATTGGGTTCAACAAGTGAACTTGACCCTCTGGTATCATTCTGAACAATTTTCAAGGCAATGTTGACAGGCAAAATTAAGATATTCTCCAAGTTCTACTTCTAAGGTTACTTTTCTTATTGGAATTCACAACAAACTGCGAGCTGCACCTAGATTCAACTATATAGATATATAGACAGATAGTTACTTGTTTCAAATAGTCTAGAATTTGAATAACGTGTCAGGATGGCGTCAAGTATAACAGAAATCAGAACCACAAAGAGAACAGAACACACAACAACTCACAACATAACCTCAAAGATGAATTTTGACTATTTGGGCATGCTTCTTATCTCAAGAGTTAGACATTCACTCCACAAGGGATATCCAGACAATAATCATATGGATGTCCATCATGAATTCACGAAATTCGTTGATGGATAGTCTATGGCTATTCGAACTGGGTCCACGAGCATGAAATTGCATTCTTATGGCGTACACCGGAAGTGCTCCTCAAAATATTACCCTGTATTCAGCTCGCCATCAAAAAAATGGTTCCAAGCTGTGAGAATATAATGAGATTTTTCTTCTTCTTCATTCACTCCACTTCAGCACATCATTTCATAGAACCAGATCCTTCGCCAGACTCTAGGTACTTATAGATCCTTCGCCTCATTTTGAAAACCACCCTTCACCATAAATTAAGGGCCAATGTATAAATCTCCATTTAAATCTTAGTCCTTATTTCTTCGAAAACAAAGTTGATTTTAGACGTTTATTGAAGAGCATTTGAAGAACCACGTCTGTTTCTGTCTTCTCTTCAATCTCAAAAATGTTACTAGGCAGCATAAGATCAAATACCACCTAATTAAAAGGATTTAGACAGAGATGTATAAATTGGCCCCAAGATTCAACTATTTGTTTACTTGTGCTTGTCAACTTCCATAAAATGAATCAATGGGCGCCGCCAGTGAGAGAAAGAAAAGTTCTTTACTGTACTGACTTGAACACTTAGAATTCTTTGATAGCAAGGATTCATGTAATAGTGAATCATAATCTGAATGAGATACCAATTTTTGTATTATTTATTAACGATTAATGGAAAAATAGTATGTATACCTCATATAAAAAGCCTCATTCCCGAATTCCTTGTCACACCTTCTCAGTCATCCGGGAATGTGAGGGTTTTTCTCCTGGGTATAAGTATAATACTATTTGTCTTCATTCAAATGCAGCAATGAAGTGAGAAAGTTTTTTTTAATGAAACTGGGCTCTCTAGATGATAGTAACAAGTATTAATTTGTATTATTAGTGAAATATTAAATTGATTGGTTTATTTCGCCCATGTGAAGAATGCCGTGATCTAATTGGATTTCAATCTCAGCCAGACATTTTCTCGTATTATACAACTAGTGTTTGAATTATTCACGGAAAATTTTTCAAGTTCACGAATATTTCGAAATTTCTCCCGAGCCAGAGTTGACGAATACTTTTCCCAAAATATTCGTGAGCAAGAAAACATTCCTAAGGATACATCGAGCACGTCAGGTATTCGGTGAAATATGTTAACACCACATTGAACTTCAACGAGTTATTTTAATATTTATGTTTCAACCTATCGAAATAGGTAAAGAAAGATTTTGAACGATATTATAGATTTGACAATCCAACTGGAATCGTCGTGTTCTGTGAATGTGACAGTTAACTTGGTTCATCGTTCAACACTGGAATTCCACGTAGAAATTTGTCGTTTAAACTCAAAAAATCACATATATAGTTTTTTGAGTTGCATGAATCTTTTTCGATGAGATGAATTAAAGTAACTTATTAGTTATTTCTGCAGATATTTTTTTCCAAATACTAAAAATATTTGGAATACTTATATCAATTAATTTTGGGAACTGAAGGAATTCAGATAAATGATAAAATAAATTTATTACAATTACAGAAATTAATAATAAATTGAATCTTATTGTAGTTATATATAGTTATAATTTCGGCATTTATCTTGGTAGCATTCAGTGTATTTTTTTAAATTGGCAATGAAAACTGACAGACTGATAACATTTTTAGTAGCGACAAGTTGACGCAAGAAATTTCAGCAACAAAAAGCATCGTAGAATTCGGTGTAAGCGTGCGCAAAATCACTCGAATTTCTCAAGAAATTACTAAAGTTATTTATTTTACCAAAAAAAGTTCAATAGAAATTATATTTATTTAGCTAAAAATGAATATACCAAACTTGGTAAAATTATTTCATGTATTACGCACTTTTGGTTTGCCTCTGTTTCACCCTTTCAATAGAATATCTAAATAAATCTGTCATTTTAACACGGTTGGTATATTATCAGGTTTGAACTGGTGTGGAACTTTTTCAAGAAGAAATGTCTTCTAACTTTTTTTTGATTCTGCTCAAACATTCTCTTACAAAGTCAGTGAATGATATGTTATCAAAATATTATTCTTTGCCTTCGTCGAAAAAATATCCTTACAATTTCGCTCTACGCTACTCCTGAGGGGTAGAAAACCAATTGAATATTGAGAAAATTAAGAGTTTCCATAACCGTTTCAATATATTTTCAGGAAGTACAAGGCGACTGTGAATGCTGTGCCGTTTGCATTGAGCCTTATAAATTGTCTGAAACATTAAGGATATTGCCTTGTGGGTGAGTAAATACAATTTATTTCAATTTCACACTTGCTATCAAACGTCGATTCGTATTACTTAAGAATGACATGGGGAACAAACCAGCTGCGTCATTATTTGACGATTCTGTGGAAACAAATTCATTACACGTACAGCTTATCCAATTCATACTGGCATAAACTCAGCTACTTCTCTAATCGCACACTGGTAATGAAAAAACACCTACTAGGAATAAATTTCAACAGAGTGAACAGAGGTGTTTTTTCATCTTACTATACTTCACAGAGATTGCTGGCCATATACATCATTAGTTCTTTGCCAAGATGGATTGGATATGCTGTACCTGTAGGCTTTTGAGGTTAGTGTATAAACTTTATTCAGCAGTATTAGAAAAATATGAATATGAGTTATAAACAATGGACCGCGGGCATGTGACAAACAAATCGTATTTCCATAAACAACAATGGTAATTCAATGAAATTATAATTGCAATTCTGAGATACAAAATGCATGAATATACGTCTCTCAACAGCAAGAGGATTAATATTCTTTCTATTGTCGAAAATAGAAGGGAATCGATGGATTGAAACATCACAATCTCTCAAAATTGAGTTATTATCGAGAGTGAGGTGGCTATATACTGGTGTGTTTACTCCATATAAGAGGTTGTCAGCAAATCAGACGACCGATATGGCCAACTTGATCAAAAAATGGATGATGTAGGCGTAGTAGTACTGCAAAAAATCCGCCAGGTACCGGCACCCTTGCAGTGGAGATGACTGTCGTGTGTTGCCAAGTGGCCATGTCGTTGCGAATTCTGGTCCCAGAGCCCAGATTCTATTTCACGAATTCGATTATCGAATTGTTAAGAATATGCGTATATTTTCGCTACTGCGAATCTACAGTCACAGTCTGAGCTACTCGACAATAGAATTCGTGAAACAGAATCTGGGGGCAGATCAGTAGAAACACAATGGGCGCGTTCAGCCACGCTAGCGCAAAGTTAGCGCTGGCAGCGGCGTTTGATGAAAGCGATAGAAGGTGGCTGAACGTCTATGCTTTGGCTTTGATGCTCTCTGACAAACAGATAAACACATCATATAACCTTCATATTATATTTTCTTAATATAAAGCACCTTGAGTGGAAAACCTTATAAATTACTTAATCTTAGAGGAACTTGCGGATGATATTAATATTGTGGAATTGATTCCACCTGTATTTGAAAGACAAGAAGAAAATTTAGAAATATTAGCATTAGGAGAAGCAGAAAATCCTGTTAGAAATTTAAATTACTTCGAGGAAGTAATTCCAAGATACCCACCGCAAGACTTTTGTGAACATTTCAGAATGTCAAGAAATGTTATGGAAGTAAGTAACGAACAATTAAACAGAATCAGAAAGTATACATTTGAATCAATATTCGTAGTAAGTATAGGAAAATATTGTTGGTATATTTCCACATATTATTTTCAGTCAACATTGAATTCTACGGTTGTATAACTATTCTCCGCCATAATTAATCCTCAGACACTAATAAAACCTAAATACAAAAATTGAACTTAGGTTAGGTCTCCCTCATGGTTACTGATAAACTACCACGCCTTGTCCACAGGTTTGTCTGAAACAATATCGCAACATTGGAAACACCAGTATATAGACATCTTAATCGAGAGTATTTGGAAATATGACACAATTGCACAATAAGCATTTGTAGATCCGTTTGTTTGTCCAGCGGGCTGGATTTACAACTATCATTTATACTGTCGTCTGTCAGATATGCCCGCGGTCTATTGAGTGAAATAAAAAAAAAAAGGTTTGGTTTTTCGCAAATATTTCGATAACTACCTTCGAAAAGAGGAGAAAATATTCCAGAAAATATATATATATATATATATATATGTATGTATGTGTGTGTATATATATATATATATATATATATATATATATATGTGTGTGTGTGTGTATATATATATGTATGTATGTATGTATGTATGTTTATTGTTATAAATATAATGAAGGTACAATTCAATATATAAGGAAAAAAAAACACTTCAATAAACATATAAAACCACAGAAACTATCTGGGCGATAATTTGTACGTGGTGTGACAGTTAAAGAATAAAATACAATAAATAGTTTGAATACATAAAATCTTAAGCAATACTTATATCTAAAATATCTAAACTTACTTAACGAAAATCCATTGGTTTCAGATTTCAGTAGATATTATAATGATTCAAGGGTAATAAAAAAAGAAAGAAAAGGTGATATCACATGAGAAAAGAAAGATCATTGTCCAACCATGGCATTACAATCAATGTATTGAATCAGTTAATTTTCAATCAAGGATTGTCAATTAATTCATGTATATCCCTTCTTGGTCTGCTCATTAAATAACTTTTAACTTCAGTCTTAAACCTTTTGAGTGTATTTTCTTTTTTTACATTTTCTGGCAAGGTGTTGTATAATTTAGTCCCTAAGTACAAATAACTTCTTTGTCCGATGTATTTGTTCATAATTGGTGTAACATACTTTTGTTTATTTCTGGTTCCATAGTCATGTGTACGACGCTGTAATGTACCTCTATTCAAGTATTGTCTTATATTGACTTGCATATAATATATCTGTCGAATATCTAATACCTTCGCTTCGATATAAAGTTGATCTGTGGGATACCTATGGCTTTTGTTAAGTAGTAATTTCAAAATTCGATTTTGCGAGACCTGTATTGCATTATAGTGTGCTCTTGAAACACCTCCCCATCCTATGATTCCATAGCTTAAATGTGACTCCACCAAACTCTGATAGACCATTACTCTCTCTTTTTTATTCAAGAATTCGGTGAATTTTTTAAATCTATACGAAATACACCTCAATTTTTTTATTAAGTAGTCCACATGAGGTTTCCATCTGAAGGAACGATCTAACATTATTCCCAAGTATTTAATTTCATTTGCTGGTCTTATTGCGAAAGAATTTTGTATGACTATATCATAGTTCGGAAGAGTAGTCTCGATGCTACCGAATGGTAAGTAAACCGTTTTTTTGAAATTTACCGACAAAAGTCTGTAGTCTAACCAGGTTTTAATTTTGGCGAAATCCCTTTCTATTTTAATTTTCAAATTGTACCAGTTTTTGTCTTTATAGATTACCACAGTATCATCGGCGAAACTGATGATCTGACCCTCTTTCTCCAATAGAAATATGTTGTTCATATAGATTGTGAATAGCAAAGGACCCAACACCGTTCCTTGAGGCACACCACATGTTATTTCTTTTGTTTCGCTGATTTTATCATTTATTTTGACCTGTTGTTTTCGGTTTTTCAAATAACTCTCAAAAAAACTATGTGCTGTACCTCTTATTCCCATGTCCTCTAAAGTTTCCAAGAGAATGGAATGGTTGACGGTGTCGAAAGCCTTTGCCAAGTCGAGAAATATACCGATTACTGGTTCTCCTTCATCTATGCATGCATAAATACTGTTTGCTAATAAATGTATCGCATCTTGCGTTGACTTGTGGTTTCTAAAACCGAATTGAGAGTTTGAAAGTAAATGATGTTTTTCCAGGAATTTGGTAACTCTAACTTTTACAATCTTTTCTAATACTTTAGCCAGGCTTGTTATAAGTGAAATCGGTCTGTGATTCGCCACATCATCCCTGTCTCCAGCTTTGAAAATTGGTATTACTATACTGTTTTTGAATGCCATTGGAAATTGACCTGTTTCGAGTGAATTGTTGATTATCTCAGTTAGGGGAAGGCTTATATAATCTACTATTATTTTCAGGGTGTCAACACTGATCTTATCATAACCCGGGGCCTTTTTGGGTTTCAGGTCTGATTTAATAATATTTTTCACCTCACTCTCAGTTGCTGGATACAGAAACAACGTGTGGCAACTCACCGTTCTATCTTCTCTATAGTTATTGGGTCGATTGATTTTACTGGCTAAACTTTCGCCTATTTCGACAAAATATTTATTAAATATATTTGCCATTTGCACTTCATCACTGATAATTTGGTCATTGTTTTTGATATTTTGAATCTTACTCTCTTCAGTCTTAGAAACAACTTCATTGACTAGTTTCCATAACTTTGATGATGAATTTTTTTCTTTTTCCACCTTTTTATTGTAATAATTCCTTTTGGCTTTCTTAATTAATTTTTCTGTTTCATTTTTACATTCCAAATATTCTTTCTTTTTTGAATTATTGTCAGGATTTTTTTTAAATTCAGCATACAAATTGTTTTTTCTGTTAATAGACTTGACTAGTGAGGGAGTAATCCATTCTTTTCGTTTTTTTTGATTATGTTTTATCCTTGAGTAGATAGTAGATTGTTTCATTGCTTTCTGTATTATGTTTATTAATTTGTTTGTTTTGGTATCAAGATCTGATTCCATAAGGATGTCATTCAAAGGAGTGGATTGAATATTTTTTAATAGTCGTTTATTATCAATGTGTTCGATATATTTGATATTATGATTGGTATTATTTCTTTTTATTTTGGTATTGAGAACGAGTTGTAATAATGTAGTATGATGGTCAGTTATAGATGTGGGGATTGTTAGAGGTAGTAGGGTATCATAATTATTTGTATGAACAAATATATGGTCGAGACATGTGTGTGAATTATTTTGTACCCTAGTGGGAATATTAATTGTTGACCTGTAGCCATGTTCACTCATGATATCAAGATAGTTTTTTGTTTCCTTTGTTTCTTCTAATATATTAATATTGATATTCCCTAAAAAAAACTTATAGTCACATTTTTCTTTATCTTTTTCTAATATGTCAGTTAACTCTTCGATAAACGTGTTCACATCACTAGCAGGTGATCTGTAAAATGAATTTATTATGAGGACGTTATTCTCATAGTTCAATTTCACCCTAAGAAGGTTACTCTTATTCAATTTTATTAATTGGTGAGAGACATACATTTCAGATTTTATGAATATTACCACTCCGTCATTTTGGTTGTTACTGCCATAATTGTACAATGTTCTGTATCCATCAATATTAAATACATTTATATCGGGTATCTGTCGTGTTTCTGTTAACACTATGCAGTCAACACCGCTCTCTAGGCTTTCAACAAATACCAAAAACTCATCTAGATTGCAATCTAAACTACGTATATTACTATTTACTATTTTAAAATTTGGGCTAATCTCATTAATTTCCAATACTTGTTTCACTTCCTCAGATGTCTTAAGGTCATATGTTTCAAGTTTTTCAATGATAAAATCTTTTATATATGGGTCCATTATGAAAGAAACGAATTCAGTCCAGGAACAAAAATTAAAATTACTTCATATATTTACTATACCGCACAATTATTAAAGGTGAAGGAAATACCCAATAATACCCAATAATAAACTAAGTCCCGATCCTCTGTTTGTGTTTTTCTTGTTGTCTGGTGGCGTAAGTTCCTGAAACTCCTTGTACCGAGGGGACTCTTTGTGTACATATATACATATGTATGTGTGTGTGTTCGGATAGGTTTCTGCGGTCAGTTGTATGTTGTTGTTGAGTTCGGATTGAACCGCGTCTGGAGTTTTGTTCTCGACGTTTCGGATCCGATTTTGGAGCCATTTTCAAGAGTAAATGTGACTTCACGTTGAGGTCTCAATCTGCCTACTCCCCAGGTCTCGTCACGAGTTCTTTCTAAGGTCTCAATCTGCCTACTCCTTAGATCGAACTGAGGTATCGGGGGATGTTGGGTGGTATTCATAGCAGCGGGTGCTGCTAAAGCACCGTCGGATGTCTTGGTGGGGATTGGGCATCTGGAAATTAGGGGTTTCCATGCAGTTGGAAGTCTCTGGCCGTCGGCACGTTCATTTAAGCAGGAAGGTCGCTTTTCGATGTCGATGGCCTCGCGAATTATACGAGCTTGTAGTGTTTTTGCTGTGGCGATGGTCTTAGTGTTCTCAAAGTCTATGTTATGTCCTATCTCTTGATGATGTTTGGACAGAGCTGAAGATGGGTCTGATTTTCGGACAGCAAGTTTATGTTCGTATACTCTACTTGTCACACGTCTGTTGGTCTAGCCTACATACTATATACCCTGTGATTCGTTGACGATTTTGTCCTTGGGGGAGCGGAGGAAAGTGGAGATTTTATTGTTGGCTGTAAATATCGTTTTTATGTCCTGTTTTTGAGAACTCGGCTGATTTTTTCAGTAACTCCTTTAATGTAGGGAAGGAAAGCTTTGTGGAGAACGTTGTTGTCTGTTGGGTCTCTGGAAATGGAAGGAGAAGTTTGATGGCGATGGATGGATCTGTCAATTTGATGGTCTGTGAATCCATTTTGAAGAAGGGCTGATTTGAGTTGGGCTAGTTCCTGTGGTTTGTTATGGAGGTCAGTGAGGTTGATAGATCTGTGGATGAGGGAATTTACAACGGAATTGGTTTGTGCTGGATGATGGTGGGAGTTTGCGTTAAGGTACCGCTTTGTGTGTGTTGGTTTCCTATAGACCGTGTGGGTGAAGGAGTCATTGGTTTTTGTGATGAGGACATCTAAGAATGGAAGGGAATTATTGCTTTCGAGATCCATTGTGAACTTTATATTTGGATGGAAGTCGTTGAGGTGATCAAGGAAATTATGGAGAGTTTCGGAGCCGTGAGGCTATATGACGAAAACGTCATCTACGTATCTGAACCAGCAAGAGGGTTTGTGGTCGAAAGTGTCAATGGCTTTAGTTTCGAAGTCTTCCATGAAAATGTTCGCAAGGACTGGTGCCTTTTACTTGTTTGTGAAAGGTACCTTGAAATAGGAAGTATGTACTGGACATACAGTGACTGATGAGGTTGAGGGTGCCTTTGGAAATTTGGTGTTTGGTTTCGAGAATGTTCAATGTATCTGATACAGGGATATATATATATATATATATATATATATATATATATTTGTTCGGCTAGGCTTCCGCGGTTAGATTTGTGCTGGCTGGAACTTCCGGTTGGTCTGCGTCTGAAATGATTTTCTTGTCTACGTTTCGGCTCCCATTTCGGAGCCATTTTCAAGACTGAGTGACCTTGCGTCTAGGTCTGAGTTGTCTTACTAGCTGGCTATCATCACTGGAGATCGAGGATTGAAGGTTGGTGGGATTTAAGGGTTCATTAGTAATTATGGCAGGATCAGGGAGCGGACGGTCGATGGGAGGTTCGAACGGATTAGTTCCCAAGTCGGAGTAAATAGAAGTATGTCGGACCAAGAGTGGTGTCCAGGTATTGGGGAGTCTTTGAGAATCGTCGCGTTTATTGAGACAGTTGGGACGTTTTTCGATTTCAATGGCTTCACGGGTAACTCTGGTTTGGAGGGTTTTGGCTGTGGCAACGGTTTTGGTGTTTTTGAAATCTATTTTGTGGCCTGTTTCTAAATGGTGTTGGAATAATGCTGAGTTTGTGTCAGAATTACGAACTGCTAGTTCGTGTTCATATGATCTACAGGACACTCGCCGGTTGGTCTGGCCGATGTATGTCCTGGAACAGTTAGAGCATGGTATTTCATATATTCCTTGGGTGTCATTGGGGATTGTGTCTTTGGGTGTTCGAAGGTAGGTGGATATTTGGTTGTTAGCTGTGAAAATGGTTTTGATGTCATGTCATGTCAGAATTCGACTTATTTTATCAGTAACACCATGAATATATGAAAGGAAAGCCTTTTGTCGTTCAGGTTCGTCCTTCGGGGGTCTAGGGTGAAGATCTCGGGTTTGCTGGAGTTTAATAGACTTATGGATTTGGGAATTGGAAAAATCGTTTTGGGTAAGTGCGGATTTGAGCTTTTCCATTTCATTGGATCTATTGTGGTTATCGGTAAGTTTGAAGGACCTATATATTGTCTGGGTCGGTTTGCGGTAGACGGTGTGAGTGAAAGAATTGTTGAACTTCCTGATGAGAACATCCAAGAATGGGAGGGAGTCGTCCTTTTCTATTTCTATAGTGAATTGTAGTTGGGGTAAATGGTGTTAAGGTGGGTCAGGAATGTTGGTAGGGTTTCAAACCCATGAGGCCAAATGGCAAAGATGTCATCTACGTATCGGAGCCAGCAAGTGGGCTTGAGTTCAGATGTGTCAATGGTTCTGGTTTCGAAGTTCACTGTAGAGGTTTGCAAGAACTGGGGAGAGGGGGGAACCAATCGGAGCTCCTTTCACTTGTTTGTAGAATTTGCCCTGAAATAGAAAGTACGTACTGGACATACAATGGCTGATGAGGTTGAGATTGTCTCTAGAGATTTGATGCTTGGTTTCCAAAACACTCAAGGTTTCAGCTAAAGGAATATTCGTGAAAAGAGTGGCAACATCGAAGCTTACGAGAATGTCTGTTGGTCGGAGGTTGAAGGTTTTGAGTGTTTCAATGAAATGAAAAGAGTTTTGGATATACGACAAACACTGTTCTACCAGAGGTTGGAGGATGTTTGCTAGGTATCTAGAGAGGGGTTGTGTTGGGCATCCAAAGGCGCTAACTATGGGACGGAGTGGAATATTCGGTTTGTGTATTTATGGGAGGCCATATATTCGGGGAATGCGTGAAGATTTCTCCCTCGGAATGAGAGCTTTCTACTGGAAGTTCCAGCCAGCATATATATATATATATATATATATATATATATATACATATATGCGAAGTTGTTATTCTGGGAGTTTATCCGTTGGTTTGTCGGTATTGAGTTTAGACGTTTCGCCAACATCTCAATTGACATTTTCGAAAATGTAACTGCTCCCGTTGGTGTTAAGTTTCTTCTGGACTGTTCGACGTTTCGACTTCCTTTTTTGAAGTCATTTTCAAGAAATGTTATTTTCATCAACAAATATCAGTCACTTTCCCTACAAAATAACCACCCAACACAAAACACTAACCCCAATTGTCTGTCAGAGATACTGGTATTCATGATACTATCTCTTAACTTTGTCAGGCTGTAGACTCCCTTACAAAAAATTTTCTAAGGATATATGTGAAGTTAGCGACTGTGTGGATATAGATATGATGCGAATGATTGAATAATATTCCGCGTTTACAAGCAAAATATTAATGAGAATAGGAGAAACAACAGAAACGAACTATCAATAGACTACTTGGCTTTTTTTCTCACAAAAATCGATATGGTTGATATTACTTACTTTGGATAATGCTAGAATACTTTTTTTTTCAGGCACGAATTCCACAAAAACTGCATCGACCCGTGGTTACTGGAACATCGAACATGTCCCATGTGCAAGATGGACATACTCAAACACTACGGATTCGTGGTCAGTGTATCCCCTTTCATCACAAGCTATATCTACTAGTTTAGTACTAGTAATTCTACATCTTCCACTGTAGAAACACTTTATCTGTGATATAGGTGATAGCACACACCATTTACCTTTTCTCGTACCTTCAAGTTATGGCTTTCTCGCACTTTTTTAACACTGGTGGAGGTAAATGCTAGACTTGTTTATTCAAGTTATAGTGGTTACTCATTGCAATGGGAAGTCTTTTTCAAATATTCAACATTACACAAAACTCAATTACTTGCAGAAGTGGTACATTATGGAAGTCGATCTAGAAATTGATAAAAATCCAAAGTCAATGTGTCACTCAATATAAAGAGAAATAACACTCATTATCTTTTCAAGGTTGCAAGAAATATATAAAATCCAAGCTTCAGGGCATGAATGAATGATAAATTAACGGTGTATTCCGTAAAAACATTCGACATAGTCGATGGGCATACTTGAAGACTGGCGTTGAATCAAATCTTTCGAACAATTCGCTCGGGCCAGTCTCAAATCTACCTACACAGTAGGTTTCGGCTGGCACCTGTCAGAAAAAAACTATTTCCCTTCCCTTCAATTTAATTATATCCGATCGGTGCCAGTGCAGGTTTCTTCACAGGAGAAAATCCTGCATTTGCTTTTGGCGATACAAATGAAGGAATTGATTTTAAATTATAGGAACGGACACACTTGCAGACTGGTTTCGGGCTATTTGGCCACTCGTCAGTACCAAGGCAGTGTCATCATCAACATAAAGTCGATGGGCCATATATCCATGGACGAGGTATTCTTCCTCCTCCTCCTGCGAGGAAAATGTAAAAACATTTTGAGACTAGCCTTAACGAATTGTTCGAAAGATGATTTGATTTATCGTCAGTCTTCAAGTATGCCCATCGACTATGTCGAGACGAACGAAAAGTCAGATAAACAATCACAAATCTGTAAAAAAGTCAGAGACAAGCAACAGGCACAGGAGGGACAGAGGAAAGCTGCCGACGAAATATTGAAAGAAAAAATGTAGGCATCTGGTAAGCTAAAATTTACAGACAAAATCGTACACAAAATCATATTTCTTGCATTGAAATTAACCAAATTATCATTCATTCAAGATTGTTGTCCCTACAAACTGCAATTGCATCGAACTACGAATCATGAAATGAAGTTTAGAAAAAAAGAGGAATAAAGAGTTCATGTCAATGTACCTATTAGTACTCATGATAAGTGTTTTTGAATGTTTTCAAATCAAAAAACTATCTTAATCAAAGATACCACTGTTGTTATGACTCCACTATAACTTATTATATACAGCTTTTAGAATAGTATGCTTTTGATTGGATTTTGAGGAAAGCTATAATTAATTTATACCAGGTATTTCACTTCTGTCACTTGATAATTGTATTTCACTATGAAACATACGAGTATTTGAAATTTCTAAATTCCATGCAAGTCACTTCAAGGTTAAATAAAAACAATTCCCGGGTTTATCTGACAAAGACCACCGAGGACCGCACAGCAGCAAACGAAGCAACCAGACCACAACCGGGATCACAATACAAACACCAACGCCCAGGTAAAGCCCCCACGGATGGAAAAAAGCCCCTAAACACTAGCGTCCTTCCAAGACGCACTGAAAGACTCAGAACAAGGAAAACCCGCCAGCCTTACCCCAATATATATAAAACCAGACCACCGCCCGCGCAAACAAAGTTCTAGGTGATCTCAGAAAAGATTGCAAGCGAGAATCAAGCGGAGAGAAAACCTACTATCAAATTGTTCACAGAACTCCGAAAAAATTAACATTGATATCTCCAAGAGACCCAGAGAGGAGGAAGCGGCCCCTAAGAGGACCCAAGGCGTTAAAGTTTCTAATCTACTGATTCAACAAAACCACCCCCAACAAAAGCAACCATTTAACGTGATATTTTGGAATTGCCAAGGCTTTTCAACTCTACAAGAACAATGTAACGAGGGGCGGGACTTTGAAATTCTTTGCGTCAGTGAAACGTGGTTGACGCACGAACTTAGTGAATCTCCAAACATTTTTCGTCCTTCAATGTTCTACGCCCCCCGGCAGCCAAGGAAAAGCATTCGGAAGAGCGAGTGGCGGTCTCTCAATTTTTTTCAAAAAATATATCAATGTTACAGTTATAGAAAAGAACCCATGGTGGATAGTATGTCTCTTCAATTTTTTTAATTATCAAGTTATAATATGTACAATATATTTTAAGCCTTCGCTTAGCATTGAATATATACTGGAAATATTTCAAGAATCTTTATCCGAACTTTCTGAGAACCACCCAGACACCCCCATAGTTATCGGAGGGGATTTCAACTGTAGGGGGGCTGAATTAGGTACAATACCGGAAGAGCTTCTTGAAATTCCAACTTGTTTGAAGATAGACGAAGCAATGATAAAACCTCAATACACGGGGCGGAGTGTTTCGGAGTTCATGTACAATAACCATTTGCGCTACTAAACGGTAGAACTCTCTTCACAGGCCGGCGCAATACACACGTTAATGTCTTGGCAACAGTGTTATAGTCTGGTATACATGAACAATCGCACACCTCCCTCGTAAATACCTCGGGGATCGGAGAAAAAACCTCTCTGATCACTTCCCACCCTCTCTGAGCTTAGGTTTTAACTTTCCATTGTAGTACACAGTGGTGAGAGCCGCAGAGCGGAATAACGAAGGGAACTCGCGAACACTGAATATAAATCACTGCAACATTCAGAAAGGGGTTTCTTCCCCCCCCCGTCCAGCCCTCTTATGAAATCTTTGTACAGCTATTTATGAAACAGCCACTACATTGAATCTAATAAGCCTCCCCGCCCCTTCACTACACGGAGGAAACTGGTATGTAGGAGGCTCAACCTGAAAGCGAAGCGTAGAGACGGGAACTGCAAGAGAGATAGTTATTCTCTCAATTCTACTAATGATTTCTTTTTTTCTTCTCGCCCTTCCAACAATTACTTCGGAAGAACGTCATCAATTGATCTAGAAGGATATGGCCTTATCGACCTCTTCTGACTCTACTCTTTTTTGGCGGCTCTACTACCTATCGCGGCGATTTCTCCCGCCGCTTCTTCTTCCTTCCGTCTGGGGGGCTTTTTACAGCAACATATCCCCCCGAGGAGCGTTGACACAACAAGGGATTTTGATGCTCGACACCCCCTTCTTGTTGCCTCTATCACCACGCCGACCTTTCGCCGCCCTCCTCAGAGCAACAATAATATCGCCGGGACTGACAATATTTCCTCCGAGTTCTTCTCAACTACCACCCCCGGAGACTCCTTCTTCCCCTTTTTTTTACTTTTAGAAGCTCGGGGGTGCCTCCCACTGGTCTGAGGGGCTCTTCTCTATGATCCACCACAAGGGGGCGCCGCGACCAGCCGCACTGCGGCGGCGCATTATTCATTGTCCTCCAACCCTTTTCTCCTCCTCCTTGTCGGGGGGACCCCTGGACGGGGGAAAGAAATTGCCTGCTTGCCGCTCGGGGTTTCGCCCCACGCGGGGGCATCGATAATGTCTTCTCCCTCTTGTCGTTTATTCTTCTTCTTCTTCGACGGAAGAGACGGAGTTTGTGGGGGTCTTTGTCTTTTTGAGGGCGTTTGTCTCGGGCGACCATTCTTTTTTGTGGGGGCACTGTTCTTTCTTGGGGGGGGCGCTTCTTTTTTGTGCATCTGCTGCAGATATATGAGGCGGCATCTATGATAGGCGTCCGGCGGGTGGGCGCCCTACCATTCGTCGCGCCTGTGGTGGTCTCCTCGGGGGATCTCTTCGCCCTCTTTTATTTTTTTTTTTTTTTGCGGCCGTTGAACGATATTTTAGATCATAGGGGGGTGGTGGCATTATCATTGATAATAATATGATCTCTTCTTGCTCCTCCTCGCCGCGATTGGTCGTTCTTCCGCCTCCCGCCGGGACAGACAAGAAAACAAAAAACTCGAGCACCACACAGCAGAAATCACCCCCATATCGTGGACAAAACCAAAATTATATTTTTCTCGACAAGGGGGGACTACCCGAACAACAACAGATTTTTGTTGGATGATATATAGTTGGATAGTTTACCAGTACCTCTTCCTTGGCGGGCCCTTTGTGGCCTTTTTCTTTTTTCGGGGAGGGGGGAGCTTCTGGAGAGGGGAGGGGGGAGGGGGTTTTCTTTCAGTTATGGCCCAGACAAAATTCCTTCTGGGGGGCCAGGATTACTTTTTGGAGCTTTGGGCCTTAGTGGACTATCCCACTGCCTTCCCGTGGGGGGGCTAAGATACCCTTATTTCCTTGAACGAGTTTCGCTTAATTTTTTTTAACCCCTTTTTCCCCTCCCTTATTATTCCGCCGACTACCTTTTTCGATTAGAGACTTGGCGGGGCCAATTATCCTTCCACCTATTCCAACTTCCCCTTAACTTGCTCCGTAAACTTTACCCCATTGGCGATAACGACTTCCCAAGCTTTTCTTTTTTGGGCCACCTGGACTCTTCCACCTTTACGAACTTTATTTTTGGCCTTACCAGTTAGACAGTTCTTTTTTTCTTTTTCCCCCCTAGATATCTTGGATCGTCTTGGTTACCATTTCCTCCAACCCGAAAAAAAGTATCTTCTCTCCGAATATTACCCTTAATTACCTTCTTAAGATCTTTCCTTTTCCTTTAATTCCTCCTTCCTCTTTTTTTTTCCGCCCTTCCTTATTTCCCAATCCCCCCCATACTTTCTTCGCCTTGGCCTACCCATCCAGATAATAAGAACTATCCCCCCACTTAGAACATTTAATAGTTTCCCGATAAAATTTTCTCCTTCCCGTTCCTCTCCCCCAATTTCCCCATTAACTTTTCCCCGCCTTCCATTGTTGCTTTTTCCAAACCATCCCACCCCTTTTTTTCGGATTTCCGATTTTTTTCCTCCCTGGGCCTCCCAACTTCTTTTTTTTTGGCCGTCCCGGCCCTTTTTTTCCTTCCCTCCGAGATTTTTCCCCTTTGATAGCAAAAACTTTTGCCTTCTTTTTTTTGGATTTTCTTAAACTTTTTTTTTTTCTTATTAATTAATTATTAATTTTTTTCCCCTTTTTTCCCCATTTTTTTTTTTGGGATTTTTCCCTTTTTTTAGTCGCCCTTGTATTATTTTTTACTTTTCCTTTTTTATTTTTTTTTTTTTTTCTTTTCTTTTTTTGTTTCTCTATTAGACCTGACTCCTTGTTTGACTTTTTTTTTGACAATATGAATATAATATAATAAAAATAAATTCAGTTCCACTTTCTGATTAAAACTGAATTAGATTAGTCGCATATACAAGCAGCTCGAAATGAGAAAAGAAAAATCAAACTATGGATCTTTTTTTGGTTCAAGAAGTGATTTTTTTTTCCATCGCACCAGCTGAGGATTAGAGCGAACAGAAACTATTCAGGAAGCTGAAACAGTTTGGTTGAACAAATTGAGTTTTTCATGTCTTGATGACACCCGCTTTAACTGTATGTCTATAACAGATTTTTTTTTCAAATTCACGAGATTATTTTCCATTTTGAAAGAAAGAAAAAATATACTGTGTCATTAGAAGGAAAAGTGAATACTTGGTCATGCGTAGAGTTGGCAGACAATTCATAAATGAGTCCCCCAAACACCCGAGCTACACCACTTTCCGCCGAATTCCACTCGAGATTTTTTCCTTCAAAAGAAAAAAATCTTTGGGAAGTCGGAAAATATTTTTTTATATCATACTGGTTCATAATTATTGTTTAGTCACCGACTATATAATAGTGTACTTTTGTGTCCGTACGGGCATGAATATCATTTATGGTGATGGTATTTCTATACCAAAAGACATCGACTTCCTCGATCGAAATCTCAAATAAATTTGACATCTTGTACATCTGAGATAAGTTGAATATTTGCCATTTTGACCAACTTTTCTATTATTTAATCGATAAAGCTGAATAATTTGGTAAATGATCTTGCATTTTGGGTGGCGAACTTTCTATACGGGATCGGTTATATTCTTCTCTGCTTTTAAAGTTTAATAGCTATATCTCTACACTGTCATCACCTCAATCCGTCGTCTTTTGGAATGGATGATGATCTTCGAAGGATGTTTTTGACTTTTAGCAATCTCGAATTGGAAATCCAAGTAATCCAGTTCTTGGGCAAGTTTTGAGCATCAGCATATCCTTCCAATAATCCAGTCAAACTGCTCTGCAGCAGTAAAATCAGAAAATGATTTGTTCCAGGTATCATATGTGATACCGAGGAGAAGAAGAGGTTATCTGAACCCAATTTGTGCCTATATTGCCAATACAGAATTGAACCCAAAATTCGATTTCTGAACCAAATTTGAGACATGCCTGTTCATAACACAATTCACTGAATACTAAATACAGTCCTGAGCTTTCGCACTACTCCTTAGCGATGGTCAGTGATTCATTATTGAGTGTGATGGGGAAGTTGGGGGAAGTTATAAAACAAGAAACATAAAACCACTGGATTATCATTCTGAGTGGTTTTAACTCCTAAAACCATAGTTGTGAAATAATAAGTAAACATGGAACAAGAATATAGGGGTTCAGTAATTTTTTTTTTGCTTTCGCCATTATAAATTGCCTACCAGCGAGCAAGTGGACAATATTTTTTTACCGAACATTATTTTCGTATGCAGTTTACCGGGAGCCAAGAAAGCATCCTCCAACTCGACGGAGATCTCAGCGTTCAAGAGTCATTAGGAAGTCAGAATAACAGTCCAAGGCGTTTAGGTGGATTGAGTCCTTTGCCGGAAATAAGGGCGATTGTAACTGATAGACAAGTAAGTACAGTTCAATTCGATAGACTGAGGTGTGGCGACCGTGATTGACGCGGCGGATGATCAATACATTTAATGGGAATTACACATGCTAATTTTTTATTCAAACACGAAAAATGCAGATCCTAGAAGTACCATCAAACTTGAGAGTATCGTAAATGCCCGGAAAAAAAAGTTATTGTCGAAACGCTACTATGACATAACTAGATTTTCTATATCAACTTCAGTTCGAGATTCGCTCCAGCTATTTTTTCGTCTTTTTCTCACTAGGAAATCACAGCGATAATCGAACATAACAAATATTATCTCCCAATATAATGGGAGACGACAAACGTACATGATATTTGATTCTTAAAAAGATCTGCAGTCTCAATATTTCATCATTGAAAAATAATCGAAACATAACGAAATGTTCAAAAGTCCTGTTTCGGAAAATTTCATTGTTTAGCGACGATACTTCTTGAGAGCTCGCTACGACCATCCATTAAACTTCAGAACTAGTAACATGAGTTGAATCAACAGAAACCCAATCTTAAATGAAATTATCAGTAACGAGAAGAACCCATACATCCCATTTATGACAAAAGAATATTTTCTTTCGAATATTTTTGTTGATGATTATTGGAATATGATTTATCCCTGTGATAGTTTACATCAAATTATTGAAAACTGATTTGAGAAATGAAACTTCCTGTATTTCGATACCACTTATATTTGTAAGAACCTGACTTCAAGTTTACTTGCAGGCTGATATACTCTCAGATCGAACAATCAGAAGTTAACAAATTTGTAACTAACATATTTTGGTAAAAAACAGAGACGATTACGGGATTTTCCAGAAAAAACTATGTGAAGTGGCATGCCACTTCATCTAATTCCCTCTTCAATGGCTGATAAAATACACGAGATGGAAAAATCTAGAGCCCATAAGCTCCGGAGTGCAATAGCGTTTATGTGGGACACTGTGGCAGAAATTTTTCAAACCGGTCCGCGGAACATGAGAGATCCTTCAGACTAGGTAAAAATGACAAATTCCCGAATCTTAACAATATGGAAATTTTGCACTATGCACAAAGGTTTTAAACTCGATTAACTAGAATCCTTAGAAACTCATGAAGATTAAGACTGCGGATGCAACATGCAACCCACTGTATCATAAAACGGATTTAGTCAATTTGCCAGTTTTCAGATTAGCTTACCCACACTGTCGCACAAAAACATAATTAGGAGAGAAACAGTGCCAAAAATGATTAAACAAAAAGATTTTGTTCTCAAACGGAAAACGCGAATGGAAACTAAAGATATATAACTCCGGAGTTGAAACCATTTGCCTAATCATCGAGTGTACTAATTAAACTTTATAAAACTGCCTGGAAACGAGTTGCCAACGACAGTGACTGGTTTTTGGAAACAGACTCACTTTGAACCATATCAATGAATATGTTCAAGAACATAGGTATGTAAGTCAGTACTTTTTCTCTACCATATGTGAATTCCACAAATTCAACATTTCTCCGTTGATGAAACTTATGAAAATTCTACTGGTGTTTCTCCTAATAAGTGACAAAGTCTATTTAATTTCCAGAATTCTGCGACCCCCACATATCAAAACATATTTTTGAGTCTCTCGCAAAAATATAAGACTATGAATATATAATTGCATCACGAATCCTTGATCCGTTTTTTAACATGGCTCCTTGAATAGTGCAAGATTCGTGAAGTTCATGACTGAAATACCTAATATTTTTTTAATGAACTTGACCTTATAAGTAGGGAGAATTTGTATTTCCAACAGGATGGAGCACCTGCTCATAACTATGGGAGGACTTAGCTGGCTTCTGGTGGCAATATTCAATAATCATGGGATTGTGAACTCAGGGCCCTGTTCAATCTCTCTCTTCCCCGCCCGTTTTTTGTGGGGCTACTTGAGAAACAAAATTCATAAGTAGCGGTATCCCGATGTCAATACATTGCAAGGGAAAATAGCAGAAGCAGTTGACGCCCTGAGCCTATTAAAGAGTATTTTTGCGGTTCAAAAACGGGCACAAAAATGTATCGAAGGGGTGGCATCTTCGAACACCTACTCAGTACAAACTAAACGACTTGCTTTGATTGCTTTCAAAAATATGATGCCCATCATTTTTCCACCTCCCATAACGCCATTATTATTCACTTAACGAATAATAGTATATTATGCAACGATCGTGTAATGATGGTTATTATTACATGAGCATAAACCGGGATACGAAACGAGCCGAAGGTGAGTGTCGTATGGTTTTTGCGAGTGTATCAATAACCATTACATGAGAGTTGCATACACTATTTTATCTACACCCAATAAATAATGAAGATTTATACATATATTTATATTATTAGGTATTTATATTGAATACAATTATAGTAGGTAATCAATCGTATTTCTACAAAATTTTAATTAATGGCATAACCACGCAAAATACAGCGAGAAATGAAGAAAAGAAAAAAAAATTGAAAAAAATATCTGTCGAGGTCAGGAATTGAACCCGGACGTTTCTGATCACTGCCGGCGCCAGTGACCACTCGGCCATCAGAGCTCAGTTGGTTTAGTCGAAAATAAAAAGATATATGTTGCATTTGTCAAATGAAAAATATGATCCTTTTAATTGTATTTTTTTTTGTCCGGAGGAGTCGCTGGTAATTCTTCTATATCACTGCTATAAGACAGTTTCATACGATTATCGAAAATTGACTAAATTCTTCAAAAGCTCAATACCTACTGATTTTGACTGGACAAACGTCAAAATGCAAAGCTTGCACTTCATGCTTGATTAAAGAATAATGGGTTTCTATTGGTTGAAAATCTGTATCGTAATGGATTTCATTATAAAACGGGTTGTGGACATATAAGTGTATTATTAGAGTACGGGTGTAGATGAAACATTTTATTTGAAAAGTCAAAAAGCGATGCTCAATTTTTTTTTAATCTCGCGCTCGAATGTGTGTGAAAAGTACTAATGGGTTTCCATTTAACCGATTACGATCAGACTGTGTAGAACCTGTGAAACACACTTTTAATATTCAACCGAGTTTACTTCATGAGTTTTTCCGAAAACAAGTATATGTATTGGACGAAGTTTATTTGGAACAAAAAAATGTCCTTAACTACACCCGTACTCTATTAATACACTTATATGCCCACAACCTGTTTTATAATGAAATCCATTACGATACAGATTTTTCATTATGATACAGATTTTCAACCAATAGAAACCTATTATTTTTCAATCAAGCATGATATGCATGCTCTGCATTTGACGTTTGTCAAGTAAAAATCGGTATAGGTATTGAATTTTTGAAGAATATAGCCAAATTTCGATAATCATAACAAAATGTCTGATACCAGCTATATGGGAGAATTACTTTCGACACCATCACCGGCAGATACAGTTAGAATGATTAAATTTTTCATTTGACAAATGCATGATTTATTTCTTTATTTTTTAACTCTTATTTTCTGAGCTCTTCGTAGGCGAGCGCTCTAAGGTGCTGAGAATAAATTTGCTAGTTACACAAGTTAGAAGAGACTTTGGTTCGATTCCGGTCTCGAGTAATCTTTTTTTTTTAATTTTTGATCTTTTCATTATTCATCGTTTTATTTCTCGAGGTAATACAATTATTTACAATTTTGTAGAATGTTTCAAAGAAATTCGTTTAATTCGTATTATTGTGTGCAATACAAATATAAATATAATATTTTTTAGATCTTTACTATTTATCGGGTGTAGATAAAATAGCGTATGCAATTCTCATGTAATGGTTATTACATGATCGTTGCATAATATACTATTTCGAACAGCCGCCAATACCGCACAGTTAGAAAAAATATCTGAGATCGATTGGTGTGTTGTTGTTTTCGGTTTCGAACTAAAAAATATTTCATATTCCAATTTCTGATAGCACATCTTTCACGCCTTCTCTTCTTTGGCTCACGTGATGTTTTTATGAATCAAGAGGTTTAATTTTTCGCATGAACTCCAATATTCAAGCACATTAAACACCTCATTCTAATTTTTTCAGCTGCCGAGGTTCTTCGATAATTCTGTAGACGACGACAGCAGTAGAGCCTCTACTCCAGACGAGATGACCCCAAGTCTGCCACAGAGAGGTTCTTTCACAGTTCGCCAAGAACTCTGCGTTAGCTGCATCGCGGCCAAGGCTGCAGCTGTTATCAATCAGATAAATAACGACAAACAAATCGTTATCGATGAAGAGGCTTCGACGTCGACAGATAGTGATATTCAGCAAGTGCTTTCAATGAACTCGGATAATAACAAAATGAATCATATCACTACGACGAAACGATGTATATGAGGTTTTTTGTCGGACGAAACAATATTCCTGTGATTATTATTATATCGTTGTTATATGGTGTTGGCGCAAGGGATCACACCAAGTGGGACTTTTTTCCTTCATTCCAAGAGGCGTTATTATAAATCGACCTCATAAAACTATTTTTATTTCACAGGTGTTTCTTTTTTATATAACTGCTTCATGGACCTTTGCAATGCAAAATTTTCAACTCTCAATGTGCAATGAAATGAATTTCGATAAATTTTCATGTTGATGTTAACAAGGATTACAAAGCAGTGGATTTATTTCACATCCTTGATATCACAGTGCCAGTAAGTCTAACTAACTAAAGTAGAACATTTCCAAGAACCCGAACATCACAATTTTCGATCTAGTCATATGTTTCCAGCTGGTTCGAAATATTCGCAGGAATTTTGTCTTCGCAGTACTTAAATGAACTACAATATTTTTATACAGACTCCGATGTCCAATTTTTTGTGATATACTAGTGATAAGTTTTTTGTCATGACGAACACTCATGTGGTGCTTAATCATTTAGTTTTAGTTTAGATAGTTTCGAAAAGTGAAATGAAGTAATACACACATCTTTGATAGGTTTGTTTTAGTTCGGTAGATCGATTATTTATTTTTTGTACCAAGTACGTTATTTTTTTCACTAACGTTCATGAATATTAGGAATAAAGAATGTTCGAAATGAGGTATCGTAAAGTCATATTCTAAATTAGGATAGAGCAATATCAAATTTTGAATTCATCAATCAATATCAATTAGTGTTAGTGAAATTGAAAATATTTAAAATATATATGTGAAAATTTGAAGAAATCTAATTTGAATTTCAAAAATTTCTCTTATTTACACAAGCATTACTCCTGGGTCCGCTCATGAGAGTGCTTGCTTGCAACGGAGATTATTATTATTATTATTAAAGTATTTGGTTTCCAACAGTATGAACAAAAGTGTTAATGTTTTTTGAAATAATGAAGAGAAGATAAATCACTCAAATTATTTCAGAAGACTTCCAGCTTTGACTGAAAACATGTGAATAAAATTGAATATGTTCATTACAAGAAGTGCCTTGATGTCTGAAGTTGTCTTTTCTCAAGAACCGTTAGAATTGACATGTGTGTATGTATGTACAGAATCTTTCACCTGGCTTCAAAGCAATGTAGGTACTTTATATCGAAAACTATTTACAAAAAAAAAGATTGCTTCTCGTCAATATTTCGTGCTATATTATGACTGATTAAAATAAAAGAAACAATTGATCCAATAAATGTCTTTCAATAAATTTTTTTCGTCCCAACTTTTGTTTTCGAAAACTCTAAAACCCTATTTAAAAAATATTAATCTGATAAAATATATCAAAGATAGTGGTGTTGATCGTTTTGAGAACGGATGGGCGAATTTCCCATGGAGGCGGCTTCTTCCTAGGAACTGAAGAATGCTAGTGCTTTCGGTGACAACGTGATTGATTAGTCAACACCAGGTTGGGGCAAAATCTGATTTTTATTAAAAAAATCAAAAATCATTGATATTTCTGAAGAAATAACGATTTATTTGATTTTTTTTATATTTGAATATAAATTATGAACATTTTGATTCTTTGAAGTTATTGTTGATTATTTTAATGTATACGTCTACAAATTTTAATTCAATTTGCGGCTCAAAAACTTGTGACAACGCATTTGTCGCGCTTCTTGCAAGAAGATTCTTGCCGCGATTAAATTTGTTTTCCTTCTGTCCTATACACTCGCTATACAGTGCTGAGTGAGGCACGAACGCGTTCGTTGTGCTTTCTGCAAGAATATTCTGTCGAGGCTTGTTTTCCTTCTCAACCTATAAATTGACGTTGCCCAACAATTTCACCCATTTCCCCAGTTGTACACTCGGATATTAGAAACAGATAAGGCATAGAAAAAGGAGGAAAACAAGTGTTTTTGTTTAAATAGTATAACGAAAATGAATAGACTAAAAATATACAGTAATAAAATTAAGGTGTTACGTTAAGTTTAAAAATTTGGAATTATGTACTTCTTTTTTGTTGTTTTTTTAAAAGCAGATACTCCTTTCGATCTTCGAGAAAACTTTTATATTATGTTTTTATCTGGTTCTGAATGAAAAAAACAAAATTGATTCAAATCATGATTTTTTTAATCGTGATTTTAATCACTTGATTTTTATCAGCCCAACCCTGGTCAACACACATTCTTTTATGTAATATGCCTGAGAGGTTGAGTGGAAGAGCAGAAGCTCATTCCTATAACGAGCATTTTGAACTCTGTCATTGAGTAGGTACTATTCCAGAATGTGTTGATAAGTGCTACCTATTCAACAAAAACAATATTATTATCATACACCCGATGTTGATAACGTTCACTTTTGGTGAAGAATATTTTGCGAAAGTTTCCATTCTCACCATAATGAAATGATATGTTATCAGAAAATATATTCAGACTACAGAATGAAAGCTTAACTTATCACGGATATGATTTTATAAAAGAATGCATAATATTATGTTGGAAAGTAACTCCAAAAATATATATGGTTACATGGGTATTATTTTCATCATGTAGCATATTCTAACATAGAGAAAAAATGATAATTATCTTATCGACGTTTCGGCTCCCACTTTGGAGCCATTATCAAAACTTTTGCGTGACTCGACGCCGGGGTGTGGAAGACTAGGGTTGTGTGGATGGAAGTCTGGTGTTTATAACCAATAAGAGTTATGAACACCATACACCGGTACAAAGAAGGATCCTTGTGGAACTCCTCATGAAATGGTTTTATAGAATCCTAGTCTCTTCCACAAATACGAATTGTTTTCCGTGGAAAAATAATTTCTGAACCACTTCAATACTGTAATAATTTAGGGTTTCATTGAAATGAATTACTTCGTGAGTACAGCTTGACTGGCTTTAATCAGCATATCGTGTTTTAAACTTCCAACTGAAAAAAATTGTAAGAAATATGCCGGGAGGCTCCATCCAAATGATGAAACTCCACGATATCACTCACACATCCACCCTAAATTTGCACATGAGTATAAACTCGAACGTGCCTATAATAAATAATCGCCAACCTCAGTTTCGCTTTCGATAAAACCTAATGGGACAAACAACACAACAACCAAAATGTTTCCTAATATAAAACTCCATTATACCTATTACCCCATATGGTAATCTTGTATAACAGAATAATCCCTTGTGTGTATTAATGGTGACTAAATTCTGGGATTCTTCGTCCAGCTCTATTTGTGCATACGCCTGAGATAAATCAATTTTTGTGAAATATTTACAGTTTTTCAAATTCGCAAACAAATCTTGAATTTTCGGCAAGGGGTATTTATCAATGTATAATTTAGGATTCACGGTCATTTAAAAATCTCTACAAATTCTTATATTTCCATCCTTTTTTAATACAGGCACAATTGGCGTTGCCCAATCACTGAA